>OY997274.1:168698280-169035780 GCA_963921465.1 Triticum timopheevii
AGATCCACTTGGTTCCAATGACGTTGTGGTTCCTGGATGGTCTTGGCACCAATCTCCACACCTTGTTGTACTCAAAGTTGTTGAGTTCTTCATGCATGGCATTGAGCCAATCCGAGTCTTCGAGCGCCTCATATACCTTTTGGGGTTCAACACAAGAGACAAACGCGTGATGTTCACAATAGTTTGCCAATTGTCTACGAGTGCTTACCCCCTTTCTTAGGCTTCCAACCACATTTTCCATGAGATGGCCTTGGGTGGTGAGCTTGGAAGCAATCTTCGCGGCACGACGCTCTAATTCCTCCTCGGGTGTGGAAGGAGGAGGGTTGACTTGATCATCTTGAGCGCCGTCTTGAGCTTGTTCTTGATCTTGAGGTTGCTCTTGATCTTGAACTTGCTCGAGGGGGAGAACTTGACCTTGGGCATCATCTAGAGGTTCATCACCGTCTTGAGGTTGATCTTGCCCTTGGTCTTGTTCACGAGGTTGAGGGCCTTCACTTTGTTCTTCGGAAGCGTGTGGGTCTTGATGAGGTGATGGCTCTACTTGAGTAGAGCATTGTCCTTCTCCTTCGGCCACAAGGGGTTCCTCAATGGGTAGGATTTGACCAATACCCATTCTTCTTATGGCTTGGGGAGGAATTTCATCACCTACATCACAAGTACCACTTTGCTCCACTTGGGAGCCGTTATTTTCGTCAAACTCCACGTTACACGTCTCCTCAATGAGTCCGGTGGACTTGTTGAGAACACGGTAAGCATGAGAGTTTGTAGCATAACCAACAAATATGCCCTCATGAGCTCTAGCCTCAAATTTAGACAAACGAACACCTTTCTTGAGAATGAAACACTTACAACCGAACACCCGGAAGTACTTGAGGTTGGGCTTGTTGCCGGTGAGAATCTCATAAGGAGTCTTGTTCAAGCCTTTGCGGAGATAGAGCCGATTGGATGAATGACATGCGGTGTTGATGGCTTCGGCCCAAAAGTTGTACGGAGACTTGAACTCCGCCATCATGGTCCTTGCCGCATCCATCAACGTCCGGTTCTTCCTCTCCGCAACACCATTTTGTTGAGGGGTATAAGGTGCCGCATATTGATGCTTGATCCCCTCATCACTAAGAAACTCATCCAAGGTGTAGTTCTTGAACTCGGTGCCGTTGTCGCTTCTTATTGTCAAGATCTTTGCATCATGTTGACGTTGAGCTTCATTTGCAAAGTTGATGACGGTTTGTTGGGTCTCACTCTTCCTCTTGAAGAAGTATACCCAAGTGTATCTTGAATAATCATCCACAATCACCAAGCAATACTTTCTTCCTCCAAGACTATCAAAATATGGAGGCCCGAAGAGATCCATGTGAAGGAGCTCCAAGGGTCTCTTCGAGTAGATGATGGTTGAAGGAGGGTGAGCCTTTTCATGAAGCTTTCCTTCGATACAAGCACTGCAAGCACGATCTTTGGCAAAACTAACATTTGTTAGTCCATGAACATGGTCCCCCTTGAGAAGACTTTGCAAAGATCTCATATTGACGTGGGCTAAACGGCGATGCCAAAGCCATCCCACGTCAACTTTAGCCATTAGGCATGTCGCGGTCTTAGTGGGTCGCTCCGAAAAGTTAACCACATAGAGACCGTTCTCGACATGCCCAACAAAGGCTACTTTAAGAGTCTTGCTCCACAAGAGGGCCACGGTATCAATATCAAAGAATGTAGCAAAGCCCATGAGTGCAAGTTGACGAACGGAAAGTAAGTTGAATGCAAGGGACTCAACAAGCATGACTTTCTCGATCGTTAGATCATGAGAAATGACAACCTTGCCGAGGCCCAATACCTTAGAATGTGATGCATCACCCCACTCGACATTGGTGGGCATAGATGGAATCTCTTGCACGTCCACCACCAAGTCCTTGCTCCCGGTCATATGATTTGTTGCTCCACTATCGAGCAACCATGACCCCCCACCGGAAGCAAACACCTACACAAGATCAATGCTTGGTTTTAGGTACCCATTTAGTAATGGGTCCTTTGATGTTAGTAACAAGGGTCTTGGGAACCCAAATAGACCATTCAATGTACTCATAAGAAGAACCAACAAATCTAGCATAAACATGTCCATCACTAGCACGGCACAACACATATGACGGGTTAAAGTCGCCGGCTTTGTTTGAGGAAATGCTTTTGCCCTTTTGGACATCAACTTCCTTCAATTTCTCCTTCTTCTTCTTAGGAGCACCCTCTCCCTCTTTCACGAACGTTTGTTTGAGAGGAGGAGGACGATTGGTCTTGTTGTTCTTCTTCTTCTTGCTCTTGGACTTGGGTGCAAACCCAATTCCTTCTTTGGCCACAACTTCCTTTTGATTGCTCAAAAGGTCGTTGAGGTTTTTATCACCTTGAATGCAAGACACAAGGCCTTTCTCAAGTTGATCCTTCAACTTGGCATTTTCCTCCACAAGATGCACATGCTCACAACAAGGGTTAGTAGCACATGCATTATCAATTAATACCATATGAGGAAAGGTGGCCTTTTCCTTGATTAGCTTAACTTGGAGTTGAGCATGAGACTCTTTGAGGCTAGCATGAGTACCCTTCAAGACCTTGTGGGCCTTGTCAAGTATCTCAAACTCCTCTTTGAGTCTAGCATGATCAACCCCAAGTTTAGCCTTCTCGGAGGTTAGCACACGAGACATGACAAGAGCATGATCAAGATCTTTCTTTAACTTAGCATGGTCATCATTGTGTGACTCCTCAAGAGTCAAACGATGCACACGCTCTTCCTCAAGAGCATTAGAGAGATCTGATATCTCATCGGCATAGTCACGACTATGACCTTCCATCTTGGAGATGGTTTCTTCGTGAGCCTCGATCATGTCATTGGCCTCACCAAGTTGTTCCAAGATAGCAACAAAGTGCTTCTTGGACTTTCCCTTGAGCTTACTCATAAAAGACTCAAATTCATTTACTTCCTCATTAGACTCAACATGTCCATCAATGCAATCCTCCAAGGAGGGATTAGTAATGATGGTGGTTGTGATGTTGGGGGTTACCTTGTTTGAAGCTTTAGCCATGAGGCATCTAGCGGTGATGTTTTCGTTGGGTGATTCGAAGAGAGACACCCGGGGAGTAGCAATGGCAATGGACGCCATGTCCGTTGCTTCTTCATTTTCATCATCATCGTCATCCTCTTGGTATTCTTCTTGAACCACCAACCCACGAGTGGGAGTCTTCTTGGCGAAGTTGTTCTTGTTGGGGAAGGACTTGGCTTTGTCTTTCCGAATGAACTTGCCACCATTGTCTTCCCGCTTCTCGTAAGGACAATCCGCAACGAAATGGCTCACATTGCCACAGTTGAAGCAAGTTCTAACTCGTTGCTTGCCCTTGACGCCACTTGAGTTGTTTTTGTTGAAGTTGGGTCTTGAGCTCTTCTTGCTCCAAAATTGTCTTGAAGCAAGGGCCATGTGCTCATGGTAGTCAAACTTGGTGTCTTCGGGGTTGCTTTCCTCATCTTCCACTTCTTCCTCTTCTTCCATAGTAACCTTGGCCTTCAAAGCAAGGTTAGGCTTCTTTGCTCTTTGAGACCGGAGCACCGCATTGTCGGCGGTCTTGTCCAAGATGCTCATTGCAACGAACTCATCCAACACTTCACTTGAGGTCATGGTGTGGAAGTCCGGTCGTTGACGAATGACGGAGGACATGGCCTTGTTGTAGGGCATCATGGCCTTGAGGAACTTCCGCTTGATCCAATTGTCATCCGTGTCCTTGCTTCCATGATCTCGAAGTGCGACCGCGAGTTTGGTCACTCTTCGGAAGATCTCACGAGGTTCTTCATCTTCTTTCATTGCAAACTCATCGGCTTCATCTTGCACCACTTCATAGTTGGAGCGTTGAATGCTAGCACTTCCACGATAGAGACCCTCGACACATTTCCATGCTTCTTTAGCCACGACATGGGGTCGAAGATGAGGGAGATCTTCGGGAAGGATTGCATCTTGGATGATGAAGAGAGCACTCTCATTGAATTGATTGTCCACGGCCTCTCGAGGGGTGAAGTTGCTTGGGTCATGAGGATAAAAACCTTCTTCAATAATTCTCCAAAGGTTAGTGTTCACATGTTTCAAATGACGCTTAAAGCGATAGACCCAATTATCAAAATCTTCATGTTTCTCATATTTAGGAGGTGGACCGGCATGATTCAAATGAGTGGAGGGGATTGGCCCTCCATAAACCGGGGGTTCCACATGGGCGAAGATGCCGGTGCCATTTCTACCACTAGTAGAAGGACTCTTTTTATTGTTAGCTTCCCCCTTGTCGGAGAAAGCATCCATCACCTTGTTAGTAGGATCACCCACTTTCATTGGCGCGGTAGATAGTTTAAGTCCCTCTAGAAAATCATTAAACATGCTTTTAACCTCGGCCGTCATGGAGGTTTTCAATGTGTCTAAAGCCACATTGAATTCCTCACGAGAGACCGAGGTTCCCCCTTCGGCCGAAGACGAGATGGGATTCACACCGGAGTGTTCCTCCGCACCATCGTTGGTGTCAACCATACTCTCCGGACGGCAAAGTCCTTAATAAAGAGACGAGGCTCTGATACCAATTGAAAGGATCGATATGGTTGACTAGAGGGGGGGGGGGGTGAATAGGCAACTAACAATTTTTAAGCTTTTCTTTATCAAATTAAACTTTGCAACAAAATAGGTTGTCTAGATATGCAACTAGGTGAGCAACCTATATGATGCAAGAACAACTATCACACAAGCAAGCAAGAGATGTAACAATAAGTAAGCTTGCGGAAGTAAAGGCACGAAATAACCAAGAGTGGAGCCGGTGGAGACGAGGATGTGTTACCGGAGTTCCTTCCTTTTAAAGGGGAGTACGTCTCCGTTAGAGCGGTGTGGAGGCACAATGCTCCCCAAGAAGCCACTAGGGCCACCGTATTCTCCTCACGCCCTCACACGATGCGAGATGCCATGATTCCACTATTGGTGCCCCTGAAGGCGGCGACTGAACCTTTACAAGCAAGGTTGGGGCAATCTCCACAACAATCGGAGGCTCCCAACAACAACAACACCACGAAGCTTCACCACAATGGAGTATGGCTTCGAGGTGACCTCAACCGTCTAGGGTTCTCAACACCCAAGAGTAACAAGATCCGCAAGGGATAAGTGGGGGGAATCAAATATCCTGTGGTGGAAGTGTAGATCGGGCCCTTGTCACCCAATCCCGAGCAAATCAACAAGTTTGATTGGCTAGGGAGAGAGATCGGGCGAAAATGGAGCTTGGAGCAACAATGGAGCTTAGGGGTGGAAGAGGTGGTCAACTAGAGGTAGAAGACACCCCTTATATAGTCGTGGGAAAAATCCAACCGTTATCCACATGTTCAGCCCGCGACGCACGGTACTACCGCTCCAAGGAAGCGGTACTACCGCGAGGCCGCGCGGTACTACCGTGGGCGACCATGGTACTACCGCGGCAGCAACACAGGCCGGAACTAGCCTGACTACAGGGCAGTACTACCGCTGGCGCGGTACTACCGCTGGCGCGGTACTACCGCTCCCCCTTGCGGTACTACCGCAAGGCAGGAGAGTCACGGCCTGGGAAGGGCGCGGATGAAATAAATTACATCCGTGCCTACTTCCGCCGAAACTGGGGTGGTGCAAAAACCCGGGCGGTACTACCGCTCACTAGGCGCGGTACTACCGTGGTAGGCACGGATGTAAAAAATTACATCCGCGCCTACTACCGTGACACTGCGGTACTAGGTCGAAGGACCACGGTACTACGACTCCAAGGGAGCGGTACTACCATGAGCCACCGCGGTACTACCGCTCGGGCCGAGCGGTACTACCGTGGTGGGTGCGGATGTAAAAAATTACATCTGCCCCTACTACCGCACCGGAGCGGCACAAGGCCTGGGTGCCGCGGTACTACCGCTCTGGAGGGGCGGTACTACTGTGACACCCAGCGGTACTACCGCTTGTACCTACGGTACTACCGCAAGTACATCAGTAGTCGCCAAGTTTTCGCACAACCAAGATAACGAAGGGCAGCTCCAAAGTGCAGGGAAAGGAGGGACAAGTGTACGTGTTGATTCCACCCAAACCTTTCTGACGCGGACCCCCTCTTAATAGTATGGCTCTCCTATGACTCAACTCCACCAAAGAGAAACGTAGAACAACGCCGGCTTCAACAGTCTCCGAGGGGCACCGAATCGTCTTGTGCCTAATGATGAAGTATTTGAGGGACTCAAGGCACACGATTAGTCCGCAAAAGCATTGTCATCAATCACCAAAGCACTTAGGGATAAATATGCCCTTACACCTTGCCGCATGAATATCCCTACGGATATTACTCGCTCTTATCGAGTATCCATTCATCCCCAGTTATTCGTATGCTTCATAAGATACTTTGTAATACAATCCGAGCTTTCGAGGACCTCTATCGCCTATTGCTTTAGAAGGTCCTACATGCCTACCCTCTGGTTAATTCCATATGCCTACCTGTATCCATTGACGTCCTTTCTCATTATCATTTTGAGTCTTTTGATTTGATATGTTTGTGAGTAGTCACAATCATCAGTTGGTCCTTATAAATTATCATTCCGGCTCAAACATCTTCCTGAACATGAGCTGGTTCTCGGCCAATCAGATTGCCATCGGTTGTGCCCTAAGTCTATTCAACTTATCCATCCTTGGTCAGAGTGTTTGCTTATGATCCCTTGATATTTTGGAAATCGTAAATCCGTTGCTTTTGAGCCTTGATTTAGTCAGTTGTTTCTATAATCTAATCTCCTTGCATTTTTTCTTCTTCTGGTTGAGTATCGATGCTCACATCATATCCCTTGTGGACCACCAGATCCCTTGTTGGATTTTATCCGACATCATCCTTCATATTCAGTAACCTTGTGATCCTTTCCTCGGATACATGATGCTTTTGGTAAATTGTATCCCCCACTCTTGTTAAGCATACTCTACTTCCAGGCTTGAGTTATTTACTCGTGAAGTTTGTGTTATATGTTCCTAAGATGCCGCAGTGGTTGAGACTACGCCTTCCCTAATCTGTGTGAACCCGAAGATTATGCGGGTTATATCTACTGGCGTTTCTTTGGATAAATTTTCAATCCTACAACTTTGTCAAAGACGAGAAGTAAATGAAAAGTTGTGCATTAGAGAAGTGGGAGTCGACCTTGAGCCTTGTGTTCATGCCCATGGACCCGATGTGGAACTTAACATGGAAGCTTCTTGTTATAATAATAGCCCCCTTGCGATAAGTTCATCTTGTATCTATGTTTGGTCCTTTGCATCCGTGGTTCTGACCATGATTGTTCTCCTTTGATTTCATTTCTCGGACAAGTTGAAGTACTTGTCTTCTGCAGATCATTTCACCTGTCCAACCTCTATTCTGCTCTACCCTCGAGTATTAACCTCTAGTATCTCGAGAATATCACGGAACTACATAACATCTTATGAGTTCTTCATGAACTATTAATTCTCGTTGATTCCAATTTTCCACGGGTTCTGAGTTGTTAGACACTCGAGAACACCGATAACTGAATCGAGTCTACACTTTCCCTTCCATTGTGTTGTTTAACCTTTCTTGTAACCTAACTTATGTCAGCAGTGATAATTCCCTGCTTATGTATACACCTCGGTGTACAAGCTCTGTCTGTAAGACCTTGTTACTATTGTTGATGACATTCTGGTAGCCACCGATGGACGAGAACTTTGCCTATTGGTCCGCCTCGTCTTAACGAGCAGGAAAATGGTTCTCTTCGTCCCTCGCCCTTGGTACCAACGTTGTTGCCAACATAACTGACAGGCTATCCTCTGACCCGCCTTGCTATCATGACCGTGCAAAATGTTAGCACCCTTCCTACTTTTAACCCACATGATGGGCCCATAACCCACAGATCCACATGATCGAAACCTGACTCTCCTATACATCCCTGTTTTCTAAGTTATTCCTCGCGCTTGGCTTCGTATGTAATTCACGAGCCACATTCCTAGTGATCTATTCTGGTATCAGACGCAATACTTGTTCCCATTGCTCTGAACCCCCATTTCACCCTTTGTTTTAGGCAACACACGATTGCCTACCCGGTTGAAGCTTATTAATGCACCTCCTTACCTTGCTCTCGACGTCTTTCTTGAATTTCGACTCGAGAGGTGCCTCTATGCCATATTCAATGAGATAGCCCCAGATACCCTATCTTGTGTTGAGCTTCGTCCTTCCTGAGTCTTTCCCCCTTACTCCACCCCTTAAATCTCGGGACGAGATTTCTTGTAGTGGAGGAGAATTGTGACGCCCGGATAATTAAGCTACAGTAATCCCCTTTTAATGGTGCCATGTCATCACATTACTATTGCTAATCTTCGGTTGATCGAAACCACAATTCAAATTCAAATTAAAGTCCAATTTCAAATTTGTCAAACATGCAAATAAAAATGTTCAAGGTGTGGCAAATAATCCCTGGATATTTGTCATGTTGGAACCAACCTGTTTTGAATTCCCAAAATGCCCCTGGAATTATTTTTTGGTCCAGCAGCAATTAAATTGGCCTTTTAAATTTCTAAAAATGGTTAGACAACTCCTTTTGACCCCCATACTTTTTGTTCCATCTCAATATATTGTGTTAGAATTATGTGCCAAGTTTTGTTCATAACAAAACCCATTTGGTACAAAAAGAAAATGCAAAAGGAAAAGAGCAAATGGGAAATAGAAAAGTAAAAGAAAGGAGAGAAGAAAACAACCCCACCCCCTGGACCCTGGCTCAACTGGGCCAAGGCCCAGCCGGTCGGCCCACTCCTCCTCCTCGGTCACCCCCTCCTCTCTCTGTTCATCCGACCGGGCGCGTGCCGCTCGTCCCCGCCGCACCCGGCTCGGCACTCCATGCTGCCATGTCGCCGGTGAGGGGATAAGCCTCCCCCCGGCACCTCGAGTCCTCCCCCCTGCTCCACTCACCTTGCCCACTTGGCCCTCGCTCTCCCACTCACTCTCTCCCCCCACCCAGATCTGCAACACCCGAGCAAGCCCATGGCCGCGCCGTCGTGCTAACCACGACCACTGCCTTCGCCGAGCCCCTCTGACGCGTCCACGAGCTCCATCGTGTCCCCCTCTGTCTTCCCCGACCCCGGCCTCGAGCTGGCCGTCCTTGGATCATCCTCTCCATTGTATTCTTCCTCCTCGGATGTCGGCGACCTCGTCGTCGATTGCGACTCCAGCAACCCCTCCCCGCGCCCACTTTGCTCAACTACAGGCGCCCAATGAGAACCTCCCTCTTCTGTCTCTCCTCTGGCGCCCCGTAGCTTGCTCCCCGCACCGTCCCTGCCGTTACCGATCCGTTGCTCTGCCACGGTGCTCGTCGCCATTGCTGCCGCTTGTTGCGTGGCCGAGAAAAAGCATGACAACTTGCTCGGTGCATCGCCGCGATGCCGCCAGCACCTTTAGATCGCTCACATACGTGCCCAAACACCACCCCCGACGAGCTCCTGCTCCGGTCTCCGCCACGGCTCAACGCCGGCAACATCTCGGACCACCCCCTGGACGAACCGCCCACACCATGAGATGCGCCTCTTCGCGCTCGTTCGGAGGAGCCCAAGAGCGCACATATCCGTGCCTTGTACATGTTTTCCGGTGAACTCCAGCGAGGCGCCGCCGTGTATTTGGTCGCCGACGGTGAAGCTTCGGCCGCGTTGACGTGGGCTGGTCGGGGGCACTCCCTGGGTCGCTGACCGGTGACCCCAGTGGCCCCCGCTGCCCCGCTTGACCAGGTTGACCCAGTCAACGTGCTGACTGGGCATCCCAGTGTCACTGACATGCGGGCCCTACCATTTTTTTTTGTTAATTAAAACATTTTTATAAATAAAATTAATTAGTTAATATAATTAGTCACTGACATGTGGGGCCCAACCACTAATTAACCTCTGTTTAGTTAAAATTAATCAACTGTTAGTCCACTGTCTATGACAGGTGAGACCCACTGGTCAACTTTGACTGGTCAGCGAGTCTGTTGACTTGCGGACGTCATGTCAACGCTATGCTGACGTCATAATCCTTTTTCAGTAATTCTGTTAAGTAATTTCAAAATATTACTAAAACTTTAGAAAATCATATAAACTAAACCATAGCTCACATGAAAATGTTTTCTACATGAAAGTTGCCCAGAACGACGAGACGAATCCGAATACGCGGTCCGTTTGCCCGCCACACGTCCCTAGCATAGAAAATGTTGAAGTTTTCCCCTCCGGTTCATTTGTCTGACACATGTCCGAAACCGGGAAAACTTTCCCGGATGTTTTGCCCCTTCGCCAGTATCGCCTAGCACTGGGTTAGAACACCTCTAGCCCCGCTTATTGTCTTGTTATGCATATGTTTGCATGTATTTATTGTTTCTTCCCCCTCTTCTCTCTGGTAGACCCCGAGACCGCTGCTGATGTCCCTGTGATCGACTACGTCACCGACACCCTCCTTCTTGTCTGAGCAACCAGGCAAGCCCCCCCTTTGATCATCCCGATATCGCCCATTCTATTCTCTCATGCTTGCATTAGATTTTTCTACTGTAATTGATTGCTCCTATTCTGATGCATAGGCTGCTTTTGTAACCTGCTATTGTACCTTACCTGCTTACCCTAAACTGCTTAGTATAGGTTGGTTAGTGATCCATCAGTGACCCCCACCTTGTCCTTGTTGCCCCTGCTTCATCTTCGACGACTCAATCAACATGATCGATGACCAGAGCCTAACACTTCACATCACATCACGCCCCTTTAGTTGCTCGAATCTGCAGAGCTACTATCGAGTGCCGAGGGTGATCCCTCATAACGCACTCCTGATGATAATTCTATAGTGCAGCTATTCGGTCGTGGTCATCGAGGGCGGTTCCTCTTTCACCATTACCGATATGGCTCTGTCGTGCAACACCTCAAGTGTGAACCTTGAGGGTGTATCCTCTTACGTTCACCTTGATGGTTACATCGAGTGGAATCCTCCATGGGTGATTCCTCGGGTTTTCCCCTTGATGTTTGGACACACGGTTACGTTGACATTGTTGGGGAAAGCACCGCAGGAGAGGAGGAGTACTTGGGAGAGGGGGAGGGCTGCGCCAGGGGAAGCATGTAGCTCCCATGCGCCTCCCCACTATATATAGGGGTGGAGGAGGCTAGTTTCTTGCCCTCCAAGTCCATTGGGGCGTTGGCAAAGGTGGGAGGAAAGAAATCCCATCATTTCCTTCCCCACCGATTGTTATCCCCCTTTTTTAGGGATCTCGATCTTATCCCTTCGGGATATGATCTTATTCCTTCTAAGGGGGGATCTTGGTGCGCCTTGACCAGGGGTGTGGGGCCTTGACCCCACTACCCACGTTCATGTGGGTCCCCCATGCAGGTGGGCCCCACTCCGGAACCTTCTAGAACCTTCCCGGTACAATACCGAAAAATCCCGAACATTTTCCGGTGGCCAAAATAGGACTTCCCATATATAAATCTTTACCTCCGGACCATTCCGGAACTCCTTGTGATGTCCGGGATCTCATCCGGGACTCCAAACAACATTCGGTAACCACATACAAACTTCCTTTATAACCCTAGTGTCATCGAACCTTAAGTGTGTAGACCCTACGGGTTCGGGAGACATGTAGACATGACCGAGACGTTCTCCGGTCAATAACCAACAGCGGGATCTGGATACCCATGTTGGCTCCCACATGTTCCACGATGATCTCATCGGATGAACCACGATGTCAAGGACTCAATCGATCCCGTATACAATTCCCTTTGTCTAACGGTATTGTACTTGCCCGAGATTCGATCGTCGGTATACCGATACCTTGTTCAATATTGTTACCGGCAAGTCTCTTTACTCGTTCCGTAACACATCGTCCCGTGATCAACCCCTTGGTCACATTGTGAACATTATGATGATGTCCTACCGAGTGGGCCCAGAGATACCTCTCCGTTTACACGGAGTGACAAATCCCAGTCTCGATTCGTGCCAACCCAACAGACACTTTCGGAGATACCTGTAGTGCACCTTTATAGCCACCCAGTTACGTTGTGACGTTTGGTACACCCAAAGCATTCCTACGGTATCCGGGAGTTGCACAATCTCATGGTCTAAGGAAATGATACTTGACATTAGAAAAGCTTTAGCATAGGAACTACACGATCTCTGTGCTAGGCTTAGGATTGGGTCTTGTCCATCACATCATTCTCCTAATGATGTGATCCCGTTATCAACGACATCCAATGTCCATGGTCAGGAAACCGTAACCATCTATTGATCAACGAGCTAGTCAACTAGAGGCTTACTAGGGACATGGTGTTGTCTATGTACCCACACATGTATCTGAGTTTCCTATCAATACAATTATAGCATGGATAATAAACGATTATCATGAACAAGGAAATATAATAATAACTAATTTATTATTGCCTCTAGGGCATATTTCCAACAGTCTCCCACTTGCACTAGAGTTAATAATCTAGTTCACATCGCCATGTGATTAACACTCACAGGTCACATCGCCATGTGACCAACATCCAAAGAGTTTACTAGTGTCACTAAACTAGTTCACATCATCATGTGATTAAGACTCGATGAGTTCTGGGGTTTGATCATGTTTTGCTTGAGAGAGGTTTTAGTCAACGGGTCTGCAACATTCAGATCCGTATGTACTTTGCAAATCTCTAGGTCATAATGTAAATGCTGCTTCCACGCTCCACTTGGAGCTATTCCAAATGGTTGCTCCACTATACGTATCCGGTTTGCTACTCAGAGTCACTCGGATAGGTGTTAAAGCTTGCATCGACGTAACCCTTTACGCCGAACTCTTTATCACCTCCATAATCAAGAAACATGTCCTTTTTTACTCCAAGGACAATTTTGACCGCTGTCCAATGATCCATTCCTGGATCATTCTTGTACCCCTTGACTGACTCATGGCAAGGCACACTTCTGGTGCGGTACACAGCATAGCATATAGAGCCTACGTCTGAAACATAAGGGGCGACCTTCGTCCTTTCTCCCTTTTCTGCCGTGGTTGAGCTTTAAGTCTTAACTTCATACCTTACATCTCAGGCAAGAACTCCTTCCTTGACTGATCCATCTTGAACACCTTCAAGATCATGTCAAGGTATATGCTCATTTGAAAGTACCATTAAGCGTTTTTGATCTATCCTCATAGATCTTGATGCTCAATGTTCAAGCAGCTTAATCCAGGTTTTCTATTGAAAAACACTTTTCAAGTAACCCTATATGCTTTCCAGAAATTCTACATCATTTCTGATCAACAATATGTCAACAACATATACTCATCAGAAATTCTATAGTGCTCCCACTCACTTCTTTGGAAATACAAGTTTCTCATAAACTTTGTATAAACCCAAAAATCTTTGATCATCTTATCAAAGTGCATATTCCAACTCCGAGATGCTTACTCCAGTCCATGGACGGATCGCTGGAGCTAGCATACCTTTTAGAATCCTTAGGATCGACAAAACCTTTCTGATTGTATCACATACAACCTTTCCTTACGAAAAATGGTAAGGAAACTCATTTTGACATCCATCTGCCAGATTTCATAAATGCAGCTAATGCTAACATGATTCCGACGGACTTTAAGCATCGCTACGGATGAGAAAATCTCATCGTAGTCAACTCCTTAAACTTGTGAAAAACTCTTCGCCACAAGTCGAGCTTCATAGATGGTGACATTACCATCCACATCCGTCTTCTTCTTAAAGATCCATTTATCTCAATGGCTTGCCGATCATTGGGCAAGTCCACCAAAGTCCGTGCTTTGTTCTGATACATGGATCCTATCTCGGATTTCATGGCTTCTAACCATTTGTCGGAATTTGGGCCCACCATCGCTTCTCCATAGCTCGTAGGTTCATTGTTGTCTAGCAACATGACCTTCAAGACAGGATTACTCTACCACTCTGAAGCAGTACGCATCCTTGTCACCCTACGAGGTATGGTAGTGACTTGATCCGAAGTTTCATGATCACTATCATAAGCTTCTACTTCAATTGGTGTAGGTGCCACAGGAACAACTTCCTGTGCCCTGCTACACACTAGTTGTAGTGATGGTTCAATAACCATATCAAGTCTCCACCATCCTACCACTCAACTTTTCGAGACAAACTTTTCCTCGAGAAAGGACCCGGTTTAAGAAACAATCCCTATTGCTTTCGGATCTGAATTAGGAGGTATACCCAACTGTTTTGGGTGTCCTATGAAGATGCATTTTATCCGCTTTGGGTTCGAGCTTATCAACCTGAAACTTTTTCACATAAGCGTCGCAGCCCCAAACTTTTAAGAAACAACAACTCAGGTTTCTCCAAACCACAGTTCAAACGGTGTCGTCTCAACGGAATTATGTAGTGCCCCATTAAAGTGAGTGCGGTTGTCTCTAATGCCTAACCCATGAACGATAGTGGTAATTCGATAAGAGACATCATGGTACGCACCATATCCAATAGGGTGAAACTATGATGTTCGGACACACCATCACACTATGGTGTTCCAGGCGGTATTAATTGTGAAACAATTTCCACAATGTCTTAATTGCGTGCCAAAGCTTGTAACTCAGATACTCATCTCTATGATCATATCATAGACATTTTATCCTCTTGTCACAATGATCTTCAACTTCAGTCTGAAATTACTTGAACCATTAAATAATTCAGACTTGTGTTTCATCAAGTAAATATACTCAACATCTACTCAAATCATCTGTGAAGTAAGAACATAACGATATTCACTGCATGCCTCAGCACTCATTGGATTGCACACATCAATATGTGTTACTTCCAACAAGTTGCTATCTTGTTCCATCTTACTGAAAACGAGGCTTCTCAGTCATCTTGCCCATGTGGTATGATTTGCATATCTCAAGTGATTCAAAATCAAGTGAGTCCAAACGATCCATCTGCATGGAGTTTCTTCATGCGTATACACCAATAGACGTGGTTCGCATGTCTCAAACTTTTCAAAAAACAAGTGAGTCCAAAGATCCATCAACATGGAGCTTCTTCATGTGTTTTATACCAATATGACTTACATGGCAGTGCCACAAGTAAGTGGTACTATCATTACTATCTTATATCTTTTGGCATGAAAATGTGTATCACTATGATCGAGATTCAATAAACCATTCCTTTAGGTGCAAGACCATTGAAGGTATTATTCAAATAAATAGAGTAACCATTATTCTCCTTAAATGAATAACCGTATTGCGATAGACATAATCCAATCATGTCTATACTCAACGCAAAACACCAAATGACAATTATTCAGGTTTAATACTAATCTTGATGGTAGAGGGAGCGTGCGATGTTTGATCACATCAAACTTGGAAACACTTCCAACACATATCGTCAGCTCACCTTTAGCTAGTCTCCGTTTATTCCGTAGCTCTTTTATTTCGAGTTACTAACACTTAGCAACCGAACCGGTATCTTAATACCCTGGTGCTACTAGGAGTACTAGTAAAGTACACATTAACATAATGTATATCCAATATACTTCTATCGACCTTGCCAGCCTTCTCATCTACCAAGTATCTAGGGTAATTCTGCTCCAGTGGTTGTTCCCCTTATTACAGAAGCACTTAGTCTCAGGTTTGGGTTCAACCTTGGGTTTCTTCACTAGAGCAGCAGCTGATTTGCCGTTTCATGAAGTATCCCTTCTTGCCCTTGCCCTTCTTGAAACTAGTGGTTTCACCAACCATCAACAATTGATGCTCCTTCTTGATTTCTACTTTCGCGGTGTCAAACATTGCGAATACCTCAAGGATCATCATATCTATCCCTGATATGTTATAGTTCATCACGAAGCTCTAGCAGCTTGTTGGCAATGACTTTGGAGAAACATCACTATCACTGGAAGATCAACTCCCACTCAATTAAAGTGATTGTTGTACTCAGACAATCTGAGCACAAGCTCAACGATTGAGCTTTTCTCCCTTAGTTTGCAGGCTAAGAAAATCGTCGGAGGTCTTATACCTCTTGACATGGGCACGAGCCCGAAATCCCAATTTCAGCCCTCGAAACATCTCATATGTTCCGCGACGTTTCGAAAACATCTTTGGTGCCAATACTCTAAACCATTTAACTGAACTATCACGTAGTTATCAAAACGTGTATGTCAGATGTTCGCAACATCCACAGACGATGTTTGGGGTTCAGCACACTGAGCGGTGCATTAAGGACATAAGCTTTCTATTTTCCGCATAATCTCTACTGTCAACTTTCAACTATATTTTCTCTAGGAACATATCTAAACAGTGGAACTAAAGCGCGAGCTTACGACATAATTTGCAAAGATCTTTTGACTATGTTCAGGATAATTAAGTTCATCTTATGAACTCCCACTCAGATAGACATCCCTCTAGTCATCTAAGTGATTACATGATCCGAGTCAACTAGGCCGTGTCCGATCATCACGTGAGACGGACTAGTCATCATCGGTGAACATCTTCATGTTGATCGTATCTACTATAGGACTCATGCTCGACCTTTCGGTCTCTTGTGTTCCGAGGCCATGTCTGTACATGCTAGGCTCGTCAAGTCAACCTAAGTGTTTCGCGTGTGTAAATCTGGCTTACACCCGTTGTATGTAAACGTAAGAATCTATCACGCCTGATCATCACGTGGTGCTTCGAAACGACGAACTTTCGCAACGGTGCACAGTTAGGGGGAACACTTTCTTGAAATTTTAATGAGGGTTCATCTTATTTACTACCATCGTTCTAAGCAAATAAGATGCATAAACATGATAAACATCACATGCAATCAAAAAGTGACATGATATGGCCAATATCATTTTGCTCCTTTTGATCTCCATCTTCGGGGCTCCATGATCATCATCGTCACCGGCATGACACCATGATCTCCATCATCGTGTCTCCATGAAGTTGTCTCGCCAACTTATTACTTCTACTACTATGGCTACCGGTTAGCAATAAAGTAAAGTAATTACATGACGTTGTTCAATGACACGCAGGTCATACAATAAATAAAGACAACTCCTATGGCTCCTGCCGGTTGTCATACTCATCGACATGCAAGTCGTGATTCCTATTACAAGAACATGATCAATCTCATACATCACATATCATTCATCACATTCTTCTTGGCCATATCACATCACATAGCATACCCTGCAAAACAAGTTAGACGTCCTCTAATTGTTGTTTGCATGTTTTACGTGGCTGCTATGGGTGTCTAGCAAGAACATTTCTTACCTACGCAAAAACCACAATGTGATATGTCAATTGCTATTTACCCTTCATAAGGACCCTTTTCATCGAATCCGATCCAACTAAAGTGGGAGAGACTGGCACCCGCTAGCCACCTTATGCAACAAGTGCATGTCAGTCGGTGGAACCTGTCTCACGTAAGTGTACGTGTAAGGTCGGTCCGGGCCGCTTCATCCCACAATGCCGCTGAATCAAGATTGGACTAGTAACAGTAAGCATATTGAACAAAATCAACGCCCACAACTACTTTGTGTTCTACTCGTGCAAAGAATCTACGCAATAGACCTAGCTCATGATGCCACTGTTGGGGAACGTAGCAGAAATTCAAAATATTCCTACGTGTCACCAAGATCTATCTATGGAGAAACCAGCAACGAGGGGAAGGAGAGTGCATCTACATACCCCTGTAGATCGCTAAGCGGAAGCGTTCAAGAGAACGGGGTTGAAGGAGCCGTACTCGTCGTGATCCAAATCACCGGAGATCCTAGTGCCGAACGGACGGCACCTCTGCGCTCAACACACGTACAGCCCGGTGACGTCTCCCATGCCTTGATCCAGCAAGGTGAGAGGGAGAGGTTGGGGAAGACTCTGTCCAGCAGCAGCACGACGGCGTGGTGGTGATCGAGGAGCGTGGCAATCCTGCAGGGCTTCGCCAAGCACCGCAGGAGAGGAGGAGTACTTGGGAGAGAGGGAGGGCTGCGCCAGGGGAAGCATGTAGCTCCCATGCGCCTCCCCACTATATATAGGGCTGGAGGAGGCTGGTTTCTCGCCCTCCAAGTCCATTGGGGCGTTGGCAAAGGTGGGAGGAAAGAAATCCCATCATTTCCTTCCCCACCGATTGTTATCCCCCTTTTTTAGGGATCTCGATCTTATCCCTTCGGGATATGATCTTATTCCTTCTAAGGGGGGATCTTGGTGCGCCTTCACCAGGGGTGTGGGGCCTTGACCCCACTACCCACGTTCATGTGGGTCCCCCATGCAGGTGCGCCCCACTCCGGAACCTTCTAGAACCTTCCCGGTACAATACCGAAAAATCCCGAACATTTTCCGGTGGCCAAAATAGGACTTCCCATATATAAATCTTTACCTCCGGACCATTCCGGAACTCCTCGTGACATCCAATATCTCATCCGGCACTCCAAACAACATTCGGTAACAACATACAAACTTCCTTTATAACCCTAGCGTCATCGAACCTTAAGTGTGTAGACCCTACGGGTTCGGGAGACATGTAGACATGACCGAGACGTTCTCCGGTCAATAACCAACAGCGGGATCTGGATACCCATGTTGGCTCCCACATGTTCCACGATGATCTCATCGGATGAACCACGATGTCAAGGACTCAATCGATCCCGTATACAATTCCCTTTGTCTAACGGTATTGTACTTGCCCGAGATTCGATCGTCGGTATACCGATACCTTGTTCAATCTCGTTACCGGCAAGTCTCTTTACTCGTTCCGTAACACATAATCCCGTGATCAACCCCTTGGTCACATTGTGCACATTAGGATGATGTCCTACCGAGTGGGCCCAGAGATACCTCTCCGTTTACACGGAGTGACAAATCCCAGTCTCGATTCATGCCAACCCAACAGACACTTTCGGAGATACCTGTAGTGCACCTTTATAGCCACCCAGTTACGTTGTGACGTTTGGTACACCCAAAGCATTCCTACGGTATCCGGGAGTTGCACAATCTCATGGTCTAAGGAAATGATACTTGACATTAGAAAAGCTTTAGCATAGGAACTACACGATCTCTGTGCTAGGCTTAGGATTGGGTCTTGTCCATCACATCATTCTCCTAATGATGTGATCCCGTTATCAACGACATCCAATGTCCATGGTCAGGAAACCGTAACCATCTATTGATCAACGAGCTAGTCAACTAGAGGCTTACTAGGGACATGGTGTTGTCTATGTACCCACACATGTATCTGAGTTTCCTATCAATACAATTATAGCATGGATAATAAACAATTATCATGAACAAGGAAATATAATAATAACTAATTTATTATTGCCTCTAGGGCATATTTCCAACAGACTTTACTTGAGACCATTGTTAAAGTTGGGTCGGCCCTGAGGGGTACCCGCGAGTTGATGTGAAAGTCGTGCGGGCCCGTTGAGCACCCGCGAGTTTTCCATGTGGCACGGTCGGGCAGTCTGGGCCCTTGCCATAAGTCCACAAGATGGGGCGACGGGGTCACATTATCGTGAGTCTCTACTCGTCTCCGCGAGCTCCCAATGCACTAACAGGTTTGGGTATTTGTTCTGAGTTGGCCTCTGGCCTTTACGCACTAACTACCACGCGAGAATAGTTATGGGCCTCGACGTCGCAGTATCAGCCAAAGCTTTGTCAGACGTCCAGTTCAGCATCGTGGGCTTGTCGGGCCAGTGCCATCCAGTATGAGGTGGTGCTCATCCCGGCTCGTTGCACAACGACCCGGAGTGCTGCGGGCGATGGGCCCAAGACCCCGGAGTGCTTAGGACGTAGATCGGCGGGGACCTCTCTGCTGAGCCTAGGTAGGGCTACGACGTGTTGATTTTCTGAGGCCAGGCATTGATCATAGAAAGGTGTGTCTGGCCAGAGTAATCAAGCGTGTTGGGTAACGTGGTGCACCCCTGCAGGGAAGATATATATTCAAATACCATGTCCACAGTAATGAACGTTCAGACTTGTATCCGGATCTTATATAACTAGAAATGGATACTTGAGACATGTGATGGGTATGTGGCTCCGAGATTGCTTTCCCGCAGGGAGTCGGGGAAGTATCTCTGGGCGTTGATGTTACAACATGCTTGTTAAATATCAAACTGCTATTCTTTACTCTTCTACATGCTGCAAGATGCTTGGAGCTGCTTGAAGATGCTAGTCTTTGATAGGCTAGGCCTTCCGCCCTCTATTCTGGCATTCTGCAGCTCAGTCCACAGATACAAACCTTCCATTTGATACCAATGCATACTTAGTATAGATCTGATGCTTGCGAGTACTTTGGATGAGTACTCACGGTTGCTTTGCTTCCCCTCCCCCCTTCTTTCTTCTTTCCGGTTGATGCAACCAGATGGTGGATCCCTGGAGCCAGATGCCACCGCCGACGGATATTGCTACGTGGAGACTGGCGACGACCAGGAGTAGTTAGGAGGTCCCAGGCAGGAGGCCTTGCCTCTTCGATCGGGTTGCTTTTGTGCTAGCCTTCTTAAGGCAGTCTTGTTTAATTTATGTCTGTACTCAGATATTGTTGCTTCCGCTGACTCTTGTGTATCGAGCTTGTATTCGAGCCCTCAAGGCCCCTGACTTGTAATATAAAGCTTGTATTATTTTATTTGTGTCTAGAGTTGTGTTGTGATATCTTCCCGTGAGTCCTTGATCTTGATCATACACATTTGCATGTATGATTAGTGTACGGTCGAATTAGGGGCATCACACGAATATAGCCTTCCAATATATCGATCTTTACCTCTCGACCATTTCGAGACTCCTCGTCATGTCCGTGATCTCATCCGGGACTCCGAACAACCTTTGGTACATCAAACCACATAAACTCATAATACCAATTGTCATCGAACGTTAAGCGTGCAGACCCTACGGGTTCGAGAACTATGTAGACATGACCGAGACACCTCTCCGGTCAATATCCAATAGCGGAACCTGGATGCTCATATTGGCTCCTACATATTCTACGAAGATCTTTATCGGTCAAACCGCATAACAGCATACGTTTGTTCCCTTTGTCATCGGAATGTTACTTGCCCGAGATTCGAGGTATTACCATGCCTAGTTCAATCTCATTACCGGCAAGTCTCTTTACTCGTTCCATAGTGCATCATCTCGCAACTAACTCATTAGTCACATTGCTTGCAAGGCTTTTTGTGATGTGCATTATCGAGAGGGCCCAGAGATACCTCCCCGACAATCAGAGTGACAAATCCTAATCTCGAGCTATGCCAACAAAACAAACACCATTGAAGAGACCTGTAGAGCATCTTTATAATCGCCCAGTTACGTTGTGACGTTTGATAGCACACTAAGTGTTCCTCTGGTATTTGGGAGTTGCATAATCTCATAGTCATAGGAACATGTATAAGTTATGAAGAAAGCAATATCAATAAACTAAACGATCATACTAAATGATTATAGTGCTAAGCTAACGGATGGGTCAAGTCAATCACATCATTCTCTAATGATGTGATCCCGTTCATCAAATGACAACTTATGTCGATGGCTAGGAAACTTAACCATCTTTGATTAACGAGCTAGTCAAGTAGAGGCATACTAGTAACACTCTGTTTGTCTATGTATTCACACATGTAGTAAGTTTCCGCTTATACAATTCTAGCATGAATAATAAACATTTATCATGATATAATGAAATATAAATAACAACTTTATTATTGCCTCTAGGGCATATTTCCTTCAAAAAGATGATAGGAATATTATAAAGATCTAGGCGCCAAAAATCTCTTTTTTTTTTCCCGACAATTCACACTATGGTCCCTCAATATAGGCAAGAAATATAAGAACAAACTCAAGGAAATTGAATTGTCAAAAATGGAATTAGATCAAATCACAGCCAGCCAAAGGAACATCATGCAAGTAAACGCTTGTTCTTCCGTCCAGAAATTAGTAAGATTGATTATTAGGAAAAAAAGTTGACCACATAAACATGGTTATACAGAACAATCAATACACTATTTCCTCAAGAAATGTGCAAACTCTAAATAAACATCAAATTTTGAAGCATGCTTTATTTATTTATTTGAAGCATTTAAACATCAAATTCATGTGTAGACAGTACATTTTCTACCATGTTGCTCGAGGCTTGTTTCGGTTTTATCACTACTGCTAGTGTTAGATTCCCTGTTTTCTCGTGTTACTCCCTGCATCCGGGTTTATTGTGCCCCACTCGTTTTTTGAGTCAAACTTTGACCATTTGTAACACTAACAAGATATAAATTATATGATACAAAAATTATATTATTGGATTTGTATTTGAAAGATATTTTCCATAGTATAACTTTTGTGGCATATAATTTGCAGTTTATTAGTTAAATTTTTGGGTCAAACTTTAGTCCAACTGAGAGGGGCATAATAAGCCCGGACAGTGGTAGTAGCAAACAAGCATAGCGTCCAAAATAAGGGCATTAATTTTTTTTGAAGGTTTAGCCTAAGTGTGGTTAGAAATAGGATGTTTTAGTTGGACTCTAAGAATAAATTGCACTCCAGTTACATGGTACGAAACGACGTACGAATTGCCCCTTTAGGAGTAGAGATGTAGGCGCCAGAAGTCTCTAGTTTTTTTTCTTTGACGGTTCACACTATGGTCCCTCAATATAGGCAAGAAATATAAGCGAACAGACTCAAGGAAATTGAATAAAATGAAATCAGATCAAATCAAAGCCATCCAAAGGACCATCATGCAAGTAAAGTCTTGCTCTTCCATCTAGAAATTAATAAATTGATTATTGGAAGAAAAAAAAAGGTGACCACATAAACATGTTTTATACATAACAATCGATACACTATTTCCTCAAGAAATGTGCAACTCTGTATAAACATCAAATTTCGAAGCATGCTTTTATTTATTTTTGTGAAATTTAAACATCAAATTCATGTGAAGACGATACATTTCCTACCATGTCGCTCGAGCCTTGCTTCGGCTTTATCATTACTACTAGTAGCAAACAAGCATAGGGTTCAAATAAGGGGCACTACAAAAGTTGAAGGTTTAGCCTAAGAGTAAGTATAATAGGATGATGTAGACGGGCTGTAAGCCTTAAAATACTATATTTTGAAGGAGTTGAAGGAGAGAGAAGAGAAACGGGCTACTGATTAACAAATGGCTGCAACACGTGCTCCTAGGCATTTTGTGAGAGAAAAAAATGGGTCATGTATCAAAAAAGTAGTACATATTTACATGTAACTATTATACTTGGTTAGAAGTTGGACTCTAAGAATAAATTGCACTCTAGTTACAAGGTAGGAAGTGGGCAGTGAACGTACATGACAAAGGAGTGCGGGTTAACTCGAGGAGAGAAAGTATCCTTGTTTTGTCTACTTACTGCTAAGACGAGTGTAAAACTGTAAACACATCCACGTACGGTTCCACCCCAACCTTGGTATAATCTTCGAGCCCACACCACACCACGGTAGGAATTAGGAGGCATTAGATGGCCATTTTCATTTTTCGTGATTGTTCAATCCGTCCCACTTAGATTCCTGTGTTGGTGTATAAATTTGGGCGTCCTAGCTAGACTGGGTTAAACAAGCCCTGGTGTACACTACTGTAACTTGCGATGGCTCCTCCCTTGTTCTTGTGCATCCTCCTGGTCGTATTTGGCAGCTACCTTTCCACCATTTCTGCTGCAGGCGACGGTAAGCAGAGCTTCGTTGTGGTCTCAACCAGCTCATTTCAGACACAAGATGTCTGCTCCA
Source organism: Triticum timopheevii (assembly GCA_963921465.1). Classification (NCBI taxonomy): domain Eukaryota; kingdom Viridiplantae; phylum Streptophyta; class Magnoliopsida; order Poales; family Poaceae; genus Triticum; species Triticum timopheevii. Next base: position 168,721,973 of record OY997274.1, read on the forward strand.
CATCCACAGGTACGTACCTGCATGAATTCAGCATGGCATAATTTTGGACGTTAATCGATCTGCATGTATGACACTCGGATGTTTCTTTCAGTGACGCCGCGGCCAAACCGCGCCAGCGCCGCTGTGCCGCTGGTGCACAGGCACGGACCCTGCGCCAAGTCGCCGTCCACCAACAAGCCATCATCTTTCGCCGAGGCGCTTCACAGAAGCCGCGTCCGCGCAGACTACATCCTGAGCACCATGCAGATGCAGGACCAGGAGGAGGGCAAGGTGAGCATCCCGGCGCACCTGGGCACCTTCGTGGACTCGCAGGAGTACGTGGTGACGTTGGGCCTGGGCACGCCGGCCGTGGAGCAGGTCCTCCTCCTGGACACCGGCAGCGACCTGTCGTGGGTGCAGTGCGCGCCATGCAACTCCAGCGACTGCTACCCTCAAAAGGATCCCTTGTTCGACCCGCGCAAGTCCTCCACCTATGCTCCCATCCCCTGCGGCTCCGACGTTTGCAAGACCCTCCAGTCCGACCACCACTTGAACAATGGCTGCAGCATGAATGACAATGGCACCCAGTCCCAGTGCGGGTATCGAGTCGAGTACGGAGGAGGGTCAAAGACCAGCGGCGTGTACAGCAACGAGGCGCTCACGCTGGCGCCCAGCGTCGTCATCAAGGACTTCCATTTCGGCTGCGGATACAAGCAGGGTGGCCCCAATGACAAGTTCGACGGCCTGCTCGGGCTTGGCCGCGCGCCCGAGTCTCTCCCGGTTCAGACCTCCGCGCTCTACGGCGGCTCTTTCTCCCACTGCCTCCCGTCGGTGAGCAGCGGCACCGGGTTCCTCGTCCTTGGCGCGCCCAGCAACACCTCGGGCTTCTCATTCACGCCCATGACCCAGTTTGTGGATTCCGTCACCGACTATGTGGTGAAGCTCACCGGCATCAGCGTCGGCGGGAAGCAGCTCCGCATCCCACGGAAGGTGTTCGAAGGGGGCCTGATCGTGGACTGCGGCAATATCATCTCACATCTGCCGTCGACGCCCTACGCGAAACTGCGGTCTGCGTTCCGGGCCGCCATGGCGGCTTACCCGCTCATCCCGAGCGACGAACACGACACATGCTACAACTTCACAGGATACAGCAACGTCACCGTGCCCAAGGTCGCTCTCACGTTCACCGGCGGCGTCACGGTCGACCTCGACGTCCCCAACGGGCTTCTGTTGGACGGTTGCCTGGCCTTCAGCGAGTCCGGGGAAGATGGTTACGTCGGGTTTCTCGGCAATGTCCAAATGAGAACGTTGGAGATGTTGTACGACGTTAGGGGTGGTAGACTCGGATTCCGGGCAGGTGCCTGCTGACCTCTCAATCAGGAGCTAGCTTACCCAAAAAAATAAGACCGGTTTGCTGCTAACTGCTCGACTGCTCCACAGTTGGTGGCCCGTCCGATCATCGCTTCACTGTTATTTTTTCGTTTTTGTCCGGTTCTATCCCGTCGTCATTTGTGATAAGAGTATATATAATATAATAACTGCTCTACATTTTTAAACTTTGCAATTAAGCAAGTACTTTCATATGCAATACCTTGAATCTAACTTAACGGTGCATATATACTTAATGGTACAATCCTATACTATGTTAATGCAAGTATATATCATATCCAAATCATCTATTATTATATGTAAAAAGTAGTTGATGGGAACACTAGAGAAAAGATAACACCCAAAAAAATACCACAATAATTATTAGTGTATGAGAAAAGTACCTGATGGGCTCACTACAAAAAAGATAAACAGCCTAAAAAATACCACAATAATTAGAAACGTCCGGCCTTTAATCCGGTGGGCCTATTTTTATGAACATACTAGAACCTTAGACCTTTATAATCCATATGGACTCATACCGTGCGCAACAAATTAGTATATTAGTATATGATCTGTTTTGGCCAATTGATGCACAGCGTATCCTCAACATTCCTTTGGCTTTAGGGATGATGGATGATTTTGTTTCTTGGCATTTTAACAGAAGCAGAAATTTTATGGTGAGGTCAGCGTATCATGAAGAATGGGAACACCAACACGGACGAAAGTTGAGGATGAAAAATTCGATACAAGCCTCAAGTACTAGTCCAGTTTGGAGGACCATTTGGAAACTACGTGTGCCTTCAAAAGTGAAAATTCATGTGTGGAAAACTTTGCTTGGAGGTCTTCCATGTCAAGGAGTCTTAGCGAACAGACATATAATTTCGAGTTCTCAATGCCCCTTATGCAGTTCAGATTGTGAAAGCATCCGGCATGCTTTATTCTTGAGCCCTCGAGTACAGGAGGTGTGGCGTTTACTAGGTATGGCAGCGGTGGTGAATGAGGTGTGCATGGTGGAAAGAGAGGGTGGCTCGGTGATGGCTGACCTCCTCTTGTCCAAGAATCCAACTAAGGCATTGGTTAATGATGTTCGCCGCAATGACCTTGTGTTGGGGAACGTAGCAGAAATTCAAAATTTTCCTACGTGTCACCAAGATCTATCTATGGAGAAACTAGCAACGAGGGGAAGGAGAGTGCATCTACATACCCTTGTAGATCGCTAAGCGGAAGCGTTCAAGAGAACGGGGTTGAAGGAGTCGTACTCGTCGTGATCCAAATCACCGGAGATCCTAGTGCCGAACGGACGGCACCTCCGCGTTCAACACACGTACAACCCGGTGACGTCTCCCATGCCTTGATCCAGCAAGGAGAGAGGGAGAGGTTGAGGAAGACTCCGTCCAGCAGCAGCACAACGGCATGGTGGTGATGAAGGAGCGTGGCAATCCTGCAGGGCTTCGCCAAGCACCGCGAGAGAGGAGGAGTACTTGGGAGAGGGGGAGGGCTGCGCCAGAACTTGGGGTGCGGCTGCCCTCCCACCCCTCCACTATTTATAGGTGGGGGGAAGAGGGGGCCGGCCCCCCTAGATCCCATCTAGGGTTGGGGGCGGCGGCCAAGGGGGGAGGAGTGCCTCCCAAGTCAAGTGGAGGCCCTCCCCCTTAGGGTTTCCCCCTTCCCATGCGCATGGCCCTTGGGGGGGCTGGTGCCCCTGGCCCATTAAGGCTAGGGCGCCCCACTACAGCCCATGCTACTGTATTGGACATGGTGGAACAATTTCTGGACCTCTTGACCCCTCCGGAATCCTCCGGAATCCTCCGGAACCTTCTGGAAGCTTCCCGGTATAATACAGAAAAAACCCGAACTTTTCCCGGAACCCGAACAACAACTTTCCATATATAAATCTTTACCTCCGGGCCATTCCGGAACTCCTCGTGACGTCCGGGATCTCATCCGGGACTCCGAACAACATTCGGTAACCACATACAAACTTCCTTTATAACCCTAGCGTCATCGAACCTTAAGTGTGTAGACCCTACGGGTTCGGGAGACATGTAGACATGACCGAGACGTTCTCCTGTCAATAACCAACAGCGGGATCTGGATACCCATGTTGGCTCCCACATGTTCCACGATGATCTCATCGGATGAACCACGATGTCAAGGACTCAATCAATCCCATATACAATTCCCTTTGCCTAGCGGTATTGTACTTGCCCGAGATTCGATCGTCGGTATACTAATACCTTGTTCAATCTCGTTACCGGCAAGTCTCTTTACTCTTTCTGTAACACATCATCCCGCGATCAACTCTTTGATCACATTGTGCACATTATGATGATGTCCTATCGAGTGGGCCCAGAGATAGCTCTCCGTCACACGGAGTGACAAATCCCAGTCTCGATTCGTGCCAACCCAACAGACACTTTCGGAGATACCTGTAGTGCACCTTTATAGCCACCCAGTTACGTTGTGACGTTTGGTACACCCAAAGCATTCCTACGGTATCCGGGAGTTGCACAATCTCATGGTCTAAGGAAATGATACTTGACATTAGAAAAGCTTTAGCATACGAACTACGATCTTTGTGCTAGGCTTAGGATTGGGTCTTGTCCATCACATCATTCTCCTAATGATGTGATCCCATTATCAAGGACATCCAATGTCCATGGTCAGCAAACCGTAACCATCTATTGATCAACGAGCTAGTCAATTAGAGGCTTACTAGGGAGATGGTGTTGTCTATCTACACACATGTATCTGAGTTTCCTATCAATACAATTATAGCATGGATAATAAACTATTATCATGAACAAGGAAATATAGTAATAATAACTAATTTATTATTGCCTCTACGGCATATTTCCAACAGTCTCCCACTTGCACTAGAGTCAATAATCTAGTTCACATCGCCATGTGATTAACACTCACAGGTCACATCGTCATGTGACCAACACCCAAGAGTTTACTAGTGTCACTAAACTAGTTCACATCATCATGTGATTAAGACTCAATGAGTTCTGGGGTTTGATCATGTTTTGCTTGTGAGAGAGGTTTTAGTCAACGGGTCTGCAATATTCAGATCCGTATGTACTTCGCAAATCTCTAGGTCATATTGTAAATGTTGCTTCCACGCTCCACTTGGAGCTATTCCAAATGGTTGCTCCACTATACGTATCCGGTTTGCTACTCAGAGTCATTCGGATAGGTGTTAAAGCTTGCATCGACGTAACCCTTTACGCTGAACTCTTTATCACCTCCATAATTGAGAAACATGTCCTTATTACTCCAAGGACAATTTTGACCGCTGTCTAATGATCCATTCCTGGATCACTCTTGTATCCCTTTGCCAGACACGTGGCAAGGCAAACATCAGGTGCGGTACTCAGCATGGCATACCGTATAGAGCCTATGACAAAAGCATAGGGGACGACCTTCGTCCTTCCTCTTTCTTCTGTCGTGGTCGAGCTTTAAGTTTTAACTTCATAACTTACAACTCAGGCAAGAACTCCTTCTTTGACTGATCCATCTTGAACACCTTCAAGATCATGTCAAGGTATGTGCTCATTTGAAAGTACTATTAAGCATTTTGATCTATCTTATAGATCTTGATGCTTATTGTTCAAGTAGCCTAATCCAGGTTTTCCATTGAAAAACACTTTTCAAATAACCCTATATGCTTTCTAGAAATTCTACATCATTTCTGATCAACAATATGTTTACAACATATACTTATCAGAAATTCTATGGTGCTCCCACTCTTCTTTGGAAATACAAGTTTCTCATAAACTTTGTATAAACCAAAAATTCTTTGATCATCTTATCAAAGTGCATATTCCAACTCCGAGATGCTTACTCTAGTCCATGGAAGGATCGCTGGAGCTAGCATACCTTTTAGCATCCTTAGGATCGACAAAACCTTTCTGATTGTATCACATACAACCTTTCCTTACGAAAACTGGTAAGGAAACTCGTTTTGACATCCATCTGCCAGATTTCATAAATGCAGCTAATGCTAACATGATTCCGACGGACTTTAAGCATCGCTACGGATGAGAAAATCTCATCGTAGTCAACTCCTTGAACTTGTGAAAAAAATCTCTTCACCACAAGTCGAGCTTCATAGATGGTGACATTACCATCCACGTCCGTCTTCTTCTTAAAGATCCATTTATCTCAATGGCTTGCCGATCATTGGGCAAGTCCACCAAAGTCCATGCTTTGTTCTGATACATGGATCCTATCTCGGATTTCATGGCTTCTAACCATTTGTCGGAATTTGGGCCCACCATCGCTTCTCCATAGCTCGTAGGTTCATTGTTGTCTAGCAACATGACCTCTAAGATAGGAGTGCGTACCACTCTGAAGTAGTACGCGTCCTTGTCGACCTACGAGGTCCGGTAGTGACTTGATCTGAAGCATCATGATCACTATCATCAGCTTCCACTTCAATTGGTGTAGGTGCCACATGAACAACTTCCTGTGCCCTGCTACACACTGGTTGAAGTGATGGTTCAATAACCTCATTAAGTCTCCACCATCCTCCCACTCAATTCTTTCGAGACAAACTTTTCCTCGAGAAAGGACCCGGTTCAAGAAACAATCCCTATTGCTTTCGGATCTGAATTAGGAGGTATACCCAACTGTTTTGGTGTCCTATGAAGATGCATTTTATCCGCTTTGGGTTCGAGCTTATCAACCTGAAACATTTTCACATAAGCGTCGCAGCCCCAAACTTTTAAGAAACGACAACTTAGGTTTCTCCAAACCACAGTTCAAATGGTGTCGTCTCAACGGAATTACGTGGTGCCCCATTAAAGTGAGTGCGGTTGTCTCTAATGCCTAACCCATGAATGATAGTGGTAATTCGATAAGAGACATCATGGTACGCACCATATCCAATAGGGTGCAACTATGATGTTCGGACACACCATCACACTATGGTGTTCCAGGCGGTATTAATTGTGAAACAATTTCCACAGTGTCTTAATTGCGTGCCAAAGCTCGTAACTCAGATACTCATCTCTATGATCATATCATAGACATTTTATCCTCTTATCACGATGATCTTCAACTTCACTCTGAAATTACTTGAACCATTCAATAATTCAGACTTTTGTTTCATCAAGTAAATATACTCAACATCTACTCGAATCATCTGTGAAGTAAGAACATAACGATATTCACTGCATGCCTCAGCACTCATTGGACTGCACACATCAAAATGTGTTACTTCCAACAAGTTGCTATCTTGTTCCATCTTACTGAAACCGAGAATTTTCAGTCATCTTGCCCATGTGGTATGATTTGCATATCTCAAGTGATTCAAAATCAAGTGAGTCCAAACAATCCATCTGCATGGAGTTTCTTCATGCGTATACACCAATAGACATGGTTCGCATGTCTCAAACTTTTCAAAACCGAGCGAGTCCAAAGATCCATCAACATGGAGCTTCTTCATGCGTTTTATACCAATATGACTTACATGGCAGTGCCACAAGTAAGTGGTACTATCATTACTATCTTATATCTTTTGGCATGAAAATGTGTATCACTACGATCGAGATTCAATAAACCATTTGTTTCAGGTGCAAGACCATTGAAGGTATTATTCAAATAAACAGAGTAACCATTATTCTCCTTAAATGAATAACCGTATTGCGATAGATATAATCCAATAATGTCTATGCTCAACGCAAACACCAAATGACAATTATTCAGGTTTAATACTAATCTTGATGGTAGAGGGAGCGTGCGATGTTTGATCACATCAAACTTGGAAATACTTCCAACACATATCGTCAGCTCACCTTTAGCTAGTCTCCGTTTATTCCGTAGCTCTTTTATTTCGAGTTACTAACACTTAGCAACCGAACCGGTATCTAATACCCTGGTGCTACTAGGAGTACTAGTAAAGTACACATTAACATAATGTATATCCAATATACTTCTATCGACCTTGCCAGCCTTCTCATCTACCAAGTATCTAGGGTAATTCCGCTCTAGTGACTATTCCCCTTATCACAGAAGCATTTAGTCTCGGGTTTGGGTTCAACCTTGGGTTTCTTCACTGGAGCAGCAGCTGATTTGCCATTTCATGAAGTATCCCTCCTTGCCCTTCTTGAAACTAGTGGTTTCACCAACCATCAACAATTGATGCTCCTTCTTGATTTCTACTTTCGCGGTGTCAAACATCGTAAATACCTCAACGATCATCATATCTATCCCTGATATGTTATAGTTCATCACGAAGCTCTAGCAGCTTGGTGGCAATGACTTTGGATAAACATCACTATCTCATCTGGAAGATCACTCCCACTCGATTCAAGTGATTGTTGCACTCAGACAATCTGAGCACAAGCTCAACGATTGAGCTTTTCTCCCTTAGTTTGCAGGCTAAGAAAATTGTCGGAGGTCTTATACCTCTTGACGTGGGCACGAGCCTGAAATCCCAATTTCAGCCCTCGAAAACATCTCATATGTTCCGTGACGTTTCGAAAACGTCTTTGGTGCCTCAACTCTAAACCGTTTAACTGAACTATCACGTAGTTATCAAAATGTGTATGTCCGATGTTTGCAACATCCACAAATGACGTTTGGGGTTTAGCACACTGAGCGGTGCATTAAGGACATAAGCTTTCTACTGTCCGCATAATCGCTACTGTCAACTTTCAACTATATTTTCTCTAGGAACATATCTAAACAGTGGAACTAAAGCGCGAGCTTACGACATAATTTGCAAAGATCTTTTGACTATGTTCAGGATAATTAAGTTCATCTTATGAACTCCCACTCAGATAGACATCCCTCTAGTCATCTAAGTGATTACATGATCCGAGTCAACTAGGCCGTGTCCGATCATCACGTGAGACGGACTAGTCATCATCGGTGAACATCTTCATGTTGATCGTATCTACTATAGGACTCATGCTCGACCTTTCGGTCTCTTGTGTTCCGAGGCCATGTCTGTACATGCTAGGCTCGTCAAGTCAACCTAAGTGTTTCGCGTGTGTAAATCTGGCTTACACCCGTTGTATGTAAACGTAAGAATCTATCACGCCTGATCATCACGTGGTGCTTCGAAACGACGAACTTTCGCAACGGTGCACAGTTAGGGGGAACACTTTCTTGAAATTTTAATGAGGGTTCATCTTATTTACTACCATCGTTCTAAGCAAATAAGATGCATAAACATGATAAACATCACATGCAATCAAAAAGTGACATGATATGGCCAATATCATATTGCTCCTTTTGATCTCCATCTTCGGGGCTCCATGATCATCATCGTCACCGGCATGACACCATGATCTCCATCATCATGATCTCCATCATCGTGTCTCCATGAAGTTGTCTCACCAACTTATTACTTCTACTACTATGGCTACCGGTTAGCAATAAAGTAAAGTAATTACATGGCGTTGTTCAATGACACACAGGTCATACAATAAATAAAGACAACTCCTATGGCTCCTGCCGGTTGTCATACTCATCGACATGCAAGTCGTGATTCCTATTACAAGAACATGATCAATCTCATACATCACATATCATTCATCACGTTCTTCTTGGCCATATCACATCACATAGCATACCCTGCAAAAAGAAGTTAGACGTCCTCTAATTGTTGTTTGCATGTTTTACGTGGCTGCTATGGGTTTCTAGCAAGAACGTTTCTTACCTACGCAAAAACCACAACGTGATATGTCAATTGCTATTTACCCTTCATAAGGACCCTTTTTATCGAATCCAATCCGACTAAAGTGGGAGAGACTGGCACCCGCTAGCCACCTTATGCAACTAGTGCATGTCAGTCGGTGGAACCTGTCTCACGTAAGTGTACGTGTAAGGTCGGTCCGGGCCGCTTCATCCCACAATGCCGCCGAATCAAGATTGGACTAGTAACGGTAAGCATATTGAACACAATCAATGCCCACAACTACTTTGTGTTCTACTCGTGGAAAGAATCTACGCAATAGACCTGGCTCATGATGCCACTGTTGGGGAACGTAGCAGAAATTCAAAATTTTCCTACGTGTCACCAAGATCTATATATGGAGAAACCAGCAACGAGGGGAAGGAGAGTGCATCTACATACCCTTGTAGATCGCTAAGCGGAAGCATTCAAGAGAACGGGGTTGAAGGAGTCGTACTCGTCGTGATCCAAATCACCGGAGATCCTAGTGTCGAATGGACGGCACCTCCGCATTCAACACACGTACAACCCGGTGACGTCTCCCATGCCTTGATCCAGCAAGGAGAGAGGGAGAGGTTGAGGAAGACTCCGTCCAGCAGCAGCACAATGGCGTGGTGGTGATGGAGGAGCGTGGCAATCCTGCAGGGCTTCGCCAAGCACCGCGAGAGAGGAGGAGTACTTGGGAGAGGGGGATGGTTGCGCCAGAACTTTGGGTGCAGCTGCCCTCCCACCCCTCCACTATTTATAGGTGGTGGGAATAGGGGGCCGCCCCCCCTAGATCCCATCTAGGGTTGGGGGCGGCGGCCAAGGGGGGAGGAGTGCCTCCCAAGTCAAGTGGAGGCCCTCCCCCTTAGGGTTTCCCCCTTCCCATGCGCATGGGCCTTGGGGGGGTTGGTGCCCTGGCCCATTAAGGCTAGGGCGCCCCCTACAGCCCATGCTACTGTATTGTACGTGGTGGAACAATTTCCGGACCTCCGGACCCCTCTGGAATCCTCCGGAACCTTCTGGAACCTTCCCGGTACAATACCGAAAAAACCCGAACTTTTCCCGGAACCCGAACAACAACTTTCCATATATAAATCTTTATCTCCGGACCATTCCGGAACTCCTCGTGACGTCCAGGATCTCATCCAGGACTCCGAACAACATTCGGTAACCACATACAAACTTCCTTTATAACCCTAGCATCATCGAACCTTAAGTGTGTAGACCCTACGGGTTCAGGAGACATGTAGACATGACCGAGACGTTCTCCGGTCAATAACCAACAGCGGGATCTAGATACCCATGTTGGCTCCCACATGTTCCACAATGATCTCATCGGATGAACCACGATGTCAAGGACTCAATCAATCCCGTATACAATTCCCTTTACCAAGCGGTATTGTACTTGCCCGAGATTCGATCGTCGGTATACCGATACCTTGTTCAATCTCGTTACCGGCAAGTCTCTTTACTCGTTCCGTAACACATCAACCCGCGATCAACTCTTTGATCACATTGTGCACATTATGATGATGTCCTACCGAGTGGGCCCAGAGATACCTCTCCGTCACACGGAGTGACAAATCCCAGTCTCGATTCGTGCCAACCCAACAGACACTTTCGGAGATACCTGTAGTGCACCTTTATAGCCACCCAGTTACATTGTGACGTTTGGTACCCAAAGCATTCCTATGGTATCCGGGAGTTGCACAATCTCATGGTCTAAGGAAATGATACTTGACATTAGAAAAGCTTTAGCATACGAACTACGATCTTTGTGCTAGGCTTAGGATTGGGTCTTGTCCATCACATCATTCTCCTAATGATGTGATCCCGTTATCAACGACATCCAATGTCCATGGTCAGCAAACCGTAACCATCTATTGATCAACGAGCTAGTCAATTAGAGGCTTACTAGGGACATGGTGTTGTCTATGTATCCACACATGTATCTGAGTTTCCTATCAATACAATTATAGCATGGATAATAAACTATTATCATGAACAAGGAAATATAGTAATAATAACTAATTTATTATTGCCTCTAGGGCATATTTCCAACACCTTGTTGCTACGGTTGTGTGGTACTTGTGGTGGGAACGACGCCGATATACACACGGCGAGCAACTGTACGAGCCTAACAGATCGGCGCAAGCAATATCGGCACTCGCAAAAAAATTACTCAAGGGCGAAATTCAAGCACAACAGAATTAGGAGACATGGTTGGGAGAAACCACTAGAGGGCACAATCGAGCTGAATGTGGATGCAGGTTTCGACATTGATAGTGGCATTGGCGCTACAGGTGCTATACTTCGAGACCACTCCGGTTTCTTTGTGGCGGCATCTTGCAGCAATATGCCTTTTGTTGAAGAAGCGGCCACGGCGGAATCACGAGGCTTAAGAGATGGACTTCTCCTCGCAAGTGAAACTGGATGCAACAAAATATGCATAGAAGGTGATTGCATGGAAGTAATTGAAATCATGCAAACCCGAGGAAATTCGCTTGGACCGGCACGAGCAATTTATGAAGAATGCTCTTTCTTAGATCATAATTTTATTTCTATAATTTTTCCTCATTGTCCTAGGGAAGCTAATATGGCAGCAAATTTGTTGGCTAGGAATTCCGAGGTCTCTCGAACTATTGTGTGGAAATCAGCCTCCGGATTTTCTACTAGATGTATTGACAAACGATGTATCGTTGTTTTCACATGAAATATAAACCGCCATGATGGCTTTTCCCTAAAAAAAAGTACCTGATGGTTCACTAGAAAAAAGATTTTTTTAGGTGAATTAGGGAATCTATTCAAGGTTCAAAAATTCAGGAATAAAGATAATATCCGAGCTAACCCTAACCACAAGTGTGGTCTGAAATCTAGGGAGGACGTTGCTTTTGCTAACATATGATCTTCATAATTAGCTTCCTGAGGTTCAAACCGGAAGCAAACATCATCAAAATCGTTCCTTCGATACTGTATCTCATTCAGAATTGGGGCATAAGTGGCAGATGTCCCTTGTTGATAGCATTGATGACCTCCAAGCAGTCAGACGCCACCACCACATTCCTCAAGGCATGGTCTTGGGCAAGAGCCATCCCCTCATTGCATGCATACGTCTCTCCAAGCAGGCTGGGTCCACAAGGCCGTCAAAGATGATGGCTGAGGCGCCTAGGTAATGTCCATTGCTATCTCTGCAAACAACGGCTACTGCTCCCCTATTTCCAGTCCGTGATACACCTCCATCTGCATTTATTTTTACTGCCGTTCCACCAGGAGGAATCCACTTGCGAACTCTCTGTCTTGGCGCAAGTGTTGAAGGCCTAGTAGGTTCTCTTGTAGCAGCGATTTCAAGGTCCTGGAGATATCTGTTGATAAAACACATGGTTAAGAGGGGGCTTTGGAACTCTTCATGATGAATGGCTCGTCTCCTCACCAACCAAATCGCCCAAAGTGTGATCAGTACACGAGCGAGGTCCTGTTGGTTTAGTGTTTCAAACAACCAAAATAGCCATACACGAGCATCTTCAGAACGGTTTGACAGCACATGCTCCAGAACTTCTTTGTCCCCCAAAGCCCATACACATCTGGCCATGCGACATTCAAATAGCGAGTGTCGCCACATATATTCTTCTGCGCAACAAATTGAGCACACTGGGGTAGTGGTCATATTTCTTTCATATCTGCATGTGCCCGTTGGCAAGGACGTGTGAGCTAATCTCCAAACAAATACCCGTACTTTTTATGGAACCTTCACTTTCCACAGCTTGGACCAGTCCCTCTTCACAACAGATTGGTTAGAGTGACTTGTGCGATTCTCTAGCCAATCCTCCCTCTGCATTTTAATCCCGGTGATCATACGGTATGCAGACCTAACCAAGAAAAGACCTCTTTTATCATAATGCCATGCCCAAAAATCGTCTTGCACCCGAGAGCTGACTGGGATATTCATAATAACATCGATGTCTGGTGCGATAAAATGATCCTCTAAAACATGCTTGTTCCAGGTTCTGGTTGTCCCATCAATGAGTTCCACGACTAATATTGGTAGATTTTGTGATGTGGCACAAATCGGTCGTAACTTATAATTCCTCGGAAGCCAGTTGTCTTGCCATATCTTAGTGTCAGCTCCAGTCCCGATCAGTTTGATTAGGCCAAGTGCAAGTACCTCTCGCCCTTCACTGATGGATCGCCATACCTGTGACGGATTCGATCCCAGGGGCGCATCAAGCAGTCCACACTCCGGAAAATATCTCGCCTTCAAGTCCCAAGCACTGAGCGAATTAGGTTCCTGCATAAGTCTCCATGCTTGACGTGCAAGCAGAGCTAGATTGAACAACTCGATATCTTGGAACCCCATACCACCCATATATTTCAGCTTTGACATCGTCTTCCATGAGACCCATGCCGTCTTCCTCTCACCTCTTCTACTGCCCCACCAGAACTTCCGCAGCAGTCCATTTATGTGCTCACATAGCCCACGTGGGAGTTTAAAGCATGACATGGAGTATGTAGGTATCGCTTGTGCAACAGATTTTATCAAAATTTCCTTGCCACCCGAAGATAAGCATTTTTCCATCCACCCTTGCACATGTTTCCATATTCTGTCCTTTAAGTATCTAAAGGATCCCTCCTTTGATCTCCCCACATCCGTTTGAAGGGCCAAATACTTTTCTGAAAGCGACTCATTCTGGACTTCAAGGACATTTTTTACATCATCTCTAAGGTTTTCAAGAACACCCTTGCCAAAGTAAATAGAGGACTTTTCCACATTGATTCTTTGTCCGGATGCATTACAATACCTCCTCAACAGATCCTTGATCCGCACAGCACTGACACTGATTGCTTCCAAAAACAAGAGGTCATCGGCAAACATGAGGTGATTTACTTCTGGTGCAGTTGGTGACACTGATATTTCTCAGACTCCATCAACATGATTTTTGAGCAAGCATGAAAGCCCTTCTGTCGCTAGCCCGCTAGTAGAAAGAGGTATGTAGAAATAGGGTCCCCCTGCCGCAGTCCTCTGGATGGCATCCAAACTACCACCATTAAAAATTATCGAAAAAGACACAGAAGACAAAGCACCTCAACACAGTTTCAGTGAACCGTGGGCTTATACCCAGCTTAAGCATAACTGCCTTCAAATAAGACCATTCCAGTCTATCATACGCTTTCATCATGTTCAGCTTTAAGGCACAAAACCAGTTGCTCTTGACCCTCTTTGTTTTCATGTAATGTAAGCACTCGTAGGTTGTAATAAAATTGTCGGTAATGAGGCGTCCTGGGACAAACGCCGACTGCTCTTCTGAGATTATATCGGGGAGAATTATTTTCAGTCTATTTGCATGGACCTTTGAAAATGATAAATAACTTAAAAAATCCCACAAATCTGGCCTTTAATCCGGTGGGCCTATTTCCATCAACGTACTAGATCCTTTAGATCTTTATAATTCAGATGGACCCATACCTTATGCATCAAAATCACAATCAATCTCATAAGCCAGGTGGACCCATACCCTCCAACCTACGCACAAAAATCACAACCAATCTCTTGATCCTAATCCATGTAAAAAAAAGAATCTCTTGATCCTAATAGGTTGTACCATCCCACGTACATCTACACTTAAACTCCCGATCCCAACAGGTTGGACCATCCTAGGATTAAAAAAAACGTCACACAACTGAAGAAAAGTATAACTCCAATGATCCAAAAACTCAAAAGAAGTGTAAAAAAGGTACAATTTGTGGAGAGCGAGCTTATGGTGCTCGTTTTTTCAAAAAAAAAAACCACACTTACAAGTCTAAACAGAAGTCAAACTTTTTTTTGCAGAAACTTGTACGTGTTCACTATGGATCCCATGAAACTTTGTTTTGAAAAAAGACAATTTGCAAGTTGTACAAACATAACAAAATTCTGGCCCAAACACAAACAAAAGTGTCCCATTTGAAAATACATATTTGTCTCTTTCTGAATGCCACATGTGAAAGTAAAATGTTATGAATTTTTGCACATATACAGTATACATAAGTATATGCTTGCAAAAAAAAATTCAACTTTTTTTGCTTTATAGAAAATGTTTCTTTAAACGGGCACCAAGGTGCCCGAGCACCATTCGCATTTTCGACAATCCGTGGTGTTTTCTTCTTTAATTATCCCAGAAAAAAAATCTAGTGTGCCCAATTTTTTTTTGATGTTTTCTATTTTAGTGTTCATGTATCATAGAGAGTTCAAGAATTTGGAAAATGTTCATGAAATTGTAAAAATAGCTTGAGTTTCAAAAAAAAGGTTCAGAATTTATATATAAAGCATTCATGTTTTTAAATGAAAAATAAAAGGGAAAATAAAAAAAAGGGAAGCAATAGAAAACCTGAACAAAAAAACTGCTCAAAAACCTAGAGAAACCGGATGAAGCTTCTATAAGTTTTTTTGAACACAGACGCAAGCGCTCATACATACGCGCATACACTCACCCCTATGAACACCTTCAAGAGACTGAGCCGGCATATCATCTTAAGATTTACGATGCCACCGTAGGCGCCTCGTCGTCGACGGGAACGTATCCTCCCACTGAAAGCGCATCACCGGAAATCCTGAAATAAATTCCAGGAATAATGCGAGCACCAGGACTTGAACCCTGGTGGACTGAGGATACCACTGTCCCTCTAACCATACAACCACAAGTTGGTTCACGGATGTTCTATACGTTTACCACTTAAGATATTTTTTTGAGACAATACCACTTAAGATCTATCACTATGGGCCATGTACAGGGATACTTTGTCTAAAAATATTACGGGGATATGGACCAGCCCGCTAGTCTGTTTTTGCAATTATTTTGTCTGTCCTCTTTCGTTTCCCCCCTGTTCCATTTCCATTTTTCCTTTTTCTTGTAGGTTTCCTTACTTTTCCTTTTTTGCTGCTCCTTTTTAATTTCCTTTTTTCCTTTTTCAAATCTATAAACTTGTAAAACAATCTTGATCTTCATTCGAAGTTACATGTTTTTCAAATTCAATAACATTTTTTTTAAAATCTTGAAATAATTCGAAATTCATGAACCATTTTCAAATTTGTAAACATTTTTAAAATCAAGAATAATTGACAAATTCAATATTTATTTTTTAAATATGCGCACATTTTCATTCAGGAATATTTTGAACTTTGATCATTTTAGAAAATTGCAAACCTTTTGAACGCCGAGGGAAACATTCAAAAAAGTGTAAAAGGGTACATTCTATGGGGTTTTATTCTTTAACGATGCCAGAAAAAAGAACTCTAATCATCCCAGAAATTTCTGGTGTTTTCTTTTTTATTGTTCCCAATTTTCTCAAAATTTCACGTATTTAAGGCAGTTCATAAATTTTCAAAATGATCATGAATTTGAAAAATGTGCATGAAATTGAAAAACAAATCTTGACTTTCTAAAAATATTTATGAATTAAAAATGTTCAGAAAGTTTTTATCAATAATTTTTTTTACAACGTTAACGCCCACACGTGTGATGGGAGCCAAACCCGCCCACACGCCCTATAACATACAGACTACGCCATGTCACCGCATGCATTCATGTGGAAATCTTTTTGGATTTTCAGTTTTTAAAATGTTTTATCTCTTAAATAAAAAATCCGATTGAAGATTCGTTTTCACCAATAAATCCCTCGCGACGAGATCTTCGAAACTAGATCTCATATCAATATATTTTGATGATTTTTTTTGTTAAAAGTTGCCATGTCTATTGCACATGAATTGCCATGATGTTTACACTAAAGTTGCGATGTTATGTTTCAGCTATTTTCTTCTATATTAAAAAGTAAATTTTGACATATTATAAAACGGAGAATTAAGAAACTAGACTTGCCATGCACCATAAACTAAAATTGTCATGATACATGCACTTAAAATTGCCATGGTTCATGCAAAAAAATATTTTCATGGTCAAAATACTGGAATTGCCATCGTCAAAAACTAAAATTGCCATGATCTACAAACTAAAACTGCCACATGGCAACTTCAGTTTAAGCACCATGGCAATTACAGTGTAAACATCATGGCAACTTTTGGGCAAAAAAAAATAAATTCATCGAAACATATCAACATGGGGTCTAGTTTTGAAGATCTCTTCGAGACGGATTTAATGGTGAAAATGGATTTTTAATTTGCGTTTTTAATTAGGAGATAAAATGTTTTTAAGCCGAAAACCAAAAAGATTTCTGCTGATGTCATCTGTTCATATGTGGCAAAATGAGTGATGATAGAGGCGTATGGGCGATGTGCAAACGCCCAAACGTGTGGTCGTTAGTTTTTCTGTTATTTTTTGAAATAAAAGGAAAATAAAAAATAAAAATAAGAAAACAAAAATAGTAAAAGGATTAGATTAGAAAGACACGAATAAAAAACAACTGAAAAACTGACAGAAACAGAATGAACCTTCTAGGAGGTTACCACTTAAGACCTATCATTATTGCTGGTGAGTGTGGGCCATGTATGGGGAGACTTTGTCTAAAAAAAAGTGGGGCAGAAGGCTATACGATGGAGCGCAAGTGGGGGGATAACAACCGAACTCACACCCTCGCCCGCGGTAATGGGCCGGCCTGCTAGTGTATTTTTGAAACTTTTTTTGTCCGTTTTCATTCTTTTTTTTTCTGTTTCCTTTTTTGGTTTCTTTAATTTTCCTTTTTTGTTTAGCCTAAAAAAACCCCACAATAGTTAGAAACATCTTGCCTTTAATCCGGTGGACCTATTTTTGTCAATGTACTAGAACCTTTAGATCTTCATAATCCAAGTGGACCCATACTGTATGTAACAAAATCACAATCAATCTCATATACGAGGTGGACCCAGACCCTCCACCCTCAGTACAAAAATCACAACCAATCTCTTGATCCTAACAGGTTGGACCATCCCGTGTACATCTCCACTCAAATTCCTGATCCAAACAGGTTGGGCCATCCCACGAGTAGAAAAAATAGTCACACCAGTCCACAATAAAAAAAAAAATCTAAACGACACATGTCTGAAGAAAAATATATCTCTAATGATCACAGAAAAACTCAAACAAATGTGTAAAAGGGTACAATCTATCATGTTTTCTTCTGTAATGATCAGGAAAAAATATAGCACTAATGATCCTAGAAATTTGTGGTGTTTTCCTTTTTACCGTTCACAATTTTTCTGAAAAATGTTCTTGTATTTTATAAATTTCATGAATTGTAAAAAAGGATCAAGAATATGGAAAATGTAAATGAAACAAAAAAATTTAATTATAAAATGTTCATTAATTAAAGAATGTTCAAAAAAAATATAGAAAGAATTCATGTTTTAAAATGAAAAATCAAAAAGAAAAATAACAAAAGGAAAAGTATAGAAGAAACCAAGCAGCAAACATCTAGGAAACACAAAGACGGATGAACCTTCTATACAGTTGCCACTTAAGATCTATCACTATTGCCGGTGAGTGTGTGCCTATTTTTGTCAACGTACTAGAACCTTTAAATCTTCATAATCCAAGTGGACCCGTACCGTATGTAACAAAATCACAATCAATCTCATACGCGAGGTGGACCCAGACCCTCCACTCTAAGCACAAAAATCACAACCAATCTCTTGATCCTAATAGGTTTGACCATCTCATGTACATGTGCACTCAAACTCCCAACCCAAATAGGTTGGGCCAACCAAGGAGTAGAAAAAATAGTCCAACCAATCCAAAATAAACAATCTAAACATCACATTGGCTGAAGAAAAATATAACTCTAATGATCCCAGAAAAAAAATCAAAAAATGTAAAAGGGTAGAATATACCGTGTTTTTTTAAAATATTCATGAATTAAAAATGCTCAGAATGTTTTTATAAAAACATTTTTAAATGAAAAAATAAAATAAAAAGGAAAGGAAAAATAAAATAGAAAAACAAAAAGAATAGAAAAACATGAAAAAAAAACAGCTCAAAAACACAGAGAAAACCGAACAAACCTTCTATAAGGTTACCACTGAAGACCTATCACTGTGGCTGGTGAGTGAGGGCCTTGTACAGTGAAACTTTATCTACAAAAAGTACGGGGAGAGGGATCCCTATAACTCAAGATTTAACCCAAAAAGCTATGCTTCTTTTCTCGTTTTCACCATGCTGGAGTCATATTCACTTTCATGCCTCGATCCACGCACATAGATGCCAAGGGGACTAATGACTTGTGTATTCACTTAACAAACATGATTAATATCATGTGTGCACTAGATCATGATGGCACGTGTTGTCACACCCGTCTATTTTTGACCCCAAAAAATAGAAATATTACAAAGATGTAGGCGCCAGAAATCTCTAGTTTTTTCGACAATTCACACTATGGTCCCTCAATATAGCAAAGAAATATAAGCGAAAATACTCAAGGAAATTGAATTGTGAAAAATGGAATCAGATCAAATCACAGCCAGCCAAAGGAACATCATGCAAGTAAAGGCTTGTTCTCCTGTCTAGTCTAGAAATTAATAATTAAGTTGATTACTAGAAGAAGAAAAATGGGAAAAGTATACTTTCCGTCCCTCAATTTTTTCAATAGTCTAGAATTGGTCCCTTAACTCTAATACCAGCAAAATCTAGTCCTTCAATAGTTAAAACCGGATATTTTTCGTCCCTTGGGTTGCTTCGGGTGGTTTTGTGCTGACGTGGCAACGTTTTGACCATTGACTTCTCCACCTCATTGTCCACCTCAGCTTCATCTTCTTCCCCCTCTCGCTCTGCCCACCGGAGCACCTCACTGCCTGCGTCTGCTCCTACCGCCGCCGTGTGCTTCGTGTGGTGGGATGCACGTGCACTTCTCGACGCCTTGGCTGACAGGGGCATGGACTGGGACAAGACGCTGCTCGCGTGGAGCGACTCCGACATGGAGAACGATGGGGGCTACGGTGGAACGGTGGACGTCGTCACTGAGGACGCACAGCACGAGTACGACGACCGGTGCGCCAGCCTCGTGGACGGCCAATGCCACCACGGCGGAGTCCGTGCAAGCCCAGAGCTCCTCCACCTCCAGCAAGTGCGTCTGCGTCATGCACCAGGAGCG
Organism: Triticum timopheevii; assembly: GCA_963921465.1. NCBI lineage: Eukaryota > Viridiplantae > Streptophyta > Magnoliopsida > Poales > Poaceae > Triticum > Triticum timopheevii. Next base: position 168,742,044 of record OY997274.1, read on the forward strand.
CAGCAGGCCACGGGGAGGAGCTCGGCGTTGGCGCATGGCAACTGTTCGACGGAATGCCCACTAGATGGGAAAAAAGGAAGACGAGGAGAAAGAAGAAGGTGAGGTGCCATAGCTTCCTTCGTCATCGTCATCTCGTCCTTCCCTGGCTCTCGTCGAAGTAGGGCATGGTGGCCACGCCCTGGAAGCCAGTGTCCGCACATCCACAGCGCACACATCCCGGACGCCATTACTCATGCCACCTCGGGCTCCGGCGTGCGCAGCAACAGCAGGCTAAGCACGTCTGCGTGGCTCACGGGACCGTCGAATGTCGTCGTGGTGGCGACAACCAGTCTGTAGACGAGCCTTTGGCATTCATAGCCAGCCTTCGTGTGCGTGTTGTGTCAGCTGGTTGGCTGCGTGCGTGAGAGTGGTGCGTTTCTGACCGGTGGTAAATCAATTAGCTTAGCTAGCTTCGCCCAGGTGGATCGCTCAAGTTGATTGCTGCTCTAAATGTGTGTGTCTCGCTATATCAATCGGAGCTAACTACGTTTGTGCAAGATGGGCGTGAGCGAAGGAAGAGGCGGAGGTGCATGGAGGCGAAGGCCACGGCTGTCAGAGGCAGCGGCCGGAGCAGACGCACGTGGGCTGTGGCGAGGTGCTCCCGTGGAGAGAGAGGGGAAGAAGACGAAGGTGAGGTGGACAATGAGGTGGCGAAGTCAACGGTCAAAACCATGCCATGTCAGCACAAAACCATCCAAAGCAGCTTGAGGGACCAAAAATATCCGGTTTCAATAATTGAGGGACTAGATTTTACTGATTTTAGAGTTGAAGGACTATTTCTAGACTATCGAAATAGTTGAGGGTCCAAAAATACACTTATCCCAAGAAAAATAGATGACCACATAAACATGTCTATACAGAACAATCGATGCACTATTTCAAATGTGCAAACTCTGAATAAACATCAAATTTTGAAGCATGTTTTTTTTTGAAGCATTTGAACATCAAATTCATGTGAAAATTATAGAAGACGGTACATTTCCTACCATGTCGCTCGAGGCTTGCTTCGGCTTTATTTTTCTTCGAAACGGAGGCAAAAGATTTGCCTCATATACTAAATAAGGGAGAGTACAGTTTTACAAGAGCCCACACATACGGTCATTACTAGTGTGAGATCCCCGTTATCTCGTGTTAGCAAACAAGCATAGGGTTCAAAATAAGGGGCATTAAACAAGTTGAAGGTTTAGCCTAAGTGTGGTTAGAAGCTGGACAAGAATAAATTGCACTCTTGTTACAAGGTAGGAAGCGGGCAGTGAACGTACATGCCAAAGGAGTGCGGGTTAACTCGAGGAGAGAAAGTTACTAAGTATCCTTGTTTTATCTACTTACTGCTAAGACGAGTGTAAACACATCGGCGGCTCCACCTCATCCTTGGTATAATCTTCCCATTCTCCTTTTTCGTGATTGTTCAGTCAATCCCACATAGATTCTTGTACGTGTGCTTGGTGTATAAATTTGGGCGTCCTAGCTAGACTGGGTTAAACAAGCCCGGTGTATACTACTGTAATTTCCAATGGCTTCTCCCTTGTTCTTGTGTATCCTCCTGGTCGTATTTGGCAGCTACCTTTCCAGCATTTCTGCTGCAGGCGACGTTAAGCAAAGCTTCGTTGTGGTGTCAACCAGGTCATTTCAGACACAAGATGTCTGCTCCACCTCCACAGGTACGTACATGCATGAATTGAGCATGGCATAATTTTCTACGTTAACCGATCTGCATGTTAGGAACAGTCGTATGAGTATAACACTCGGATGTTTCTTTCAGTGACGCCGCGGCCAGACCGCGCCGGCGCCGCTGCGCCGCTGGTGCACAGGCACGGACCCTGCGCCAAGTCGCCGTCCACCGACAAGCCATCATCTTTCGCCGAGGCGCTTCACAGAAGCCGCGTCCGTGCAGACTACATCATGAGCCGAGCGCTGAGGGGGAGGGACACCACCACTACCATAGAGATGCAGGAGCAGGAGGGCAAGGTGAGCATCCCGGCGCACCTGAACACCTCCGTGGACTCGCAAGAGTACGTGGTGACGTTGGGCCTGGGCACGCCGGCCGTGGAGCAGGTCCTCCTCATGGACACCGGCAGCGACCTGTCATGGGTGCAGTGCGCACCATGCAACTCCACCGACTGCTACCCTCAGAAGGATCCCTTGTTCGACCCGCGCAAGTCGTCCACGTACGCTCCCATCCCCTGCGGCTCCGACGTTTGCAAGAGTCTCCAATCCGACCACTTCGACAATGGCTGCAGCATGAATGGCAATGGCACCCAGTCCCAGTGCGGGTATCGAGTCGAGTACGGAGGAGGATTAAAGACCAGGGGCGTGTACAGCAACGAGGCGCTCACGATGGCGCCCGGTGTCGTCATCAAGGACTTCCATTTCGGCTGTGCATACAAGCAGATTGGCTCCGACGACAAGTCCGACGGCCTGCTCGGGCTCGGTGGCGCGCCTGAGTCGCTCCCGGTTCAGACCTCCGCGGTCTACGGCGGCTCTTTCTCCTACTGCCTCCCGCCGGTGAGCAGCGGCACCGGGTTCCTCGCCCTCTGCGCGCCCAGCAACACCTCGGGCTTCTCGTTCACGCCCATGACCCACTTCATGGATGACGCCACCTCCTACCTGGTGAAGCTCACTGGCATCAACGTCGGCGGAAAGCAGCTCCGCATCCCACAGAAGGTGTTCGAGGGGGGCCTGATCGTGGACTGCGGCAATATCATATCACATCTGCCGTCGACGCCCTACGCGAAACTGCGGTCCGCGTTCCGGGCGGCCATGGCGGCTTACCCGCTCATCCCGAGCGACGAACACGACACATGCTACAACTTCACAGGATACAGCAACGTCACCGTGCCCAAGGTCGCTCTCACGTTCACCGGCGGCGTCACGGTCGACCTCGACGTCCCCAACGGGCTTCTGTTGGACGGTTGTCTGGCCTTCACCGAGTCCGGGGAAGATGGTTACGTCGGGTTCCTCGGCAATGTCCAAATGAGAACGTTGGAGATGTTGTATGACGTTAGGGGTGGTAGACTCGGATTCCGAGCAGGTGCCTGCTGACCCCTCAATCGGGAGCTAGATTAACCAAAAAGAATAAGGTCGGTTTGCTGTTAAGTGCTCGACTGCTCCACAGTGGGTGGCCCGTCTGATCATCACTTCGCTGTTATTTTTCCGTTTTTGTCCACTTCTATCCCGTCGTCATTTGTGATAAGAGTATATATAATATAATAACTGCTCTACATTTTTAAACTCTGCAACTAAGCCAGTACTATCATATGCAATACCTTGGATCTACCTTAACGGTGCATATACTTAACGGTACAATCCTATACTATGTTAATGTAAGTATATCATATCCAAATCATCTATTATTATATGTAAAATGTACTTGATGGGAATACTGAAAAAAGATAAACACCCTAAAAAAATACCACAATAATTATTATATTCTTTTTTCGAGAGTACGCTAATGGCGTATCTTAATTTTATAGAAGAGAGAATAGCAATGTACAGGAAGCCTAAGCAAACCTCTCAGGCACATACCAATTAACACTCCACACTCTAGACTAGTAATAATTATTATATGTGAAAAGTACCTGATGGGCTCACTACAAAAAAGATAAAACAGCCTAAAAAATACCACAATAATTAGAAACATCCTGCCTTTAATCCGGTGGGTCTATTTATTTTGGAGAGTACGCAAAATGCGTACCTTAGCTTTATAGAAGGCAGAGATTTGAGTACAAGAAAATGACAGTCTGTTGCGCGTCATAACACTCCACACCGGCTAGTCCGAAGACAGCCCCCCCCCCCCCCCCAAACACACACAACAACAACAACAACAACAACAACAAACGTCTATCCTAAACTAAGCAGCAAGGCCTCGTCTCAACCAATGCCCTCCATCTTGACTTTCCTAGTTGACGCGCCATCCTAAAGGAGGTGGATGGCGGAATTTGGTCCGTCCCGAGAAAGGTGTCGTCTTGGACGCGCTAGCGAAGGTGTGCATAGCGCCCCTACAGAACAACATTGGATAGTAGCGAGCGCCGAAGGAAAGCAACCTAGGACCTCCAAACCATGTCTCCAAACATGATACTCCCAATAGAAGGACGACGTTGAGGACGCCACTATCGCGCCGGTCCAACTCCAAACCTAGGCTTTCTCTCGGAGACATCAACCAAATCAGAATGAAGCGAGTACGGTGTCGACACACCTCGGTGCTGCCTCCAAGGAGGGGAATGACACCCACAGGTGTCGTCGTCACCGGCCCTGACGCAAGCCTGACCAAGACTTTCGTTTGTAATGTCGGACACCATCCTCCTCGCCAACCAGAATGGGGCTATCGTCCACGTTGTGCACACTGCCTTCACCGCAGAAATTCACTGTCGTGGCCGATGCGCCATGGAACACCGACCACTTGCACGACTAGAGCCCACCTCTCTTCCAACTTCGAACTGGCCGAACACCCGCAAACCCCACCTTCGAGCACCTCCTGCGTGGTTGAGGAGCCGTCGCATTGCTGCTATCACGCCTGACAACTGTCGTATATGCCGATCCCCAGCTCAGATCGGGCCCTGGCCAGGCCCAGATCTAGCCCGCAGCACCCCTCATGGTTGTCGGCGGCAGCACCACCGCGGATATCGTCGCCTTCAAGAAGCACCGCCGACGGCCGCGGCACTGCCAGCTCCGCCTCCATGGCCCCAGGTAGCCGGCCGCTCACCCCTCCGAGCTCCGGATCCTCCGCCATGTTGGGGAACATAGTAATTTCAAAAAAATTCCTACACACATGCAAGATCATGGTGATGCATAGCAACGAGAGGGGAGAGTGTGTCCACGTACCCTCGTAGACCGAAAGCGGAAGCGTTAGCACAACGCGGTTGATGTAGTCGTACGTCTTCACGATCCGACCGATCAAGTACCGAACGCACGTCACCTCCGAGTTCAGCACACGTTCAGCTCGATGACGTCCCTCGAACTCCGATCTAGCCGATCTTTGAGGAAGAGTTCCGTCAGCACGACGTCGTGGTGACGATGATGATGTTCTAACGACGCAGGGCTTCGCCTAAGCACCACTACGATACTATAGAGGTGGATTATGGTGGAGGGGGGCACCGCACATGGCTAAGAGATCTCAAGGATCAATTGTTGTGTCTCAAGGGGGTGCCTCCCTCCCCGTATATAAAGGAGTGGAGGAGGGGGAGGGGACTAGCCACCCTTGGCGCACCCCATGAGGAGTCCTACTCCCACCAGGAGTAGGACCCCCCCCTTCCTTGTTGGAGTAGGAGAGGAGAGGGAAGGAGAGAGAGGGGAAAGGAAAGGGGGGGGGGGGCGCCGCCCCCCTTCTTTTCCAATTCAGACATGGGGGGGGGGAGGGGCGTGCGGCTACCCCTTGGCCGCCTCTCCTCTTCCACCACTTGGGACCATGAGGCCCATTAACCTGCGGGGGAGGGGGTTTCAGTAACCCCCCGGTACTCCAGTATATATCCGATAACCCCCGGAACCATTCCGGTGTCCGAATATAGTCGTCCAATATATCAATCTTTATGCCTCGACCATTTCGAGACTCCTCGTCATGTCCGTGATCACATCCGGGACTCCGAACTACCTTCGGTACATAAAAACACATAAACTCATAATATAACCGTCATCTAACTTTAAGCGTGCGGACCCTGCGTGTTCGAGAACTATGTAGACATGACCGAGACACGTCTCCGGTCAATAACCAATAGCGGAACCTGGATGCTCATATTGGCTCCTACATATTCTACGAAGATCTTTATCGGTCAAACCGCATAACAACATACGTTGTTCCCTTTGTCATCGGTATGTTACTTGCCCGAGATTCGATCGTCGGTATCTCAATACCTAGTTCAATCTCGTTACCGGCAAGTCTCTTTACTCGTTATGTAATGCATCATCCCGTAACTAACTCGTTAGCTACATTGCTTGCAAGGCTTATAGTGATGTGCATTACCGAGAGGGCCCAGAGATACCTCTCCGACAATCGGAGTGACAAATCCTAATCTCGAAATACGTCAACTCAACAAGTACCTTCAGAGACACCTGTAGAGCACCTTTATAATCACCCAGTTACGTTGTGACGTTCGGTAGCACACAAAGTGTTCCTCCGGTAAACGGGAGTTACATAATCTCATAGTCATAGGAACATGTATAAGTCATGAAGAAAGCAATAGCAACATACTAAACGATCAAGTGCTAAGCTAACGGAATGGGTCAAGTCAATCACATCATTCCCCTAATGATGTGATCTTGTTAATCAAATGACAACTCATGTCTATGGTTAGGAAACTTAACCATCTTTGATTCACGAGCTAGTCAAGTAGAGGCATACTAGTGACACTCTGTTTGTCTATGTATTCACACATGTATTATGTTTCCGGGTAATACAATTCTAGCATAAATAATAAACATTTATCATGATATGAGGAAATAAATAATAACTTTTATTATTGCCTCTAGGGCATATTTCATTCAGTCTCCCACTTGCACTAGAGTCAATAATCTAGATTACACAGTAATGATTCTAACACCCATGGAGCCTTGGTGTTGATCATGTTTTGCTCGTGGAAGAGGCTTAGTCAAGGGTCTGCAACATTCAGATCCGTATGTATTTTGCAAATCTCTATGTCTCCCACCTGGACTTGGTCCCAGATGGAATTGATGCGTCTCTTGATGTGCTTGATTCTCTTGTGAAATCTGGATTCCTTTGCCAAGGCAATTGCACCAGTATTGTCACAAAAGATTCTCATTGGACCCGATGCACTAGGTATGACACCTAGATCGGATATGAACTCCTTCATTTGCTACTTCCAAAGCAGCTATGTACTCCGCTTCACATGTAGATCCCGCCACGATGCTTTGTTTAGAACTGCACCAATTGACAGCTCCACCGTTCAATATAAACACGTATCCGGTTTGCAATTTAGAATCGTCTGGATCAGTGTCAAAGCCCGCATCGACGTAACCATTTACGACTAGCTCTTTGTCACCTCCATAAACGAGAAACATATCCTTAGTCCTTTTCAGGTATTTCAGGATGTTCTTGACCGCTGTCTAGTGATCCACTCCTGGATTACTTTGGTACCTCCTTGCTAAACTAATAGCGAGGCACACATCAGGTCTGGTACACAACATTGCATACATGATAGAGCCTATGGCTGAAGCATAGGGAACTTCTTTCATTTTCTCTCTATCTTCTGCAGTGGTCGGGCATTGAGTATGACTCAATTTCACACATTGTATTACAGGCAAGAACCCTTTCTTTGCTTGATCCATTTTGAACTTTTTCAAAACTTTATCAAGGTATGTACTTTGTGAAAGTCCAATTAAGCGTCTTGATCTATCTCTATAGATCTTGATGCCCAATATATAAGCAGCTTCACCGAGGTCTTTCTCTAAAAAACTTTTATTCAAGTATCCTTTTATGCTATCCAGAAATTCTATATCATTTCCAATCAATAATATGTCGTCCACATATAATATTAGAAATGCTACAGACCTCCCACTCACTTTCTTGTAAATACAGGCTTCTCCAAAAGTCTGTATAAAACCATATGCTTTGATCACACTATCAAAGCGTTTATTCCAACTCCGAGAGGCTTGCACTAGTCCATAAATAGATCGCTGGAGCTTGCACACTTTGTTAGCACCCTTTGGATCGACAAAATCTTCTGGTTGCATCATATACAACTCTTCTTCCAGAAATCCATTCAGGAATGCAGTTTTCACATCCATTTGCCAAATTTCATAATCATAAAATGCGGCAATTGCTAACATGATTCGGACAGACTTAAGCATCGCTACGGGTGAGAAAGTCTCATCGTAGTCAACCCCTTGAACTTGTCGAAAACCTTTTGCAACAAGTCGAGCTTTGTAGACATTAACATTACCATCAACGTCAGTCTTCTTCTTGAAGATCCATTTATTCTCGATGGATTGCCGATCATCGGGCAAGTCAACCAAAGTCCATACTTTGTTCTCATACATGGATCCCATCTCAGATTTCATGGCCTCAAGCCATTTTGCGGAATCTGGGCTCATCATCGCTTCCTCATAGTTCGTAGGTTCGCCATGGTCAAGTAACATGACCCCCAGAATAGGATTACCGTACCACTCTGGTGCGGATCTTACTCTTGTTGACCTATGAGGTTCGGTAGTAACTTGATCTGAAGTTTCATGATCAACATCATTAGCTTCCTCACTAATTGGTGTAGTCGTCACAGGAACCGGTTTCTGTGATGAACTATTTTCCAATAAAGGAGCAGGTACAATTACCTCATCAAGTTCTACTTTCCTCCCACTCACTTCTTTCAAGAGAAACTCCTTCTCTAGAAAGGATCCATTCTTGGAAACAAATGTCTTTCCTTCGGATCTGTGATAGAAGGTGTACCCAACAGTATCCTTTGGGTATCCTATGAAGACACATTTCTCCGATTTGGGTTCGAGCTTATCAGGTTGAAGCTTTTTCACATAAGCATCACAGCCCCAAACTTTAAGAAACGACAACTTTGGTTTCTTGCCAAACCACAGTTCATAAGGCGTCGTCTCAACGGATTTTGATGGTGCCCTATTTAACGTGAATGCAGCCATCTCTAAAGCATAACCCCAAAATGATAGCGGTAAATCAGTAAGAGACATCATAGATCGCACCATATCTAGTAAAGTATGATTATGACATTCGGACACACCATTGCGCTGTGGTGTTCCGGGTGGCGTGAGTTGCGAAACTATTCCGCATTGTGTCAAATGTAGACCAAACTCGTAACTCAAATATTGTCCTCCACGATCAGATCGTAGAAACTTTATTTTCTTGCTACGATGATTTTCAACTTCACTCTGAAATTCTTTGAACTTTTCAAATGTTTCAGACTTATGTTTCATTAAGTAGATATACCCATATCTGCTCAAATCATCTGTGAAGGTGAGAAAATAACGATACCCGCCGTGAGCCTCAACATTCATTGGACCACATACATCAGTATGTATGATCTCCAACAAATCAGTTGCTCGCTCCATAGTTCCGGAGAACGGCGTTTTAGTCATCTTGCCCATGAGGCATGGTTCGCAAGTACCAAGTGATTCATAATCAAGTGATTCCAAAAGTCCATCAGTATGGAGTTTCTTCATGCGCTTTACACCAATATGACACAAACGGCAGTGCCACAAATAAGTTGCACTATCATTATCAACTCTGCATCTTTTGGTTTCAACATTACAAATATGTGTATCACTACTATCGAGATTCATCAAAAATAGACCACTCTTTAAGGGTGCATGACCATAAAAGATATTACTCATATAAATAGAACAACCATTATTCTCAGATTTAAATGAATAACCGTCTCGCATCAAACAAGATCCAGATATAATGTTCATGCTCAACGCTGGCACCAGATAACAATTATTTAGGTCTAAAACTAATCCCGAAGGTAGATGTAGAGGTAGCGTGCCGACGGCGATCACATCGACTTTGGAACCATTTCCCACGCGCATCGTCACCTCGTCCTTAGCCAGTGTCCGCTTAATCCGTAGTCCTTGTTTTGAGTTGCAAATATTAGCAACAGAACCAGTATCAAATACCCAGGTGCTACTGCAAGCTCTGGTAAGGTACACATCAATAACATGTACATCACATATACCTTTGTTCACCTTGCCATCCTTCTTGTCCGAAAAATACTTGGGGCAGTTCTGCTTCCAGTGACCAGACTGCTTGCAGTAGAAGCACTCAGTCTCAGGCTTAGGTCCAGACTTGAGTTTCTTCTCTCGAACAGCAACTTGTTTGCCGTTTTTCTTGAAGTTCCCCTTCTTCTTCCCTTTGCCATTTTTCTTGAAACTGGTGGTCTTATTGACCATCAACACTTGATGCTCCTTCTTGATTTCTTCCTCCGCATCCTTTAGCATTGCGAAGAGCTCGGGAATTGTCTTGTTCATCCCTTGCATATTATAGTTCATCACGAAGCTCTTGTAGCTTGGTGGCAGTGATTGAAGAATTCTGTCAATGACACTATCATCCAGAAGATTAACTCCCAGTTGAATCAAGTGATTGCAATACCCAGACATTTTGAGTATATGTTCACTGACAGAACCATTCTCCTCCATCTTGCAGTTGTAGAACTTATTGGAGACTTCATATCTCTCAATCCGGGCATTTGCCTGAAATATTAACTTCAACTCCTGGAACCTCTCATATGCTCCATGATGTTCAAAACATTGTTGAAGTCCCGGTTCTAAGCCGTAAAGCATGGCACACTGAACTATCGAGTACTCATCAGCTTTGCTCTGCCAGACGTTCTTAACGTCGTCAGTTGCATCTACAGCAGGCCTGGCACCCAGCAGTGCTTCCAGGACGTAATTCTTCTATGCAGCAATGAGGATAATCCTCAAGTTACGGACCCAGTCCGTGTAATTGCTACCATCATCTTTCAACTTTGCTTTCTCAAGGAACACATTAAAATTTAATGGAACAATAGCACGGGCCATCTATCTACAACAAACATAGACAAGCAAAATAGTATCGGGTACTAAGTTCATGATAAATTTAAGTTCAATTAATCATACTCCCTCTGTTCCTTGATATAAGGTGTATAGATTTTTGAGAAAAAATCCAAAATATAAGGTGTATTGCGTTGCACCACTCGTTTGGATATTTTTCTTAGGGATTTGATTACATTTCCTTATATTAGGCAAGCTCCTTTATTTTCTCATGTCAATTAGTCAGGTGTAATCTCACCCAAAACTTGTGAAATTATCCCTCCATGTGCGTTCTTTAATATCCGTGTCAAAAACTATACACCCTATATCTAGGAACGGAGGGAGTATTACTTAAGAACTCCCACTTAGATAGACATCCCTCTAATCATCTAAGTGATCAAGTGATCCAAATCAACTAAACCATAACCGATCATCACGTGAAATGGAGTAGTTATCAATGGTGAACATCACTATGTTGATCATATCTACTATATGATTCATGCTCGACCTTTCGGTCTCAGTGTTCCGAGGCCATATCTGCATATGCTAGGCTCGTCAAGTTTAACCTAAGTATTCTGCGTGTGCAAAATTGGCTTGCACCCGTTATAGATGGACGTAGAGCTTATCACACCCGATCATCACGTGGTGTCTAGGCACGACGAACTTTGGCAATGGTGCATACCCAGGGAGATTACTTTTATCTTGAAATTTAGTGAGAGATCATCTTATAATGCTACCGTCAATCAAAGCAAGATAAGATGCATAAAAGATAAACATCACATGCAATCAATATAAGTGATATGATATGGCCATCATCATCTTGTGCTTGTGATCTCCATCTCCGAAGCACCGTCATGATCACCATCGTCACCGGTGCGACACCTTGATCTCCATCGTAGCATCGTTGTCGTCTCACCAAATATTGCTTCTACGACTATCGCTACCGCTTAGTGATAAAGTAAAGCAATTATAGGGCGATTGCATTGGGCGACAACCATATGGCTCCTGCAAGTTGCCGATAACTCGGTTACAAAATATGATCATCTCATACAATAAAATATAGCATCACGTCTTGACCATATCACATCACAACATGCCCTGCAAAAACAAGTTAGACGTCCTCTACTTTGTTGTTGCAAGTTTTACGTGGCTGCTACGGGCTTAGCAAGAACCGTTCTTACCTACGCATCAAAACCACAACGATAGTTCGTCAAGTTAATGTTATTTTAACCTTCTCAAGGACCGGGCGTAGCCACACTCGGTTCAACTAAACTTGGAGAAACTGACACCCGCCAGCCACCTGTGTGCAAAGCACATCGGTAGAACCAGTCTCGCGTAAGCGTACGCATAATGTCGGTCCGGGCCGCTTCATCCAACAATACCGCCGTACCAAAGTATGACATGCTGGTAAGCAGTATGACTTGTATCGCCCACAACTCACTTGTGTTCTACTCGTGCATATAACATCAACGCATAAAACCTGGCTCGGATACCACTGTTGGCGAACGTAGTGATTTCAAAAAATTTCCTACGCACACGCAAGATCATGGTGATGCATAGCAACGAGAGGGGAGAGTGTGTCCACGTACCCTCGTAGACCGAAAGCGGAATCATTAGCACAACGCGGTTGATGTAGTCGTACATCTTCAGGATCCGACCGATCAAGTACCGAACGCATGCACCTCCGAGTTCAGCACACGTTCAGCTTGATGACGTCCCTCGAACTCCGATCCAGCTGAGCTTTAAGGGAGAGTTCCGTCAGCACGACGGCGTGGTGAAGATGATGATGTTCTACCGACGCAGGGCTTCGCCTAAGCACCGCTACGATATTATCGAGGTGGATTATGGTGGAGGGGGGCACCGCACACGGCTAAGATATCTCAAGGATCAATTGTTGTGTATCAAGGGGGTACCTCCCTCCCCATATATAAAGGAGTGGAGGAGGGGGAGGGGGCCGGCCACCCTTGGCGCGCCCCATGAGGAGTCCTACTCCCACCGGGAGTAGGACTCCCCCCTTCCTTGTTGGATTAGGAGAGGAGAGGGAAGGAGATAGAGGGGAAAGGAAAGGGGGGCGCCGCCCCCCTTCTTGTCCAATTCGGACTTGAGGAGGGGGAGGGGAACGCGGGTGCCCCTTGGCCGCCTCTCCTCTTCCACCACTTGGGCCCATGAGGCCCATTAACCTCCGGGGGAGGGGTTCCGGTAACCCCCCGGTACTCCAGTATATATCCGATAACCCCCGGAACCATTTCGGTGTCCGAATATAGTCGTCCAATATATCAATCTTTATGTCTCGAACATTTCGAGACTCCTCATCATGTCTGTGATCACATCCGGGACTCCAAACTACCTTCGGTACATCAAAACACATAAACTCATAATATAACCATCGTCTAACTTTAAGCGTGTGGACCCTACGGGTTCGAGAACTTTGTAGACATGACCGAGACACGTCTCCGGTCAATAACCAATAGCGGAACCTGGATGCTCATATTGGCTCCTACATATTCTACGAAGATCTTTATCGGTCAAACCGCATAACAACATACGTTGTTCCCTTTGTCATCGGTATGTTACTTGCCCGAGATTCGATCGTTGGTATCTCAATACCTAGTTCAGTCTCGTTACCGGCAAGTCTCTTTACTCCTTACGTAATGCATCATCCCGTAACTAACTCATTAGCTACATTGCTTGCAAGGCTTATAGTGATGTGCATTATCGAGAGGGCCCAGAGATACCTCTCCGACAATCAGAGTGACAAATCCTAATCTCGAAATACGTCAACTCAAAAAGTACCTTCAGAGACACCTGTAGAGCACCTTTATAACCACCCAGTTACGTTGTGACGTTTGGTAGCACACAAAGTGTTCCTCTGGTAAACGGGAGTTACATAATCTCATAGTCATAGGAACATGTATAAGTCATGAAGAAAGCAATAGCAATATACTAAACGATCAAGTGCTAAGCTAACGGAATGGGTCAAGTCAATCACATCATTCTCATAATGATGTGATCCCGTTAATCAAATGACAACTCATGTCTATGGTTAGGAAACTTAACCATCTTTGATTCACGAGCTAGTCAAGTAGAGGCATACTAGTGACACTCTGTTTGTCTATGTATTCACACATGTATTATGTTTCCGGGTAATACAATTCTAGCATGAATAATAAACATTTATCATTATATGAGGAAATAAATAATAACTTTATTATTGCCTCTAGGGCATATTTCCTTCATGCTAGCCATCACGCTGCTCCGCCACGACCCTTCTCTCGCTGCCCGCCACCTCTCAGCACCATCATCGTGCGCTGCCCGATGAACCCTCCTCCACACGAAGTCAGCGTCACCGGGTGCACTCTCCTTCCCGCCGCCTAGGGGGCCGCCACCAATACTAGGACCGGTGGCGGCAGCGGCCAGGTAGATCTGGGGCAGGAGTGCGCTAGCTAGGGTTTTGTCCCCCAGGGGTCGCCCACGCGTGCGACCCGGGAGGGGGAGAGAAAAGTGGGCCTATTTAGTGAATGTACTAGAACCTTTCAGACCCTTATAATCCAGGTGGAACCATACCATACGCAACAAATTAGTATATGTAAAAAGTAGTTGATGGTATCACTAGAAAAAAGATAAATATATAACCTAAAATATCCCACAATAAGAATCATCTGTCCTTTAGTCCGGTGGTTCTATTTCCATCAACATACTAGAACCTTTAGGGGTGTGTTTGGTTACATTGCTGACTCAGCCTGGCCCGGCGAGCCTGGCTCTATTGAGCCGGTTTGAGGGGATGCAGGCCAAAAAATCCCAGATGCACATAGTTTGGTTGCCTGCATGCCCCTAGTTGCATGAGACAACCATTTTGACCCAGTGTTTGGTTGCCCACATTCCATTCGGTGCACATATGACATGGTGTTTGGTTGCAACCTGCATAAGGTGTTGTCACCACTTCTAACTAGTGGTGACCTTACCACACACAATCTGAACATAGTGCCAGCTAGTTAAACAAATGACGGTTCATCCTAACTACAATCAAATGATAGTTCAAATTATTAAGAGCCATTGGCTAAATAGGGGATAGTTCATCGGTGTTGCTGCTTCATCTTCCTCTTCATCTTCCTCTTCTGCTTCTGCTGCTGCTTCTTCTTCCTCTTCTTCTGTGCTTCTGCTACTGCTTCTTCTTCTTACTCTTCTTCAAATCCTGCACTGACCTCTGTTAAGCCACATTTCCTCTGCCCACTCCAACCTTTTGTTCTTCCAAGCGTCATTGTCAAATGCCTCCACACCATGGCCAAAGCTAACAACATCGTCAGGCTCGACCTCTTCCTCCTCAGGCACATGTTCATCAAAGCCCTGATGACACACAAGTATAGGGGATCGCAACAGTTTTCGAGGGTAGAGTATTCAACCCAAATTTATTGATTCGACACAAGGGGAGCCAATGAATATTCTCAAGTATTAGCAGCTGAGTTGTCAATTCAACCACACCTGGAAACTTAGTATCTGCAGCAAAGTGTTTAGTAGCAAAGTAATATGATAGTGGTTGTAACGGTAACAAAAGTAAAGACAGCAAAAGTAATGTTTTTGGTATTTTGTAGTGATTGTAACAGTAGCAACGGAAAAGTAAATAAGTGTATACCAGTATATGGAAAACTTGTAGGCACCAGATTAGCGATGGATAATTATGCCGGATGTGGTTCATCATGTAGCAGTCATAACATAGGGTGACACAGAACTAGCTCCAGTTCATCAATGTAATGTAGGCATGTTTTCCGTATATAGTCATACGTGCTTATGGAAAAGAACTTGCATGACATCTTTTGTCCTACACTCCCGTGGCAGCGGGGTCCTATTGGAAACTAAGGGATATTAAGGCCTCCTTTTAATAGAGAACCGGAACAAAGCATTAGCACATAGTGAATACATGAACTCCTCAAACTACGGTCATCACCGGGAGTGGTCCCGATTATTGTCACTTCGGGGTTGCCGGATCATAACACATAGTAGAGTGACTATAGACTTGCAAGATAGGACCTAGAACACACATATATTCATGAAAACATAATAGGTTCAGATCTGAAATCATGGCACTCGGGCCCTAGTGACAAGCATTAAGCATAGCAAAGTCATAGCAACATCAATCTCAGAACATAATGGATCCTAGGGATCAAACCCTAACAAAACTAACTCAATTACATGATAAATCTCATCCAACCCATCACCGTCCAGCAAGCCTACGATGCAATTACTCACGCACGACGGTGAGCATCATGAAATTGGTGATGGAGGATGGTTGATGATGACGACGGCGACGAATCCCCCTCTCCGGAGCCCCAAACGGACTCCAGATCAGCCCTCCCGAGAGAGATTAGGGCTTGGCGGCGGCTCCGTATTGTAAAACGCGATGATTTCTTCTCTCTGATTTTTTCTCCCCGAAAGCCAATATATGGAGTTGGAGCTTCGGAGGGCCACTAGGGGGCCCACGAGGTAGCGGGCGCGCCCAGGGGGGCGCGCCCCCCACCCTCGTGAGCAGGGTGTGGGCCCCCTGGTCTTCATCTTTTGCGAGGATTTTTCTTTATTTTTCTAAGGTGTTCCGTGGAGTTCCAGGACATTCTGAGAATTTTTATTTTCTGCACAAAAAACAACACCATGGCAGTTCTGCTGAAAACAGCGTCAGTCCGGGTTAGTTCCATTCAAATCATACAAGTTAGAGTCCAAAACAAGGGCAAAAGTGTTTGAAAAAATAGATACAACGGAGACGTATCAACTCTCCCAAGCTTAAACCCTTGCTTGTCCTCAAGTAATTCAGTTGACAAACTGAAAGAGAAAAAGAAAAACTTTTACAAACTCTGTTTGCTCTTGTTTTTGTAAACATGAAAAGCCAGCATTCAAGTCTCAGCAATTATTATGAACTAACCATACTCACAATGACACGTAGATGTCACAATTACTCATATCAATAGCATAATCAGCTAGCGAGCCATAATAGCAAAACTCGGATGACAACACTTTCTCAAAATAATCATAACATGATATAACAAAAAGGTATCTCGCTAGCCCTTTCTAAGACCACAAAACATAAGTGCAGAGCACCTTTAAAGATTAAGGACTGACTAAACATTGTAATTCATGGTAAAAGAGATCCAGTCAAGTCATACCTAATATAAACCAATAATAATGAATGCAAATGACAGTGTGCTCTCCAGCGGGTGCTTTTTAATAAGAAGGGTAATGAATCAACATAAAAGTAAATAGATAGGCCCTTCGCAGAGGAAAGCAGGGATTTGTAGAGGTGCCAGAGCTCGATTTTGAAATAGAGATAAATTATATTTTGAGCAGCATACTTTCATTGTCAACATAACAACTAAAAGACGACGATATCTTCCATGCTAAACAGATTATAGGCGGTTCCCAAACAGAATGGTAAAGTTTATACTCCCCTTCCTCCACAAGCATCAATCCATGGCTTGCTCGAAACAACGAGTGCCTCCAACATTCAACGGGTCCCAAGGGGAGTTCTGTTTGCAGTTATTTTGATTTAGTTTGCACAAAGCATGGGACTGGGCATCCCGGATACCAGCCATTTTCTTGTGAATGAGGAGCGGAGTCCACTCCTCTTGAGAATAACCCGCCTAACACGGAAGATAAGGGCAGCTCTAGTTGACATATGAGCTATTCGAGCATGCAAAACAAAATGTTTATTTGACGGTTTAGAGTTTGGCACATAAAAATTTACTTGGAACGGCAGGTAAATACCGCATATAGGTAGGTATAGTGGACTCATATGGAATAACTTTGGGGTTTAAGGAGTTTGGATGCACAAGCAGTATTCCCGTTTAGTACAGGTGAAGGCTAGCAAAAGACTGGGAAGCGACCAACTGAGAGAGCGACAACAGTCGTAAACATGCATTAAAATTAACTCACACTGAATACAAGCATGAGTAGGATATAATCCACCATGAACATAAATATCATGAAGGCTATGTTGATTGGATTCAACTACATGCGTGAACATGTGCCAAGTCGAGTCACTCAATGCATTTAAAGGAGGATACCACCCCATCATACCACATCATAATCATTCTAATAGCATGCTGGCACGCAAGGTAAACCATTATAACTCATAGCTAATCAAGCATGTCACAAGCAACTATAATCTCTAAATGTCATTGCAAATATGTTTACTTCATAATAGCTGGATCAGGAACGATGAATCATCATATTTACAAAAACAAGAGAGGTCGAGTTCATACCAGCTTTTCTTTTCCCAATATGTCCATCATATATCGTCATTATTGCCTTTCACTTGCACGACCGAGCGGTGTGTATAATAATAAGAGTGCACGTGCATTGGACTAAGCTAGAATCTGCAAGCATTCAACTCAAGAGAGAAGACAAGTAATATGGGCTCTAGGTTTAAATAATCAATCATGCATATAAGAACCACTAAGCATTTTCAATATGGTCTTCTCGACCCCCAAATAAAGGAAAATAAATAAAAACTATTTACACGGGAAAGCTCCCAACAAGTAAAAAGAAGAACGGGAAATATTTTTGGGTTTTCTTTTTAATTCTACTACAAGCATGAAAAGTAAATTAACTATTTTTTTTGGTTGTTTTCTTAAAGTTTAACAAACACAAAAGAAGAAAGCAGAAAAAGAAATTTAAACTAACATGGATATTACAGTGAAAAAGTATGAGCACCGACATCTAGCAATGAGTGTGTGTGTGTGAACATAAATGTAGTGTCGGTGGGAAATACGTACTCCCCCAAGCTTAGGCTTTTGGCCTAAGTTGGTCTATTGCCAGGGATGGCTTGGCGGATATCCGTAGGTGAAGCTGGGGTTGTACTGTGACGAAGAAGACTCTGACTGCCATTGGCTGGCAGCCTCCTTTGGGTCCCAAGAATAAACAGATAGTCGTGGAGGCTCATCTTGTGGCTCCGGGGCTGGTGCAGGAATAAGTGGAGGAGGGCCACCGTGGGCCCACGAGGCAGGGGGCGCACCCAGGGGGGTAGGGCGCGCCCTCCACCCTCGTGGCCAGGTGGCAGCTCCCCACGTGGTAATTTTTGCACAGTAAATTCTCAAATATTCCTGAAAAAGTCATATTAAATTTGCATGGCATTCTGAGGACTTTTATTTTCGGGATATTTTTATATTGCACGGATAAGTCAGGAAACAGACAAAAAAAATATTTTACTTTATTTCTACTAAATAACAGAAATATAAAGAGGGTACAGAAAGTTGTGCTTCTAGTTTCATCCATCTCGTGATCATCAAAATGAACCCACTAACAAGGTTGATCAAGTCTTGTTAACAAACTCATTCCGAATAATCCCGGAACCGGAGAAATTTTGAATGACACTAAGTTAGCTCAACGGGTATATGAAAGTCCCCAACAATAAGAATATCATACTTTTTCTTGACACTAGGGAGAGGAAATTCAAAACCTCCAAATATAATCGATGGAACTTTTCTAATAGAGTTGATACTATAAACTTGAGGTTGTTTCCTCGGAAAATGCACCGTGTGCTCATTGCCATTAACATGAAAAGTGACATTGCCTTTGGTGCAATCAATAACGGCCCCTGCAGTGTTAAGGAAAGGTCTTCCAAGAATAATAGACATACTATCATCCTCGGGAATATCAAGAATAACAAAGTCCGTTAAAATAGTAACGTTCGCAACTACAATAGGCACATCCTCACAAATACCGACATGTATAGCAGTTGATTTATCAGCCATTTGCAAAGATATTTCAGTAGGTGTCAACTTATTCAAGTCAAGTCTACGATATAAAGAGAGAGGCATAACACTAACACCGGCTCAAAGATCACATAAAGCAGTTTTAACATAACTTCTTTTAATGGAGCATGGTATAGTAGGTACTCCAGGATCTCCAAGTTCCTTTGGTATTCCACCCTTAAAAGTATAATTAGCAAGCATGGTGGAAATTTCAGCTTCAGGTATCTTTCTTTTATTAGTAATAATATCCTTCATATACTTAGCATAGTTTTGAGCACATCAGTTAATCGCATACGCAAAAAATGGGTCTAATCATTTCAGCAAAGCGCTCAAAATCCTCATCATCCTTTTTCTTGGATGGTTTAGGAGGAAAAGGCATGGGTTTCTGAACCCATGGTTCCCTTTCTTTACCATGTTTCCTAGCAACAAAGTCTTTTTTATCATAGCGTTGATTCTTTGATTGTGGGTTATCAAGATCAACAACAGGTTCAACTTCTACATCATTATTATTACTAGGTTGAGCATCAACATGAACATTATCATTAACATTGTCACTAGGTTCATGTTCATCACCTGATTGTGTTTCAGCATCAGAAACAGAGATATCATTTGGATTCTCAGGTGGTTCAGCGATAGGTTCACTAGAAGTTTGCAAAGTCCTATCATTTTTCTTTTTCTTCCCTTTAGAAGAACTAGGTACATCAATATTGTTTCTATGAGAATCTTGCTCGATTCTCTTAGGATGGCCTTCAGGATACAAAGGTTCCTGAGTCATTCTACCAGTTCTAGTAGCCACTCTAACAACATAATCATTTTTCTTACTATTCATTTCATCAAGCATTTCTTTCTGAGCTTTAAGTACTTGTTCTACTTGAGTAGTAACCATAGAAGCATGTTTGCTAACAAGTTTAAGTTCACCTCTAATATTAGCCATATAATCACCCAAGCGTTTAATCATAAAGGTATTCTATTTTAATTGTCTACCAAAATAAGCATTAAAGTCATCTTGCTTAAACATAAAGTCATCAAACTCATCTAAGCATTGACTAGCAATTTTAGTAGGAGGGACTTCAGCTTTATCATATCTATAGAGAGAATTTACCTTTACTACCTGTGTTGGGATATCGGGAGGTTCTTCATTAAATAAGTAATTGAGATCATATACTTCTTCACCAGGCGGTAAATTAAGACCATGTATTTTTTCAATAGGAGGTAAATTCTTAACATCTTCAACTTTAATACCTTTTTCTTTCATAGATTTCTTTGCCTCTTGCATATCTTCCGGGCTGACAAATAGAACACCTCTCTTCTTAGGAGTTGGTTTAGGAATAGGCTCAGTAATTGGCTCAGGACCTGGCTCAGGAGGTAGCTCGGGAGGTGCCCAATTATTTTCATTAGCCAACATATTATTCAATAGAATTTCAGCGTCATCCGGCGTTCTTTCCCTGAAAAGAGAACCAGCACAACTATCCAGGTAATCTCTGGAAGCATCAGTTAGTCCATTATAAAAGATATCAAATATTTCAGGTTTCTTAAGAGGATGATCAGGAAAAGCATTAAGTAACTTTAGAAGCCTCCCCCAAGTTTGTGGGAGACTCTCTTCTTCAATTTGCACAAAATTGTATATTTCCCTCAAGGCAGCTTGTTTCTTATGAGCAGGGAAATGTTTAGTAGAGAAGTAATAAATCATATCCTGAGGACTTTGCACACAACCAGGATCAAGAGAATTATACAAAATCTTAGCATCACCCTTTAATGAGAACGGAAATATCTTGAGTAAATAAAGGTAGCGCGATCTCTCATTATTAGTAAATAGGGCAGCTATATCATTTAACTTAGTAAGATGTGCCACAACAGTTTCAGATTCATAGCCATAAAAGGGATCAGATTCAACCAAAGTAATTATATCTGGATCAACAGAAGAATCATAATAGTCCTGATTAGGAACACAGATAGGTGAAGTAGCAAAAGCAGGGTTGGGTCCCATCCTATCTCTAAAAGATTCTTTACTCCATTTAATTAGCAACCTCTTACGTTCACGTTTATCCTGGCAAGCAAGAATAGCTTCAGAAGATTCAGCATCAAAAAGATAACCCTCAGGAATAGAAGGCATAGGTTTATCATCACTAACATCATCGTGCTCAGGTTCAATTATTTCTCTTTCTCTAGACCTAGCAATTTGCTCATCAAGATATTCACCAAGTGGCACAGTAGTATCAAGCATAGAAGTAGTTTCATCATAAGTATCATGCATAGCAGAAGTGGCATCATCAATAACATGCAACATATCAGAATCAATAGCAGTAGTAGGTTTAGGTGTCGCAAACTTACTCATAATAGAAGGAGAATCTAGTGCAAGGCTAGACGACAGTTCCTTACCTCCCCTCGTAGTTGAGGGCAAAATAGTAGTTCGATCATCTTTCAAGTTCTTCATAGTGTCCAGCAGATATAAATCCCAAGTGACTCAAAGAATAGAGCTATGCTCCTCGGCAACGGCGCCAGAAAATGGTCTTGATGACCCACAAGTATAGGGGATCGCAACAGTTTTCGAGGGTAGAGTATTCAACCCAAACTTATTGATTCGACACAAGGGGAGACAAAGAATATTCTCAAGTATTAGCAGCTGAGTTGTCAATTCAACCACACCTGGAAACTTAGTATCTGCAGCAAAGTGTTTAGTAGCAAAGTAATATGATAGTGGTGGTAACGGTAACAAAAGTAAAGACAGCAAATGTAATGTTTTTGGTATTTTGTAGTGATTGTAATAGTAGCAACGGAAAAGTAAATAAGTATAAACCAGTATATGGAAAACTCGTAGGCATCGGATTAGCGATGGATAATTATGCCGGATGTGGTTCATCATGTAGCAGTCATAACATAGGGTGACACAGAACTAGCTCTAGTTCATCAATGTAATGTAGGCATGTATTCCGTATATAGTCATACGTGCTTATGGAAAAGAACTTGCATGACATCTTTTGTCCTACCCTCCCGTGGCAGCGGGGTCCTATTGGAAACTAAGGGATATTAAGGCCTCCTTTTAATAGAGAACCGGAACAAAGCATTAGCACATAGTGAATACATGAACTCCTCAAACTACGGTCATCACCGGGAGTGGTCCCGATTATTGTCACTTCGGGGTTGTCGGATCATAACACATAGTAGGTGACTATAGACTTGCAAGATAGGATCTAGAACACACATATATTCATGAAAACATAATAGGTTCAGATCTGAAATCATGGCACTCGGGCCCTAGTGACAAGCATTAAGCATAGCAAAGTCATAGCAACATCAATCTTAGAACATAATGGATACTAGGGATCAAACCCTAACAAAACTAACTCGATTACATGATAAATCTCATCCAACCCATCACCGTCCAGCAAGCCTACGATGCAATTACTCATGCACGACGGTGAGCATCATGAAATTGGTGATGGAGGATGGTTGATGATGATGACGGCGACGAATCCCCCTCTCCGGAGCCCCGAACAGACTCCAGATCAGCCCTCCCGAGAGAGATTAGGGCTTGGGGGCGGCTCCGTATCGTAAAACACGATGATTTCTTCTCTCTGATTTTTTTCTCCCCGAAAGCCAATATATGGAGTTGGAGTTGGCGTCGGAGGGCCACCAGGGGGCCCATGAGGTAGGAGGGAGCGCCCAGGGGGGGCGCCCCCCCGCCCTCGTGAGCAGGGTGTGGGCCCCCTGGTCTTCATCTTTTGCGAGGATTTTTCTTTATTTTTTCTAAGGTGTTCCGTGGAGTTTCAGGACATTCCGAGAATTTTTATTTTCTGCACAAAAAACAACACCATGGCAGTTCTGCTGAAAACAGCGTCAGTCCGAGTTAGTTCCATTCAAATCATACAAGTTAGAGTCCAAAACAAGGGCAAAAGTGTTTGGAAAAGTAGATACGACGGAGACGTATCAAGCCCCACTTGAGGATCCAGTTATGCAGAATGCAACAAGTAAGAACTAGGTTAACTTGAGTGGAGTATGGGTGGAATGGTTCTGATCTAGGATCTTAAACCTATTCTTTAGAGATCCAAATGCCCTCTCAACAGTTACTCTAAGGCTGGAGTGTTTGAGATTAAACAGCTCCTGTGCAGTCCTAGAAAATTTCCTACCATAGACTCGTTGAGATGGTACCTTGTTTTCCTGAAGGGTGGAAGAATACCCGGCCGAAATGCATAGCCAGCATCTCCAAGGTAGAACTTGCCGTCGGGGATGTTGATCCCATCAGGTCGACTCATGCTGTTAGTGAGAATGTTTGCATCATGCGCTGACCCCTCCCAGCCAGCCAGCACATATGTGAACTTCAGATCAAAGTCAACAGCAGCAAGCACATTCTGGCTTGTGTAGTGCTTCCTCCCCCTGTATGCTGCAAACTGTGACCTAGGAACTCTGGCAGTGACATGAGTACCATCTATTGCCCCAATGCCGTCTAAAAATGGCATCACAAGCCTGTGTTAGTGCTCAACTTGAACAATACAAGCATATCAAGCCATGAAAAGTGTATATTGTCAATGCTCACCTTGAAGTATGGATACCATCTTGGGCTTTCGCGAATCTTGGGTGGAGTCTGACCAGATGGTCTCCTGATCATCTCTCCTCTAAGCTCCCCAATAGCAAAAAGCACTTGCTTGAAGTACCTAGAGATGGTCTCCATTGATCTCCTGAACGTGTTGTGAATGACCCTGAACCTCTGGTTATGGCCAACAACATGGAGGACATGGCCACTTGCTCTTCGACACTAGTGTTGATGCTATCTTGTAACAACCCCCTGCTCCTGAAGGTCTCAACAAGCCTGGCAAATGGTGCTCTTTTCATTCTAAGCATCCACAGAGCCTCGACGTCATTGCAATTGTAGATGTAGTTCAGATTTTGGATCCTCTCCTGTTCCCGGGGAAACAATGGACCATAGCGGATCAAAGGTCTCCCAACACGACGAACAGCTCTCTAGTGCATGAACATGACCCATGCCTGAATCACACTAATCAGTGTTGCTGCCTGTATTATCAGCCTCATCAGTGCGTCCATAACCTAGTTGACATCGACGGTTCGTTCAGTGGGAAATCAATCCTACACCTAGCTTAATGGCCTAACCATTGAGCTAACAAAGGGGGGAGGGGGTGCTGCTTACCGGCATCGGAGACGAGGACGGTGTAGGGGGAGCCATGGCACAGACTAGGTCAACCAGACGGTGGCCAACAGTAAGGGGAGCACCAGATCCGTCGCAAACGCCGCCGCCTCTTCCGCCGCCGCCGCCTATAACGCAGATCTGAATTCGCAGCCGCCGCCGGTGGTGAGGCAGTAGCGAAGAAAGGGGGGCAGTGGCTATAGGTGAGCGAGTGAAAGGGGGGTGAGGCTAATTTGGCGCCGGAACGGCGCGCCACATTTCCATCTCCCGCCATCCCCCCTCGCCCACGCCTCGCTCCTGCCCGTGCGACCTCGCGCCGCACTCAGCCTGGCTCGCGAGAAACTACCGATCCCAGGGTTTCCAGCAAGCCAGGCTCTGGGATACTTTGAGAAGCGTGCGGTGCAGGCCCAACAGGAAAACCAGGCTACCAAACAGGCCTCTCCCTCCCGCGCGGGCCTGGTTGGGCTCGGTGCGGGCAACCGAACACGCCCTAGATCTTTATAATCCAGGTGGACCCATACCATATGCATCAAAATCACAATCAATTTCATAAACCAGGTGGACCCATACCCTCCAACCTACGCACAAAAATCACAACCAATCTCTTGATCCTAATAGGTTGGACCATCCCACATACATATATACACTTAAACTCCCGATCCAAACAGGCTGGACCATCCCAGGATAAGAAAAGAACGTCACACAGCCGAAGAAAAGTATAACTCTAATGATACAAAAACTAAAAAAAAAGAGTGTAAAAAGGTACAACCTGTGGAGAGCGAGCTTATGGTGCTCGTTTTTCCAAAAATAAATAGATCAAAAAACACATTTACTAGTCTAAAAACAATCAATTTTTTTGCAGAAACTTGTATGTGTTCACTATGGATCCCATGAAAATTTGTTTAAAAAAATACAATTTGTAAGCTGTACAAAAATAACAAAATTCTGGCCCAAACACAAACAAAAGTGTCCCATTTGAAAATACATATTTGTCTCTTTCCGTATGCCACATGTGAAAGTAAAATGTTATGAATTTTTGCACATATGCAGTATACATATGTATATGTTTATAAAAAATAAACTTTTTTTGCTTTGTAGAAAATGTTTTTTTAAACGGTCAACAAGGTGCCCGAGCACCATTGGCATTTCCCGACAATGTGTGGTGTTCTCTTCTTTAATGATCCCAGAAAAAAAATAACTCTAGTGTTCCCAATTTTTTTAGTGTTTTCTATTTTAGTGTTCACGTATTTTAGAGAGTTCATGAATTTCGAAAATGTTCATGAAATTGTAAAAATAGCTTGAATTTCAAAAAAAAAAATCAGAATTTTTATATAAAGAATTCATGTTTTTAAATGAAAAATAAAAGGGAAAACTAAAAAATAGAAAAATGGAAAACTCAAGTAAAATCACATCCAATCTCTTGATCCTAATAGGTTGCACCATCCCATGTACATGTCCGCTCAAACTCCTGATCCAAACAGGTTGGGCCAGCCGAGGAGTAGAAAAAATAGTCACAACAGCCCAAAATAAACAATCTAAACATCATATGGCTGAAGAAAAATAGCGTGTTTTCTTCTATAATGATCCTGGAAAAAAATATAGCACTAATGGTCCCAGAAAATTATAGTGTTTTTATTTTTAATATTCATAAATTTTCTTAAAAACGTTCAGGTATTTTAGAAATATCATGAATTTTAAAAAACGATCATGAATTTGGAAAATGTTCATGAAATTGAAAATTAAATCTGGACTTTAGAAAAATTCATTAAGTAAAGAATATTAAAAAAGCTAAGTAAAGAATTAAAGTTTTAAATGAAAAAATAAATCAAAAATATTTTTTTAAAACAAAAATAGTAAAAGGAAAAGAATAGAAAAAAATCAAACAAAGAACAACTCAAAAACACAGAGAAACTGGATGAACCTGCTGCACGGTTACCACTCCAGACCTATCATTGCTAATGTGTGGGCTTATTTTTGTCAACATACTAGACAGTTTAGATATTTATAATCCAAGTGGACCCATACCATATGTAACAAAATTGCAATCAATCTCATACACGAGGTGGACCCATACCCTCCGCCCTAAGCATAAACATTATAACAATCTCTTGATCCTAATAGGTTGGACCATCCCATGTACATCTCCACCCAAATTTCTGATCCAAACAGATTGGGCCATCCCACGAGTAGAAAATTAATCACACCAGTCCACAATTAAAAAAAAAAAATCTAAACATCATATCGCTGAAGCAAAATATAACTCTAATGATCCTAAAGAAAACTCAAAAAAGGGTACAATCTATCATGTTTTCTTCTGTATGATATAGGAAAAAAAAACATTAATGGTCCCAGAAATTTGTGGTGTTTTCCTTTTCAATGTTCACAATTTTTCTAAAAATTGTTAATGTATTTTTGATATTTTGTGTATCTTAGAAAAATGATATTCCCTCTGTTCCTCCACGATGTAGCGCCTATAGATTTTTCTAAAAGTCAAACTTTGACTAAGTTTGTACAGAAAAATGTATACATCTAGAATATCAAATACATGTCCTTAGATGCATCACAAGACGTAATTTCATATTTTATATAATTAGTATGATAGATATAAATAATTTTCTCCATATACTTGGTCAAAATTTGTAAAATTTGACTTTTTAGACAACCTGTACGCATTAAATTCTGGAATGAAGGGAGTAATGAATTTGGAAAATTTCATGAATTTAAAAACAAATCTTGAATTTTATATGAAAAAAATAGAAAAAATAAAAGTGAAAAACCAAAAATACTAAAAGGAAAAGAATAGAAAAATCCAAACAAAAATAGCTAAAAAACACAAAGAAACTGGACGAACCTTCTATACATTACCACGTAAGACCTATCACCATTGCTGGTGAGTGTGGGCCATGTACACGGAGACTTTGTCTAAAAATACTACTAGGAGACGGCTATACAACGGAGGATCCTATGCCGAGCGCAAGTGAGGAGGGGGATAGCGATCTTTTCTTTGAGATCTAGGAGGGGGATAGCAATCAAAAGCGCACCCTTGCCCGCAGTAATGGGCTGGCTCGCTAGTATCATTTTGCATTTATTTTGTCTATTTTCTTTTGTTTTTTATAATTGTGTTTTTCCTTTCCCTTTTTCTTTTTTTGGTATCTTTATTTTTTCCTTTTTGTTTCTGCTTTTTCTTTTATTTTTCCAAATTTTTAAAGCTATTGAACTTCATTGAAAGTTACAATGTTTTTTGAATTTCATTAACTTTTTTGAAAATCTTGAACTATTTGCAAATTAATTAACCATTTTAAAATTTGTAAACATTTTGGAAATCAGGAACAATTGACAAATTCAATATATTTTTCAAATATGCACACATTTTTCTAATTCTTGAACAATTTTCAACTTTGATCATTTTAGAAATTCCTGAATATGTTTTTATATTTGCGAACTTTTTCAACCTGACAAAAAAACTCAAGAAAAGTTGTAAAATGGTACAATCTGTGGTGTTTTCTTCTTTAATGATGCTAGAAAAAAATTATATCCCTAATGATTCCAGAAATTTGTGGTGTTTTCTTTTTTAATGTTCCTAGTTTTTTGAAAATGTTCAAGTATTTAAGAAAGTGCATGAATTTGGAAAATATTCATGAAATTTTAAAAAGTCTTGAAGTTTTAAGAAATGTTCAAAATGTTGTTATAAGTAAATAATTTTTCTAAGTAAAAAATAAATTAAAAAAATAGAATAAGCAAAAGAATAGAAAAATGAACAAAAATCACGTAAAAAACCCATAGAAACCGAACCTACCTTCTATAAAGTTACCACTGAAGACCTATCACTGTTGCTCGTGAGTGTGGGCTCTGTACGAAGAGGCTTTGTCTAAAAAAGGTACGGGGAGACGCCTATACGGCAGGAGATCATATTCCTCGTGCAAGTAGGGGGATAACAACCGAACGTGCACCCTTGCCGGCGGGAGATCCTATTCCTCGCGCTAGTCCGTTTTTGCAAAAAAAAAATATCCGTGGTCGATTTTCTTTCCTTTTCCCATTTTCAGTTTTTTCCCTTAATCTTTTTGGCTTCTTAAATTCATTTTTTAGCCTAACTAGTTTGATGCCCGCGCGTTGGTACCGAACACAACAAATATAACGATATTATATACCCAAACAAATTTACAAAACAACACATGTACTCCCCCTCTATTCCCTAATATAAGACCTTTTAGCTTTTTGTTGATTCATATGTATCTAGACACATTTTAGTATGTATGTTAATTCATTTTAGTATGTATGTAGCCAATATTTTAAAATAGCTAAAAGGTCTTATATTAAGGAACGAAGGGAGTAATATTTTTGACCTTGCATATATCACCCACTGGCCAATCCTAGACACATGAGGAGCATTAACCAAAAATATTTGGAAGCGACAATATCTACAACACAAGTATCTATCAAGTATTGTTGAACTTCAACAACAACAAAAAATCACTATTGAACATGGAGGTCAAAATAGAATCCCAAAGTGACGAGAAGATATCAAAGGTTCTATCAAAGAATATCTAACACCAATCTATAAACATAGTCATATTGCTTTATTTTTCTTAAAAGTTCAAACACCCTCCCCCCTCCCCCTGGGGGGGGGGGGGGGAGCTCCCTCCTATATATGTTTGCAATGTTTTTTAGGCCAGAATCAATGCGCAAAGCAGCCAACAAAACACCAGGTGGGACACCGAGGTTCCTTCAGATTGTTTGGAAGAAGGACAAAAAGAAACTTCCTGAAGGCATCGTCGTGGAGAAGCTCAAGACCTCTATCCGCTACATCCAGCGGAAACCCTAGATCAGTCGATCGGATGATGGCGATGCTCTTGTGTCGTTACCCCTTGGGTCGTCATTCCTGGAGGTGTGCACTGGCTCCAGGGACCAATTGATGGTTTTAGCGGTGGAGCGGCGTTTGATGTCACGCATCGATGTTGTGGAGTCTTGGCGGCGTGGCACATCAGAGTCTCGGAAATGGATGTGTGATGATGGAAGCGCGTAGGGAGGTGACGTTGTCTAGCGCCGTGGTGGCGTTGAAGACAGCAAGGTTGATGCATTAGTTCCTACTCTGAAGTTGGATTGGTGGAAGACGACGGCGGCGGCCTCTAAAAGTGTGCCAGACCGATGTGTGCCCTAGACCCGTCAATGCGACTTGGTTGGACCTTCGGCTTTAGATGTTAGGCTTTGGTGTGAGGTCTATTTGATATTCGGCTCGTACTTTCGACACCCCTTCATCAAGTGGATATGAGTAGCGGCAAATATTGCCTAGTAGGTGGCTTTAGACTTACTGATGTATTACTTTGTAAGATTTTTGTGAATAGTTAATAAAATGACTGAATGCATCGCCCAGATGCAGGGGCTGGATCATTCTCCTTTTCTAATAAAAAATCTGAATCATGTTGGATTAATTTTCAATACGAAGTTATTGTGCACATGACAATTGTCGTGCAATATACATACGAGCGTTGGATCAATGGCTGCAGCCGAAATGAACTGAAATCGGACTCGAACCATTGTACATGTGGTAGTGCTCTATCTTCTACATCTACACTACTATTAAACAATCCAACAAGAATTTTCCTACGTGCACCCCACAATTAGTCCCACACCCCCGCACAGATCAATCACCACCACACGATTAGGCCCATACTTCCCAATCTAATAGCTCATAATGATCTAATACCTTTATGGTGTACACTTATCAATTTTCAATGACTGACCGTGCTTCACCAAGAGAGGAGTATTGGAACTATCATTCCCACGCCCCTACAATCAAGGAAATCTGATTACAAACTAAGGCAACTCTACCCGTAAAAAAAACTAAGGCAACTCCACGCCCTTGACCTCGCCTCACCGTTTGGCACTACGGCAACCCTGGTGACAGACGCCGCCAACCAACAACGTCTCCTACCTACACGGTGATCTCGCTGCACTGCACCGCTCTGTTGCCTCCCTGCAGGATCGCCATCGCCGATTGTTGTCGCTCACAGCGTGGCATCCGTCCTGCAAGATCGCCAGTGCCCAGGAGATAGAGCCTGCCCCGGCACCGGCCCTGCCGCCGCGCCCGCGAGATCGCAGGTGCCCAGGAGATAGAGCTTGCCCCGGCACCCGCGTCCGCCGCGTCCCCTGAACGAGCCGGCCACACGCATCTGTGATTCCTCTGTCCATTTCTTCAGGTCAGACTTCTTCCTTTGACCTGTTGTGGCATTACTCATGATTAGATGTTTGAGAATAGCCAAGAATATGACTAAATAATAAGCAGTTGCACAGCGAAATGCTACAAATGCTATAAGCCGTTCGTGCACCCTATCTGTTTTTCTAACTGAATCATGCACCCTATCTCCCGCTCCTGGTGTCGAAAAAGTTGGCTTTCAGAATTTACAGCAGTGACTTGTGCACAATGTATAACAATTTAATGACATGGATATTTGAATCTGTAACAAACTGGAGCCCTCCATCATATTGTTTTAACAGTATAGTATTCGAATCTGCATGACTGAATGAATAAAATTAACATTCAGGCTCTATGGATGAATCTGTATCGACTTAGCATGTAAATGAATCTATTCAGGACATAGTCAGACTTAGCATGTAAATGAATCTATTCAGGGCATAGTCATTCTCTTTTTTATAGTTCTTTGAGGGTTGTGGCCAAGGAAGTGAAATAACTGGACTGGGTTTTTCTTCTCCATGCTCAAGTTGCCCATGCTGTATGTTTTCTTCCCAGGCAAGGCTGCTTGTAGAACATCTGAAAAGGACAGAATAATGTCTCTCAGGAAAATATGGTGGTAACTGAAACAAGACAGAGCGTTCAAATGATCCGAACAATAAGGTCATGGTTTTCAGCACACTGTTATCTAAATAGAAGAAGAAAGGGGCCTTAAGCGCCCTTTCGCGTATATGTTGCACCGGTCACATTATGCAATGCCTCTAACAATGATCTTTCTGAAAACTTGATGGTGTTTAGAAAATTATACAATATTACAAGCCGGACGATGTAACAATGCTCAGTGCAGCTCGAAGATAACTAACAGTAAATTGCAATTGTTCATGCCGTTTTGAACTACAAAACACTCATCGGGTAAATAGCAACACTCATTAGGCACAGGAATTAATCACTAAGACCTCACTGCTATGGTTAGTTATTAGCCCGACTGCCTCATCTTTAGATGAGACAATTTATGTTATTTTTCGCTTGTGATACTAATGCTTTCTCATTTATTCATGCAACAACTCGAAGGACTAGAAAATGTATTCCAATCTGCATCGCTTCACATGGAACTAAAATCTGATAAGTAGAAGGACCTAAACATCACAACATGGCCAAGGGAACAATGTATTTAGAGCAAACTGCAGACAGATGGGTACTGTCGGTGTCAAAACCGGCGAATCTCGGGTAGGGGATCCCGAACTATGCGTCTAAGGCTAATGGTAACAGGAGGCAGGGGACACGATGTTTTACCCAGGTTCGAGCCCTCTCGATGGAGGTAATACCCTACTTCCTACTTGATTGATCTTGATGATATGAGTGTTACAAGAGTTGATCTACCACGAGATCGTAGAGGCTAAACCCTAGAAGCTAGCCTATGATTATGATTGTTGTTGTCCTACGGACTAAACACTCTGGTTTATATAGACACCTGAGGGGGCTAGGGTTACACAGAGTCGGTTACAGAGAAAGAAATCTACATATCCGAATATCCAAGCTTGCCTTCCACACAAAGGAGAGTCCCATCCGGACACGGGACGAAGTCTTCAATCTTGTATCTTCATAGTCCAACAGTCTGGCTAAAGTATATAGTCCGGCTATCCGAGGACCCCTTAATCCAGGACTCCCTCAGTAGCCCCTGAACCAGGCTTCAATGACGATGAGTCCGGCGCGCAGATTGTCTTCGGCATTGCAAGGCGGGTTCCTTCTCCGAATACTTCATAAGAGATTTAGAACACAAGGATCGTGTCCGGCTCTGCAAAACAAATTCCACATTCCACCTTAGAGAGTATAATATTCCACAAATTCAATCTACTCACAGCTTTTTATGGCATGACATCACGCCACGGTCCGGTCATTATTCGAACCGTTTTTCACAACCAGCGACCGCACATATCGCGAAGCGGTTTCATCGGCACGTCTTGTCGAAGCATAGATCGTGTCCCCTTATCACGGGATCCTCATCAATATAGACGTGGGTAACCCAACCATGCCATCGAACGTGGCGTTTGGGGAATAAGCGATTTTAGCGGGCAAGTGGGGAGGCACGGCATATTCGCTGCCTTTATAAGGGATAAGAGTCTTCCCTTTCACCCACGCCCTTCCCTATTCATCCATTCCTTTCCGCCCGAGCCCTAGCGCCCAAGCGTTTCTCTTCTTCGCCCAAAAAGGCTTCCCGAAGATGTCCGGATCCGGAGCAGGAGGCAAATGGATGGCCTCTACCGTTCGGGCGAAGGACATCAAAAAGCTTCAGGGGGGCGGGTATCTGGTCAAGAGAATTGGCCACCATCTTCCAACGGCGGGACAGATAGTCCCCACCCCGGGAACCCCATGAGAGGGTGGTATTTCTCCCTCATTTTGTCCGCGGGCTAGGGTTTCCCCTCCACCCATTTGTTCGCCGCGTCATGTACTATTACGGGATTGATTTCCTTG
Source organism: Triticum timopheevii (assembly GCA_963921465.1). NCBI lineage: Eukaryota > Viridiplantae > Streptophyta > Magnoliopsida > Poales > Poaceae > Triticum > Triticum timopheevii. The sequence continues at coordinate 168,775,093 of OY997274.1, forward strand.
ATCTATCCCCAAATTCCTTTCTCAACATCTCGACATTCATAGTCGTGTGCGAGGCCTTTCTCCGTGTTCCGCCGCACTTCGGCTTATGGCTGAAGGTTTTTAATGTAAATCCCAAGGTAGTGAGCGGCGAGCATGCCGAATGCGGAGGCGCCATGGTGAGCAAGATGCCCAATGTCACATGGCCGACAGGGACTTTCAATGATTCCATCAAGGAGTGGCAGTAGCAGTGGTTTTATATCACCGACCCGCATGGCAAGGAGTGGACCGCCATTCTGGAGTTCAGATTCGGTGCCCCCTGCGATTTACGTCATGGCATGAGAAGGGCCTGAGCTGGGCTTCGTCTGACGAGCTATCAGAGCTCCAGACGCGCGTCCAAGACATGGAAGACAAGAGCGTCAAGCTCGTCAATGTAGTCCAGGTGATGTTGGTTCGCCAGATTCTACCATGTCAACACCGAGCTTGCAATCTATGGGAGTTCGACCTGGCCAAGCACCAGACCCTGCTAGAGCTCTTTGGCTCTACACACAAGGACATCTGGAAGGTGCTTTTCAAGTCCGGCAAACCGTGGTCGGACTCCACCGAGGACCACGGGTACCAATTGTCCCGCCCCGCAAGTTCGGTAAGCAACTGCACGTTTGATAATTCATGCATTCTGTCTGTACATCCTTAGAAAGACATTTAACGTATTTCCCATCAATTTTCCTAGGGCTAGGCGAAGAAGGCGGGGCGGATCTACTGTCCTGCCCCGCTGCCAGAAGAACCGGCCGGCCCACTTCTGACGAAGATGTTGGTCCCGGCGCCATATAAAGCGCCGAAGAAAAAGACCGAGAAGGAGGCCAAGAAGACCAGGGGCGGCCTCCGTCCCCGTGGTACAACAGACACAAAATCCGAAGACTCCAATGCCCATTCCTCCTCCAAAGAGTACAGGGAGGACGAATCCCCCATAGGGGGAAAGAAGAAAATAATGGCCTCCAGCTCCTTGGAGGCCAATTCGCCTAAGAGGGAAAAAACTCTCCTTCAAAAGGAGTCCAACGGCGCCACCGATAGCAGCCCGGAGTGGGATCCCAGGTCTGAGCCCCTGGTGACCTCATAAGTATAAAATCCGAACACACTCGTGCGTCCAGATTTGTCATGGCATCACATCTAATCTGAGCCATGCTTTTCTTTTTCAGTCTGGCGAAGCCCCACGCCGAACAATCCTCGTCAGAGGATCTGCTGGGATTGGACGCTATGGGGAGCAGGACACCCCTGAAGGCCTCTTCCAAACGTAGGAATGAAACTGAGGTTTTGTCCCAGAAGGACCTAGGCCACAGAGGAGGGGAGAAGGTTGCAAAGGCGGCGCCAGGAGGCCATACTTCTGGGGCCGGTTACACGGGAGAGAAAAATCCCGTGGGTGTCGATGGTGGAGGTCATCCTAAATGCGGACCCAAGCCAGACATGATTCTAGAGACCCATAAGGTCCCCGAGTCCCATCCACCGGCCGCCTCTATTCAGCCAGGGATGCCGGATACTTTATTGGTGGCGCTGAAGGGTGCCTCCATCGTTAATGAACATTGTGCCCTCATGGGTGCGGTGATTGAGAAGATTCAGTCCGCTGAGAGTGGACTGAACGAATCCTGTGTCAGCCTCATAAGAGGCTTTGAGGTATGTTTTATGAGTTCTTGGGAGAATGTCATGGTATAGATAGTAGCCCCTGATACACTGTTCGGTGAAAGAGAGAACCAGACAGGGGATCAAATTCATCTTCGCAGGAGACTCACTTGATGATATTTATCACTCTTTTTAATCAGCAGGTATCTGTAGCGACTGCGGCCTCTCAAGCTGCGGAAGTATCCGGACTGAGGCGTAGTCTGAAGCGGGCCGAAGAAGAACTTGGCCAAGTGAAGAGACAGCAGGAGGATAATCAAGGTATGTAGAAACCTTGTTTATGTAGCACGAAAGGATGAGTGTGCATGATAACAATCTTTTGATAATGTACTCCAGGGGCGTCGGCCGAAATTGAGACCTTGAAGAAGGCTGTGGCCGAAGCCGAGAGGCAAGCAGTCGTAGAGCAGGTGCTCCGTGAGGAGCACGAGGCCAGAATTACTGAGGCTGAGCGAGAGCTTCAAGAGGCCGTGCAGAAATGCGAGACCCTGGAGCAGAGTTTAGCAGGGAAAGAATCCGAACTCTCCCAGGCTCGCCAAGCCGCAATTGATGCCCGGGGGGAAGCCCAAGGTGCCCTGAAGGAAATCCAGGAGGCGAGGAAGATTGCGGCTGGTAAGGCTTTTTCTGTAAAAAGCAAGTATAACAGATGAGAAGATCAAATTTGACAATCTTGAGTTTTGATGTATACATGTCTATTTGCGGAGCTGCCGCGCAGCATATCTGATGCCGCCCAATTCTACCGAGCCGAAGGGGGGAATACTGCGGATAAGCTCTTCTAGATGCAGTATCTGGCGCCGAATTATCCGGTGCCTTTCTCCGATCAGCTAAAGTAGCTGGTCGAGCTGCACAAAGCGTCCGAATTAGCCATGAAGGATTTAATTATCCGGTTGTGGCCTGCTGAGCCGATTCCTAGCAGCTACTTCGGGCTCGTGAAGTGACTTGTAGGTGCCTGCCCTCGACTCAAAGTCATCAAGCGGTCGGTCTGCATAGAGGGTGCGCGAATGGCCTTCGCCCATGCCAAGGTGCATTGGGGGAAGATGGATGCAGAGAAGTTGATGACCGAGGGACCGCCGGAGGGGAAGGAGCACCGCAAGCCTGAGCTGTATTATGAAGGTGTCTTGAAAGGAGCCTGCCTTGCGGCGGAGCAATGCACCAAGGACATTATATTTCCCTGAATACGGTCATGTTCATTTGTTGTAATATTTGAACAAGAGCATTCTTATCATCTATTGCTTTGTCGTATGAATGTTTTTCATCCTGTACGGCCGTTGTATATAATAATTCTGAGAGTCGGCCAGTCGTCGGCTTCCACCCCCACGTAGTGAGTACGGGGGTGTTCGGGATAAACCTGAGCACTCTTTATCCCTGTTTTCGGTCCCTAAAGGAGGTGTTCAGCACAGTGAACCAGGCAATCGGACTATAGGGCTTTATCGCTCTCACTTAGCCTTAGGAGTTGTTTCGAGGAAGGTAGGCACAACCCCTAGTGTTCGGAAGTCCGCACGAGGGGCTCTATAAGCGCCTGATCAGAAAAGGCCGATCCATCGCACGCTGCATTGGATATAGCATTATGTGGAAGAAATCCTTAAAGATTTTAGAACCTCTCGAACAGCTGACCAGCTCTCGCTACATCATGACAGTCAGTTTTCGGCTTTCTCTAGTGAGGTGCTCGTCCAGAAGAACCGGGACACAATCGCAGTAGTTCTCCCAGTGCTACCTTAGCCGATATAGCGGAACGTAAGGTACCAAAACATAGGAGCCGGGCAAACCCAACTATTGACCCAAGACATGATTCGGAGCTGATGCATATAATGCTATAAGTTCAGGGTGCCGAGCTACCGTGAAGGTGTTCGGACTTTTTTACCGTAGTATGGGCGTGATGAAGCCCCTGGCATATCGAGGCATATTGCGATAAGCAGCCACCTTTTAACAAAGGAATTTTTAAGTAAGAAATAGTAACAGGTGAGCATCATATAAATCCACATGTTGTATTCGAGTAATACGTCAATTCGTATGAGTACAGGTGATGTGATAAAAAGAAATATGATTGCGGAACCTGCTGATACCAGGCGTGTGGGAGTTGTGTTCGGATCTGGGGTGTAGTCGGATGATTACAGGGGAATATCTAGGGATTCCCTGACACGCTCGAACTGTTCCCATGCCTTTCATCATAGCCTACGTAGAGGTGAATGAGGGAGTCCTGGATAAGGGGGTATCCGGATAGCCGAACTATATACTTTGGCCGGACTATTGGACCGTGAAGATACAAGACTCAAGACTTCGTCCCGTGTCCGGATGTGACTCTCCTTTGCGTGGAAGACAAGCTTGGCGATCCGGATGTTAGATCTCTTTCTTTGTAACCGACTCTGTATAACCCTAGCCCCCTCCGGTGTCTATATAAACCGGAGGGTTTAGTCCGTAGGGAGAGAACAATCATAATCATCATAGGCTAGCTCCTAGGGTTTAGCCTCTACGATCTCGTGGTAGATCTACTCTTGTAATACTCATATCATCAAGATCAATCAAGCAGGAAGTAGAGTATTACCTCCATCGAGAGGGCCCGAACCTGGGTAAAACATTGTGTCCCCTGCCTCCTGTTACCATAAGCCTTAGACGCACAGTTCGGGACCCCCTACCCGAGATCCGCCGGTTTTGACACAGACATTGGTGCTTTCATTGAGAGTTCCTCTGTGTTGTTGCTGCAAGGCTCGATGGCTCCTTCAATCATCAACAACAATGCGGTCTAGGGTGAGACTTTTCTCCCCAGACAGATCTTCGTGTTCGGCGGCTTCACACTGCGGGCCAATTCACTTGGCCATCTGGAGCAGATCGATAGCTACGCCCCTGGCCATCAGGTCAGGTTCGGAAACTTGAACTACACGTCCGATATCCGTGGAGACTTGATCTTCGACGGATTCAGGACTACGCCAGGAGCGTCGAACAGTCACGACAAGCACGGCTTAGACCTGCTGTCCGACAATATTCAGGATATCGCACCTGCAATAGCTCCAGACCTAAATCTGGGGCAGATCGCATCGTCCGAGGACGGGTGGATGGACCCCGCCCCGGAGGCCGCATACTCATCGGCGGTAGAGCAGAACACAGACTCCACCCCCAAGGAAGTCTGTGTCACCGGACCCCCGGACTTGTGTCCGGCTGTTGGTTCCAAACCGCGCGCACCCGAGCCCACTGAATCCAGTTGGGCTCCGGTAATGGAGTTCTCCGCTGCGGATATCTTTCATCACTCGCCCTTCGGCGACATGCTAGATTCATTAAGGTCTCTCTCTTTGTCACGAGACTCTTGGCCGAACTATATCCGGCTCGAGTGGGAAGCAGGCGACGAGGAAATTTGTTGCCCACCCACCACCCACTTCATTGCCACTGTCGATGATTTGACCGACGTACTCGACTTCGACTTTGAGGACATCGACGGTGGGACGACGATGCAGGAGAAGAATAGGAACCACCGCCCACGGGGCGCTGGACAGCCACCTCCTCGTATGATATATTTACGGTGGACACTCCCAAAGAAACCAATGGCGATGAGGCAATAGAGGATAACCCTCAAGGAAGAAACCAAAGCATGGGCGTCATCGGCACCGCTCCAAGCCCCGCCACAGCAATACCGGCACAGGAGACGAAAACAATCCGGATGGTGCCGAAGATGAATACAATCCCGATCAGCCTGCCTTCGAGGAGGCCGAACAGGAAGACGGGCAGGTTAGCGCAGATGAATAGGCGACAGACGGATACTTGGAGGAGGACAACCACATGCCCCCCCCGAAGATGAGGTGAGCCTTGGCGACAATGAATTCGGTGTGCCTGAGGATCTCGTAGAGCAGGAGCGCTTCAAGCACCGGCTTATGGCCAATGCGAGAAGCCTGAAAAATAAGCAGTAGCAGCTCCAAGCTGATCAAGGTCTGCTCACAGACAGATGGACTAAGGTCCTGGCAGCCGAGGAATACGGACTCGACCGCCCCACCAAAGGGTACCCAAAGCACGATTTGCTACCTCAACTTGAGAAGGAAGTCCTAAAGCCCACACCCCGACGCCAATACATCACGGTCCGGGGCAATACGCAGGAAACGCGAGGCAGCATCCATAAACCTCGACACAACAGACATAAGCGTCACAAAAATAATGATGACGCCCAAGACACGACAGTTGGTGCCGGATTCCGCGGCTCCCAGTCCGGTCAGCGGAAAGAGAACAATACAGGACCATCCGGCCCGGGCAGCATACTCGACCAACCATGTCAAATTCATGGTACCCCTGGAATGGCAGCCAATCATACCAATAGAGAATGCTGGACCTTCAAAACAAAAAGGCCGGTCGTGCGCCGGAAACAGTAAAAAGGGGTCTCAAAGCTATGAAAACAACGAGGAGCCCAGACCACCAAACATTGTAAGGTAAAAGAAAAATCCTCCGCAAACCAACAAGGGAACGAATGTGTACTCCTCGAGATGTCGACTCAACAACACAAGTCACCCCACGGTACAAAAATACGGCCGATCATCTCCGATCACACAGACCGTCCAGCCAATTTCAACCATGGCAATTCAATTGCACTTACCATCGACCCAACAGTTGGTGGGTTCCACCTCACAGGAGCCCCTATTGGCATAAACAGAAGCCCAAACTTGCTGGGCCAGGACACAGTTCACCAGATAGGTATTGATCGCTCGAGGATCAAACCCACTAAAAACATCTTCCAAAGATGTCGTTCCAGGTGTAAAGGCCAAGTTTTACAAGCCCACCACCCTGGAGGTTGTCTTCGGATCACCAAACAAACACCATACAGAAGAGCAAGTCTTCGGCATTGTCCCCTTATACAGTAACTATTATATACTACCGGAACGAACCGTGTTGGCTCGACTCAACGCGGTACCACACCATGCCAAACCCACGTGACATAGTCACAATTATGGGCAAGGCCGAACTCCACCCCGACACTGGAAAGTATACCGTCGCTGGGGTAACGAGTTGTGCCTTTCTATCGAACCTCGATTCGACAGCCAACCCCCTAGACACCAACAAAGGAGTCCGAGCTACTTTACCGCATGATAGCCCGGCTCGACCAGGCTCCGATCAAGCACTCCGGCATAAGCTGGGGAAGGGCCCCGCGGTTCAACCACCCTATGACACGCAAATACCTCTAAGCATTTTTCGTTACAGGCTTACTTTTGCGCAGAACAGGAACAACGACATTGAATCAGCTCGGACGCACAAAGAGGGAATACACAAGTATTCCCCAAGAAGACAGTGTGGATACACTTCGGATCCGCACACAGCTTCCTCCCGTCCGGTCGCGACAGGTTCCGCCAGCAAACCTCCTTTCATAGCATAAACCGTACTCATACGCATAGACGTGTCACTCCACTACAACACGTAGAACCGTATGACATTTACCGGCCGTCATTCCTCATTGACGCCTTTTTCGTCATAACGGCACCCGCACATAGTGTCATGCCCCATTATGCCAGGGGCTTCATTGTACTCATAATATGGCAACAAAGTCCGGCCACCTTCTCGGTCGCTCGGCACCCCGAACTTATAGCACTATATGCATCAGCTCCGAATCATGTCTTGGGTCATTAGTTGGGTTTGCCCGGCTCCCATGTTTTGGTACCTTACATTCCGTTCCATCGGCTAAGGTAGCGCTGGGAGAACTACTGCGATTGTGTCCCAGTTCTTCCGGACGAGCACCTCAGTAGAGAAAGCCGAAAACTGACTGTCATGATACGGCGAGAGCTGGTCAGCTATTCGAGAGGTTGTAAATCTTTAAGGATTTATTCCGCATAATGCCATAACATATGCAGAGTGCGACGGATCGGTCTTCCAATAAGGCACTTTTAGAGCCCCTCGTACGGTCTTCTGAACACCAGGGGTTGCGCCTACCATACTCGAATTCCTATGGCTAAGTGAGAGTGATAAAGCCCTATAGTCCGATTGCCTGGTTCGCTGTGATGAACACCTCCTTCAAAGGACCCAAAAATGGGATAAAGAGTGTTCAAATATGACCCGAACACCCCCGTACTTTCTACGTGGGGGCAGAAGCTGACGACTGGCCAACTCTCAGGATTCATATATATCAAACGGACGCACAGGAAGAAAAAACTTTCATATAACAGGCAATAAATAATAACAGTGCCAGTGTTCCGCATTACAAAGGACATCATGACTGTCTTCAGGGAAATATAATGTCTTTGGTACATTGCTCTGCCATAAGGTGGGCTCCTTTCAGGACACCATCATAATATAATTCGGGCTTGCGGTGCTCCTTACCCTCCGGTGGTCCCTCAGTCATCAGCTTTTCAGCATCAAGCTTCCCCCAGTGCACTTTCGCACGGGCAAATGCCATGCGTGCACCTTCTATACAGACCGACCGCTTAATTACTTCGAGCCGAGGGCAAGCACCAACAATCCGCTTCACGAGTCCGACGTAACTGCTTGGAATTGGCTCAGTGGGCCACAGCCGGACAACTAAGTCCTTCATGGCTAGTTTGGCCGCATGGTGCAGTTCGATCAGCTGCTTCAGCTGATCGATAAAGGGCACTGGATAATTCGGCGCCAAATACTGTGACCAGAAATGCTTTTCCACAGACTGCTTCTCCTCGGAACGGTAAAATTGAGAAGCATCAGATATGCTGCGTGGCAGGTCCGCAAACGCCCCTGGAGAAACGAGAATTCAATTTGTCACTTTAAATTTCTCCTGTTACTACATAAAACTCGCTTTGAGTAGAAAAAAGCCTTACCAGCCGCAATCCTCCTCGCCTCCTGAATGTCCTTCAGAGCACCTCGGGCTTCCTCCCGAACATCATTTGTGGCTTGGAGAGCTTGGGCGAGTTCGGATTCTTTCCCTGCTAGACTCTGCTCCAAAGTCTCGCTTTTCTTCATGGCCTCCTGGAGCTCTCATTCAGCTTCAATGACCCTGGCCTCGTGCTTCTTGCGAAGAGCCTTCTCCACGACGGCCTTCTTGTTGGCTTCAGCCACAGCCTTCTTTAGCGCCTCAATTTCGTCATTTGCTCCTAGAGCACACAATACAAATAATTTTATCAGGCACAACTACTCATTTGTGCTTAACTTATCAAAGGTTTTGACATACCTTGCTTGTCCTCCAACTGCTTCTTCACTCGGCCAAGTTCTTCTTCAGCCCGCTCCAGACTCTGCTTTAGTCCGGACACTTCCGCAGTATGAGAGGCGGTCGTCGCTACAGACGCCTGTTTTCAAGCAAAGAGATCTATGTCATTAACTGAGTCTCCTGCGACGCGGAAATTTGATCCCCTGTCCGGTTCTCTCTTTCACCGGACAGTGCATCAGGGGCTACTGTTCATACTATGAAAATTTTCAAAGGTTCCTAAAACATACCTCAAAGCCTTTTATAAGGTTAATGCAGGATTCATTCAGTCCCCTCTCAGCGGACCAAATCTTTTCAATCACCGCACCCATAAGGGCACGATGTTCATCGACGATGCACACACTCTTCAGCGCTGTCGATAGGCCGCCTTGCAGCTCTGCTTGGACAGAGGTTGCTGGCGGAGTGGGCTCGCCTCCTTCCATCAAGGGGGGCTGCCTGCCTGGTCCTGGAGCTTCAAAGGTCTCCAGGACCGTGTCCGGCTGCGGGCCGAATCTAAGATCGCCCCCGCCGTCGACGTTCATGGGAACCGTTGCTCCCCAGAGGTGTGCCCTCCCTGGTCTGGGTCCTGCTGAGACGACACCTCGGTGTCACGCTCAGGCTTCGGGAAAGGGGCCTCCAGAGGCGTCTCGCTCTCCAGGGCATCTGAGCTCAGCGAATCCTTCGATGAGGACTGTTCGGCGCCAGACCTCGCCAGGCTGCACAGAGTATGGTGCAATTTAAAATATTACACCCTAGTAATCCTGGGCGCGTAGGCGTGTTCGGATTTTGTGTACTCACGATTTTGCCATGGGCTGGGCCCTGGGATCCCCACTCCGAGCTGCTATTGGTAGCCATGGTGAATGCCTCTGGAAGGGGATTTTTCCCCTCTTCGGCGATTCGGCCTCCAAGGATGAGGAGGCCGTTCTTTTCTTTCCTTCCCCCATGGAGGACTCGTCTTCTTCCTCCTCATCTTCATCTTCGGAGGAAGGATGTGCGTTGAAGTCTTCGGATTTTGTGTCCGAAGCACCGCGGCGACGGAGGCTGCTCCGGGTCTCCTTGGCCTCCTTGAAGGCCTCTTTCTTCGGCGCCTTGTAAGGTGCTGGGACCAGCATCTTTGTCAGAAGAGGTCCGGCCGGTTCCTCCGGCAGCGGGGCCGGACAATGTATCCGCCCTGCCTTCTTCGTCCATTTCTGGGATAATTGCAGAAAGCATGATAAAGCGTCTCCCTCGGGATATGACAGCTAAACATGGATAGACAGAACATAGCGATAACTTACCGGACTTGCGGAGCGGGACAGTTGATACCCATGGTCCTCGGCGGAGTCCAGCCACTGTTTGCCGGACTTGAAGAGCACCTTCCAGATATCCTTTTGTGAGGAGCCGTAGAGCTCCCGCAGGGTTTGGTGCTCGGCCGAGTCGTATTCCCACAAATTACAGGCCCGGTGCTGGCAAGGAAGAACCAGGCGAACTAACATCACCTGGACTACATTGACGAATTTGACATCCTTGTCTACCACGCCCTTGACGCGTGTTTGGATCACGGACAGCTCGTCGGATGAGGACTAGTTCAGGCCCTTCTTGGGCCAGGACGTGAGCGCAGGGGGGCTCTGGATCTGAATTTGGGAGCAGCGGCCCACTTTTTGCCGCGCGGCTCAGTGATGTAGAACCACTGCTGCTGCCACTCCTTGACAGAATCATTGAAGGCGCCTGTCGGCCATGTGACCTTGGGCATCTTGCTCACCATGGCGCCTCCGCACTCGGCGTGCTCGCCGTTAACCACCTTGGGCTTCACGTTGAAGATCTTCAGCCATATGCCGAAGTGTGGCGAAACACGGAGAAAGGCCTCACACATGACGATAAACGTCGAGATGTTAAGGAAAGAATTGGGGGACAGATCATGAAAATCGATCCCGTATAATACATGATGTCGCGAACAAATGGGTGAAGGGGAAACCCGAGCCCGCGGACAAAATGAGGAAGAAATACGACCCTCTCATGAGGCTCCGGATTAGGGACGATCTGTCCTGCCGTCGGAAGACGGTGGCCGATTTTCTTGGCCAGGTACCCGGCCTCTCGAAGCTTCTTGATATCCTTCTCCTGGACGGTAGAGGCCATCCATTTGCCTCCTGCTCCGGATCCGGACATCTTCGGAGAACCTCTTTTTGGTGGAGAAGACGAGCGCTTGGGCGCTAGGGCTCGAGCGAAGGGGGATGGACGAGCGGAAGGAAAATGCGTGGGTAAAGAAGAAGAGGCCTTATCTCTTTATAGAGGCCATGAAAACTTTTGCGCCTCCCTACTTGCCTGATGGAACCTGCTCATTCCCCACTCGCCGCGATTGGCGGTATGGTTGGGCTACCCACACCCGTATTGATGAAAGTCCCGTGATAAGGGGACACGATCTCTGCTTCGACAAGACGCGCCCAGGAAACCACCTCGCTAGATGCGCAGTAGCTAGTTGGGAAAATGGCTCGAATAATGATTTGGCCATGGTGTGATGTCATGTTATCTAAAGTTGTCAGCAGATTATATTTGTGGGATATTGTTCTCCCTATGGTGGTATGTGAAAATCGTCTTGTAGAGCCGGACACGATTTAAGTATTCGAGGTTTGCTTTGGAGTATTCGGAGATGGAACCCGCCTTGCAATGCCGAAGAAAATCTGCGCGCCAGACTCATCGTCATTGAAGCCTGGTTCAGGGGCTATTGAGGGAGTCCTGGATAAGGGGGTACCCGGACAGCCGGACTATATACTTTGGCCGGACTATTGGGCCATGAAGATACAAGACTCAAGACTTCGTCCCGTGTCCGGATGGGACTCTCCTTTGCGTGGAAGACAAGCTTGGCGATCCGGATGTTAGATCTCTTTCTTTGTAACCGACTCTGTATAACCCTAGCCCCCTCCGGTGTCTATATAAACTGGAGGGTTTAGTCCGTAGGGAGAGAACAATCATAATCATCATAGGCTAGCTCCTAGGGTTTAGCCTCTATGATCTCGTGGTAGATCTACTTTTGTAATACTCATATCATCAAGATCAATCAAGCAGGAAGTAGGGTATTACCTCCATCGAGAGGGCCCGAACCTAAAACATCATGTCCCCTGCCTCCTGTTACCATTAGCCTTAGACGCACAGTTCGGACCCCCTACCCGAGATCCGCCGGTTTTGACACCGATAGTGAACCTGTAAAGAAAACGTAAGAAATGGTTTTGCACCACCTGGTGGTTGAGCCGAAGTATGTGGCTTGTTCTATCCTTTTCTGGAGTGTTTTTAATTAATCTTCGGGCGGGCCGGGCTATCCTGCCGCGCAGTAGTTCGGATTCCTGTGGTGGTGTCCGGGAGCTTTGCCTTCGACTCGAGGTTCGACTGTAAGGTGCCGTCCGCTGTTCTTGTTGTTAAAGCGGTGGTAGACTCTTCGGCCGTGAGGGAGAATTTGGGACTGCCATTAACCGTGATGACGTCGCGTGGACCGGGCATCTTTAATTTTCGGTAGGCATAATGTGGCACCGCATTGAACCGAGTGAATGCGGTTCGTCCGAGCAGTGCCTAATGGTCGCTGCGAAAGGGGACGATGTCGAAGACTAAGTCTTTGGTACGGTGATTGTTCGGAGATCTGAAGACCACTTCCAGTGTAATTGAGCTCGTGCAACAGGCCTCTACACCTGGTATTATACCTTTAAAGGTGGTTTTTGTGGGCTTGATCCTTGAAGGGTTGATGCCCATTTTGCGCACTGTATCCTGGTAAAGCAGGTTCAGGCTGCTGCCTCCGTCCATAAGGACTTGTGTGAGGTGGAATCCGTCAATGATTGGGTCGAGGACCAATGCGGCCGAACCGCTGTGACGGATACTGGTAGGGTGGTCCAAGTGATCGAAGGTGATCGGGCAAGAGGACCATGGGTTGAACTTTTGGTTGATTGTATAGACCTCCCTTAGTGCACGTTTCCACTTTGGAATGTGGCTTGCGCGTATCATATTCACTATTTTCAATTGGGAGGGAATTTCATATTTCCTCCTATGTTCGGTGATCGGGGCTCTTCGTCGTCGTCGTCGCTTTGGGACCCCTTAACCTTGTTTTCCGCGTCTGACCTGCCGGCTTGTCTGAAGACCCAGCATTCACTATTGGTGTGGTTGGCTGGTTTTCTCGGGGTGCCATGAATTTGGCATGGACGGTCGAGTATGCTGTCAAAACTGGACGGGCCTGAATTGTTTTTGTTGAATGGTTTCTTCCGCTGACCGGCCTTGGAGCCGCTGAATCCGGCATTGATTGTCGTGTCTTCGGCATTATCACCGTTTTGTGGCGCTTGCGTTTGTTGCGCCGTGATTTGTCGTTGCTATCTTTAGCTTTTGATGTTCCTGGATTGCTTGCTGTATTGTTGCTACGGGCCAACCAGCTATCCTCGCCCGCGCAAAAGCGAGTCATGAGTATTGTGAGAGCTGCCATGGACTTTGGCTTTTCCTGACCGATATATCAGGCAAGCCATTCGTCACGGATTTTATGTTTAAAGGCCTCTAGGGCTTCGGCATCCGGACAGTTAACAATTTGGTTCTTTTTAGTTAGGAATCGGGTCCAAAATTTCCTGGCTGACTCTTCGGGCTGCTGGGTTATGTGACTTAGTGAAGGAAATATGCCCTAGAGGCAATAATAAAGTTATTATTTATTTCCTTATTTCATGATAAATGTTTATTATTCATGCTAGAATTGTATTAACCGAAAACATAATACATGTGTGAATACATAGACAACCATAGTGTCACTAGTATGCCTCTACTTGACTAGCTCATTGATCAAAGATGGTTGTGTTTCCTAGCCGTAGACATGAGTTGTCATTTGATTAACGGGATCACATCATTAGGAGAATGATGTGATTGACTTGACCCAATCCGGTAGCTTAGCACTTGATCGTTTAGTATGTTGCTATTGCTTTCTTCATGACTTATACATGTTCCTATGACTACGAGATTATGCAACTCCCGTTTACCGGAGGAACACTTTGTGTGCTACCAAATGTCACAACGTAACTGGGTGATTATAAAGGAGCTCTACAAGTGTCTCAAAAGGTACATGTTGAGTTGGCGTATTTCGAGATTAGGATTTGTCACTCCGATTGTCGGAGAGGTATCTCTGGGCCCTCTCGGTAATGCACATCACTATAAGCCTTGCAAGCAATGTAGCTAATGAGTTAGTTACAGGATGATGCATTACATAACGAGTAAAGAGACTTGCCAGTAATGAGATTGAACTAGGTATTGAGATACCGACGATCGAATCTCGGGCAAGTAACATACCAATGACAAAGGGAACAACGTATGTTGTTATGCGGTTTGACCGATAAATATCTTCGTAGAATATGTGGGAGCCAATATGAGCATTCAGGTTCCACAATTGGTTATTGACAAAAGACGTGTCTCGGTCATGTCTACATAGTTCTCGAACCCGTAGGGTCCATACGCTTAAAGTTCGGTGATGATTTATATTATGAGTTATGTGTTTTGATGTGCCGAAGGTAGTTCGGAGTCCCGGATGAGATCGGGGACATGACGAGGAGTCTCGAAATGGTCGAGACATAAAGATCGATATATTGGACGACTATATTCGGACATCGGAAAGGTTCCGAGTGATTCGGTTATTTATCGGAGTACCGGAGTGTTACGGGAATTCGCCGGGGAGAAGTATTGGGCCTTATTGGGCCATACGGGAAAGAGAGAGGGGCTGCCTAGGGCAGGCCGCACCCCCCCAAGGCCTAGTCCCAATTGGACTAGGGGGAGGGGCTGCGCCCCCTCCTTCCTTCCCTTCTCCCTTCCCCTTCCTTCTCTCCTACTCCTACTAGGAAAGGAGGAGTCCTACTCCCGGTGGGAGTAGTACTCCCCCCTTGGCGCGCCCTCCTCCTAGGCCGGTCGCCTTCCCCCTTGCTCCTTTATATACAGGGGCAGGGGGCACCCCATAGACAACAATTGATCCTTGAGATCTCTTAGCCGTGTGCGGTGCCCCCCTCCACCATAATCCACCTTGGTAATATCGTACCGGTGCTTAGGAGAAGCCCTGCGTCGGTAGAACATCATCATCGTCACCACGCTGTCGTGCTGACGGAACTCTCCCTCGAAGCTTGGCTGGACCGAAGTTCGAGGGACGTCATCGAGCTGAACGTGTGCTGAATTCGGAGGTGCCGTGCGTTCGGTACTTGATCGGTCGGATCATGAAGACGTACGACTACATCAACCGCGTTGTGCTAATGCTTCCGCTTTCGGTCTACGAGGGTATGTGGACAACACTCTCCCCTCTTGTTGCTATGCATCACCATGATCTTGCGTGTGCGTAGGAAATTTTGAAATTACTACGTTCCCCAACAGTGGCATCCGAGCCAGGTTTTATGCGTAGATGTTATATGCATGAGTAGAACACAAGTGAGTTGTGGGCGATACAAGTCATACTGCTTACCAGCATGTCATACTTTGGTTCGGCGGTATTGTAGGACGAAGCGGCCCGGACCGACATTACGCGTACGCTTACGCGAGACTGGTTTTACCGCCGTGCTTTGCACATAGGTGACTAGCGGGTGTCAGTTTCTCCAACTTTAGTTGAACCGCGTGTGGCTGCGCCCGGTCCTTGAGAAGGTTAAAACATCACTAACTTGACGAACTATCGTTGTGGTTTTGATGCATAGGTAAGAACGGTTCTTGCTCAGCCCGTAGCAGCCACGTAAAACTTGCAACAACAAAGTAGAGGACGTCTAACTTGTTTTTGCAGGGCATGTTGTGATGTGATATGGTCAAGATGTGATGCTATATTTTATTGTATGAGATGATCATGTTTTGTAACCAAGTTATCGGCAACTGGCAGGAGCCATATGGTTGTCGCTTTATTGTATGAAATGCAAGCGCCCTGTAATTGCTTTACTTTATCACTAAGCGGTAGCGATAGTCGTAGAAGCAACAAGTGGCGAAACAACAACGATGCTACGATGGAGATCAAGGTGTCGCGCCGGTGATGATGGTAATCACGATGGTGCTTCAGAGATGAATATCACAAGCACGAGATGATGATGGCCATATCATATCACTTATATTGATTGCATGTGATGTTTATCCTTTATGCATCTTATTTTGCTTTGATTGACGGTAGCATTATAAGATGATCTCTCACTAAATTTCAAGAAGTGTTCTCCCTGAGTATGCACCATTGCGAAAGTTCTTCGTGCTGAGGCACCACGTGATGATCGGGTGTGATAGGCTCTACGTTCAAATACAATGGGTGCAAAATAGTTGCACACGTGGAATACTCAGGTTAAACTTGAGGAGCCTAGCATATATAGATATGGCCTCGGAACACTGAGACCAAAAGGTCGAGCGTGAATCATATAGTAGACATGATCAACATAGTGATGTTCACCATTGAAAACTACTCCATCTCACGTGATGATCGGACATGGTTTAGTTGATTTGGATCACGTGATCACTTAGATGATTAGAGGGATGTCTATCTAAGTGGGAGTTCTTAAGTAATATGATTAGTTGAACTTAAATTTATCATGAACTTAGTCCTGATAGTATTCTGCTAATTATGTTGTAGATCAATAGCTCGTGTTGTTGCTTCCCTATGTTTATTTTTGATATGTTCCTAGAGAAAAATATGTTGAAAGATGTTAGTAGCAATGATGCGGATTGGATCCGTGATCGGAGGTTTATCCTCATTGCTGCATAGAAGAATTATGTCCTTGATGCACTGCTAGGTGACAGACCTATTGCAAGAGCAGATGCAGACGTTATGAACGTTTGCCTAGCTCAATATGATGACTACTTGATAGTTTAGTGCACCATGCTTAACGGCTTAGAATCGGGACTTCAAAAACATTTTGAACGTCATGGACCATATGAGATGTTCCAGGAGTTGAAGTTAATATTTCAAACAAATACCCGAGTTGAGAGGTATGAAGTCTCCAACAAGTTCTATAGCTAAAAGATGGAGGAGAATTGCTCAACTAGTGAGCACGTGCTCAGATTGTCTGGGTACTACAATCACTTGAATCAAGTGGAAGTTAATCTTCCAGATAATATAGTGATTGATAGAGTTCTCTAGTCACCATCGCCAAGTTACTGGAACTTCGTGATGAACTATAGTATGCAAAGGATGACGAAAACGATTCCCAAGCTCTTCGTGATGTTGAAATTGACGAAGGTAGAAATCAAAATAGAACATCAAGTGTTGATGATTGACAAGACTACTAGTTTCAAGAAAAGGGCAAAGGGAAAAGAAAGGGAACTTCATGTAGAATGGCAAGCAAGTTGTCACTCCCATGAAGAAGCCCAAAGCTGGAACAAAGCCTGAAACTGAGTGCTTCTACTGCAAAGGAATGGTCACTGGAAGCGGAAATGCCCTGAATATTTGGTAGATAAATAGGATGGCAAAGTGAACAAGGGTATATTTGATATACAGGTGATTAATGTTTACCTTACTAGTATTTATAGTAGCCCCTGGGTATTTGATACTTGTTCGGTTGCTAAAAATTAGTAACTCGAGACTAGTTGAGGGTGAAGGGAAGATTAGTGTTGGAAGTAGTTCCAAGATTGATATGATCATCATCGCACACTACCTATACTTTCGGGATTGGTGTTAAAACTAAATAAATGTTATTTGGCATTTGCGTTGAGCATGAATATGATTTGATCATGTTTATTGCAATACAGTTATTCATTTAAAGTCAGAGAATAATTGTTGTTCTGTTTACATGAATAAAACCTTCAATGGTCATACACCCAATGAAAATAGTTTGTTGGATCTCGATCGTAGTGATACACATATTCATAATATTGATGCCAAAAGATGCAAAGTTAATAATGATAGTGCAACTGTTGGGGAACGTAGCAGAAATTCAAAATTTTCCTACGTATCACCAAGATCTATCTATGGAGAGACTAGCAATGAGGGGAAGGAGAGTGCATCTACATACCCTTGTAGATCGCTAAGCGAAAGCGTTCAAGTGAACGGGGTTGATGGAGTCGTACTCGTCGTGATTCAAATCACCGATGATCCTAGCGCCGAACGGACGGCACCTCCGCGTTCAACACACGTATGGAACGGAGACGTCTCCCATGCCTTGATCCAGCAAGGAGGAGGGAGAGGTTGATGGAGATCCAGCAGCACGACGGCGTGGTGGAAGTAGCGGGATTCCAACAGGGCTTCGCTAAGCGCTGCGGGAGGAGGGAGATGTGTCACGGGAGGGAGAGGGAGGCGCCAGGCCTTAGGTATGATTGCTCCTCCTTTTCCCCACTATATATAGGGCCAAGGGAGAGGGGGAGGGCGCAGCCTTGCCCCTTCCTCCAAGGAAGGGTGCGGCCAAGGGTGGGGAGGAGTCCATCCTCCCCAAGGCACCTCGGAGGTGCCTTCCCCCTTTAGGACTCTCCCCTTTTTCTCTTCTCTTGGCGCATGGGCCTCTTGGGGCTGGTGCCCTTGGCCCATGTAGGTCAAGGCGCACCCCCTACAGCCCATGTGGCCCCCGGGGCAGGTGGCCCCACCCGGTGGACCCCCGGGACCCTTCCGGTAGTCCCGGTACAATACCGATGACCCCGAAACGTGTCCCGATGGCCGAAATAGCACTTCCTATATATAATTCTTTACCTCCGGACCATTCCGGAACTCCTCGTGACGTCCGGGATCTCATCCGGGATTCCGAACAACTTTCGGGTTACCACATACTAATATCTCTATAACCCTAGCGTCACCAAACCTTAAGTGTGTAGACCCTACGGGTTCGGGAGACATGCAGACATGACCGAGATGACTCTCCGGTCAATAACCAACAGCGGGATCTGGATACCCATGTTGGCTCCCACATGTTCCACGATGATCTCATCGGATGAACCACGATGTCAAGGACTTAATCAATCCCGTATACAATTCCCTTTGTCTAGCGGTATTTTACTTGCCCGTGATTCGATCGTCGGTATACCGATACCTTGGTCAATCTCATTACCAGCAAGTCTCTTTACTCGTTCCGTAACACATCATCCCGTGATCAACCCCTTGGTCACATTGTGCACATTCTGATGATGTCCTACCGAGTGGGCCCAGAGATACCTCTCCGTTTACACGGAGTGACAAATCCCAGTCTCGATTCGTGCCAACCCAACAGACACCTTCGGAGATACCTGTAATGCACCTTTATAGCCACCCAGTTACGTTGTGACGTTTGGTACACCCAAAGCATTCCTACGGTATCCGGGAGTTGCACAATCTCATGGTCTAAGGAAAAGATACTTGACATTAGAAAAGCTTTAGCATACGAACTACATGATCTTGTGCTAGGCTTAGGATTGGGTCTTGTCCATCACATCATTCTCCTAATGATGTGATCCCGTTATCAATGACATCCAATGTCCATGGTCAGGAAACCGTAACCATCTATTGATCAACGAGCTAGTGAACTAGAGGCTTACTAGGGACATATTGTGGTCTATGTATTCACACGTGTATTACGATTTCCGGATAATATAGTTATAGCATGAATAAAAGACTATTATCATGAACAAAGAAATATAATAATAACCAATTTATTATTGCCTCTAGGGCATATTTCCAACAGTCTCCCACTTTCACTAGAGTCAATAATCTAGTTCACATCGATATGTGATTAACACTCAAGGTCACATCCCCATGTGACTAACACCCAAAGAGTTTACTAGAGTCAATAATCTAGTTCACATTACCATGCGATTAACACTCGATGAGTTCTGGGTTTGATCATGTTATGCTTGTGAGAGATGTTATAGTCAACGGGTCTGAATCTTTTAGATCCGTGTGTGCTTTACAAATATCTATGTCATCTCCTAGATGCAGCTACCACGTTCTATTTGGAACTATTCCAAATAACTGTTCTACTATACGAATCCAGTTTATTACTTAGAATAATCTGGATTAGTGTCAAAGTTTGCATCGGCGTAACCCTTTACAACGAACTCTTTTACCACGTCCATAATCGAGAAAATTCCTTAGTCCACTAGTTACTAAGGATAACTTTGACTGCTGTCCTGTGATCCATTCTTGGATCACTCTTGTACCCCTTGACTGACTCATGGCAAGGCACACTTCAGGTGCGGTACACAGCATAGCATACTGTAGAGCCTATGTCTTAAGCATAGGGGACGACCTTCATCCTTTCTCTCTATTCTGCCGTGGTCGAGCTTTAAGTCTTAACTTCATACCTTACAACTCAGGCAAGGACTCCTTCTTTGACTGATCTATCTTGAACACCTTCGAGATCATGTCAAGGTATGTGCTCATTTGAAAGTACTATTAAGCATTTTGATCTATCCTTATAGATCTTGATGCTCAATGCTCAAGTAGCTTAATCCAGGCTTTCTATTGAAAAACACCTTTCAAATAACCATATATGCTTTCTAGAAATTCTACATCATTTCTGATCATTAATATGTCAACAACATATACTCATCAGAAATTCTATAGTGCTCCCACTCACTTCTTTGGAAATACAAGTTTCTCATAAACTTTGTATAAACCCAAAATCTTTGATCATCATCAAAGCATACGTTCCAACTCCGAGATGCTTACTCCAGTCCTTAGAAGGATTGCTAGAGCTTTGCATACTTATTAGCATCTTTCAGGATTGACAAAACCTTCCGGTTGTATCACATACAACCTTTCCTCAAGAAAATCGTCGAGGAAACCATGTTTTGACATCCTATCTGCAAGATTTCATAAATAATGTAGTGACTGCTAATATAATTCCAACAGACTCTTAGCATCGCTACGAGTGAGAAAGTCTCATCGTAGTCAACTCCTTGAACTTGTCGAAAAACATCTTAACGACAAGTTGAGCTTTCTTAATGGTGATACTTACCATCATTGTCCGTCTTCCTTTTAAAATCCATCTGTACTCAACAGCCTTACGACCATCGGGTCGTTCTGCCAAAGTCTACACTTTGTTTTCATACATGGATCCTATCTCGGATTTTATGGCCTTGAGCCATTTATCGGAATCCGGGCCCACCATCGCTTCTCCATAGCTCGTAGGCTCATTGTTGTCTAGCAACATGACTTCCAAGACAGGATTACGTACCACTCTGAAGTAGTACGCATCCTTGTCGTCCTACGAGGTACGGTAGTGACTTGATCCGAAGTTTCATGATTACTATCATAAGCTTCCACTTCAATTGGTGTAGGTGCCACAGGAACAACTCTTTGTGCCCTGCTATACACTAGTTGAAGTGACGGTTCAATAACCTCACCAAGTCTCCACCATCCTCCCACTCAATTCTTTCGAGAGAAACTTTTCCTCGTGAAAGGACCCGATTCTAGAAACAATCACTTTTGCTTCCGGATCTGAATTAGGAGGTATACCCAACTGTTTTGGGTGTCCTATGAAGATGCATTTATCCGCTTTGGGTTCGAGCCTATCAGCCTGAAACTTTTTCACATAAGCGTCGCAGCCCCAAACTTTTAAGAAATGACATCTTAGGTTTCTCTAAATCATAGTTCATACGGTGTCATATCATCGGAATTACGTGGTGCCCTATTTAAAGTGAACGTGGTTGTCTTTAATGCCTAACCCATAAACTATCGTGGTAATTCGATAAGAGACATCATGGTACGCACCATATCCAATAGGGTGCAACTATGATGTTCGGACACACCATCACACTATGGTGTTCCAGGCTGTATTAGCTGTGAAACAATTTCCACAATGTCTTAATTCTGTGCCAAACTCGTAATTCAGATATTCATCTCTATGATCATATCATAGATATTTTATCCTCTTGTCACGACGATCTTTCAACTTCACCCTGAAATTACTTGAACCTTTCAATAATTCAGACTCGTGATTTATCAAGTAAATGTACTCAACATCTACTCAAATCATCTGTGAAGTAAGAACATAACGATATCCACTACATGCCTCAGCACTCATTGGAATGCACACATCAAAATGTATTACTTCCAACAAGTTGCTTCCTGGTTCCATTTTACTGAAACCGTGGCTTTCAGTCATCTTGCCCATGTGGTATGATTTGCATGTCTCAAGTGATTCAAAAACAAGTGAGTTCAAACGGTCCATCTGCATGGAGTTTCTTCATGCATATACACCAATAGACATGGTTCGCATGTCTCAAACCTTTCAAAAACGAGTGAGCCCAAAGATCCATCAACATGGAGCTTCTTCATGCGTTTTATACCAATATGACTTACGTGGCAGTGCCACAAGTAGGTGGTACTATCATTACTATCTTTTGGCATGAACATGTGTATCACTACGATCGAGATTCAATAAACCATTCAATTTAGGTGCAAGACCATTGAAGGTATTATTCAAATAAACAGAGTAGCCGTTATTCTCCTTAAATGAATAACCGTATTGCGATAGACATAATCCAATCATGTCTATGTTCAACGCAAACACCAAATAACAATTATTTAGGTTTAACACCAATCTCTTTGGTAGAGGGAGCGTGCGATGCTTGATCATATCAAGCTTGGAAAAACTTCCAACACATATCGTCAGCTCACCTTTAGCTAGTCTCCGTTTATTCCGTAGCCTTTTGTTTCGAGTTACTAACACTTAGCAACCGAACCGGTATCTAATACCCTGGTGCTACTAGGAGTACTAGTAAGGTACACATTAATACAATGTATATCCAATATACTTCTATCGACCTTGCCAGCCTTCTCATCTACCAAGTATCTAGGGTAATTCTGCTCCAGTTGTTGTCCCCTTTATTACAGAAGCACTCAGTCTCGGGTTTGGGTTCAACCTTGGGTTTCTTCACTGGAGCAGCAACTGATTTGCCGTTTCATGAAGTGTCCCTTCTTGCCCTTGCCCTTCTTGAAACTAGTGGTTTCACCAACCATCAACAATTGATGCTCCTTCTTGATTTCTACTTTCGCGATGTCAAACAACACGAATACCTCAAGGATTATCATCTCTATCTTTGATATGTTATAGTTCATCACGAAGCTCTAGCAGCTTGGTGGCAATGACTTTGGAGAAACATCACTATCTCATCTGGAAGATCAACTCCCACTCGATTCAAATGATTGTTGTACTCAGACAATCTGAGCACGGGCTCAACAATTGAGCTTTTCTCCCTTAGTTTGTAGGTTAAGAAAATCGTCGGAGGTCTTATACCTCTTGACGTGGGCACGAGCCAGAAATCCCAATTTCAGCCCTCAAAACATCTCATATGTTTCGCGACGTTTCAAAAACGTCTTTGGTGCCTCAATTCCAAACCGTTTAACTGAACTATCACGTAGTTATCAAAATGTGTATGTCAGATGTTCGCAACATCCACATACAACGTTCGAGGTTCAGCACACTGAGCGGTGCATTAAGGACATAAGCCTTCTATGAAGCAATGAGGACAATCCTCAGTTTACGGACCTAGTCCGCATAATTGCTACTATCAACTTTCAACTAATTTTTCTCTAGGAACATATCTAAACAGTAGAACTATAGCGTGAGCTACGACATAATTTGCAAAAACCTTTTGACTATGTTCAGGATAATTAAGTTCATCTTATGAACTCCCACTCAGATAGACATCCCTCTAGTCATCTAAGTGATTACATGATCCGAGTTAACTAGGCCGTGTCCGATCATCACGTGAGACGGACTAGCCAACGTCGGTGAACATCTTCATGTTGATCGTATCTTCTATACGACTCATGCTCGACCTTTCGGTCTTCTGTGTTCCGAGGCCATGTCTGTACATGCTAGGCTCGTCAAGTTAACCCTAAGTGTTTTCGCGTGTGTAAATCTGTCTTACACCCGTTGTATGTGAACGTAAGAATCCATCACACCCGATCATCACATGGTGCTTAGAAGCGACGAACTATAGCAACGGTGCACAGTTAGGGGTGAACACTTCTTGAAATTTTAATGAGGGATCATCTTATTTACTACCGTCGTTCTAAGCAAATAAGATGCATAAACATGATAAACATCACATGCAATCAAATAGTGACATGATATGGCCAATATCATTTTGCTTCTTTTGATCTCCATCTTCGGGGCTCCATGATCATCATCGTCACCGGCATGACACCATGATCTCCATCATCGTGTCTTCATGAAGTTGTCTCGCCAACTATTACTTCTACTACTATGGCTACCGGTTAGCAATAAAGTAAAGTAATTACATGGCGTTGCACAATGACACGCAGGTCATACAATAAATTAAGACAACTCCTATGGCTCCTGCCGGTTGTCATACTCATCGACATGCAAGTCGTGAATCCTATTACAAGAACATGATCAATCTCATACATCTCATATATCATTCATCACATCCTTTTGGCCATATCACATCACATAGCATACCCTGCAAAAACAAGTTAGACGTCCTCTAATTGTTGTTTGCATGTTTTACGTGGCTGCTATGGGTTTCTAGCAAGAACGTTACTTACCTACGCAAAAACCACAACGTGATATGCCAATTGCTATTTACCCTTCATAAGGACCCTTTTCATCGAATCCGATCCGACTAAAGTGGGAGAGACAGACACCCGCCAGCCACCTTATGCAACTGGTGCATGTTTGTCGGTGGAACCGGTCTCATGTAAGAGTACGTGTAAGGTTGGTCCGGGCCGCTTCATCTCACGATGCCGCCGAATCAAGATAAGACTAGTAACGGCAAGCATATTGAACAAAATCAACGCCCACAACTACTTTGTGTTCTACTCGTGCATAGAATCTACGCAATAAACCTAGCTCATGATGCCACTGTTGGGGAACGTAGTAGAAATTCAAAATTTTCCTACGTATCACCAAGATCTATCTATGGAGAGACTAGCAACGAGGGGAAGGAGAGTGCATCTACATACCCTTGTAGATCGCTAAGCGGAAGCGTTCAAGTGAACGGGGTTGATGGAGTCGTACTCGTCGTGATTCAAATCACCGATGATCCTAGCGCCGAACGGACGGCACCTCCGCGTTCAACACACGTACGGAACGGAGACGTCTCCCATGCCTTGATCCAGCAACGAGGAGGGAGAGGTTGATGGAGATCCAGCAGCACGACGGCGTGGTGGAAGTAGCGGGATTCCAACAGGGCTTCGCTAAGCGCTGCGGGAGGAGGGAGATGTGTCACGGGAGGGAGAGGGAGGCGCCAGGCCTGAGGTATGATTGCTCCTCCTTTTCCCCACTATATATAGGGCCAAGGGAGAGGGGGAGGGCGCAGCCTTGCCCCTTCCTCCAAGGAAGGGTGCGGCCAAGGGTGGGGAGGAGTCCATCCTCCCCAAGGCACCTCGGAGGTGCCTTCCCCCTTTAGGACTCTCCCCTTTTTCTCTTCTCTTGGCGCATGGGCCTCTTGGGGCTGGTGCCCTTGGCCCATGTAGGTCAAGGCGCACCCCCTACAGCCCATGTGGCCCCCGGGGCAGGTGGCCCCACCCGGTGGACCCCCGGGACCCTTCCGGTGGTCCCGGTACAATAGCGATGACCCCGAAACTTGTCCCGATGGCCGAAATAGCACTTCCTATATATAATTCTTTACCTCCGGACCATTCCGGAACTCCTCGTGACGTCCGATATCTCATCCTGGACTCCGAACAACTTTCAGGTTACCACATACTAATATCTCTATAACCCTAGCGTCACCGAACCTTAAGTGTGTAGACCCTACGGGTTCGGGAGACATGCAGACATGACCGAGATGACTCTCCGGTCAATAACCAACAGCGGGATCTGGATACCCATGTTGGCTCCCACATGTTCCACGATGATCTTATCGGATGAACCACGATGTCAAGGACTTAATCAATCCCGTATACAATTCCCTTTGTCTAGCGGTATTTTACTTGCCCGAGATTCGATCGTCGGTATACCGATACCTTGTTCAATCTCGTTACCAGCAAGTCTCTTTACTCGTTCCGTAACACATCATCCCGTGATCAACCCCTTGGTCACATTGTGCACATTCTGATGATGTCCTACCGAGTGGGCCCAGAGATACCTCTCCGTTTACACGGAGTGACAAATCCCAGTCTCGATTCGTGCCAACCCAACAGACACCTTCGGAGATACCTGTAATGCACCTTTATAGCCACCCAGTTACGTTGTGACGTTTGGTACACCCAAAGCATTCCTACGGTATCCGGGAGTTGCACAATCTCATGGTCTAAGGAAAAGATACTTGACATTAGAAAAGCTTTAGCATACGAACTACATGATCTTGTGCTAGGCTTAGGATTGGGTCTTGTCCATCACATCATTCTCCTAATGATGTGATCCCGTTATCAATGACATCCAATGTCCATGGTCAGGAAACCGTAACCATCTATTGATCAATGAGCTAGTCAACTAGAGGCTTACTAGGGACATATTGTGGTCTATGTATTCACACGTGTATTACGATTTCCGGATAATACAGTTATAGCATGAATAAAAGACTATTATCATGAACAAAGAAATATAATAATAACCAATTTATTATTGCCTCTAGGGCATATTTCCAACAGTCTCCCACTTGCACTAGAGTCAATAATCTAGTTCACATCGATATGTGATTAACACTCAAGGTCACATCCCCATGTGACTAACACCCAAAGAGTTTACTAGAGTCAATAATCTAGTTCACATTACCATGCGATTAACACTCGATGAGTTCTGGGTTTGATCATGTTATGCTTGTGAGAGATGTTATAGTCAATGGGTCTGAATCTTTCAGATCCGTGTGTGCTTTACAAATCTCTATGTCATCTCCTAGATGCAGCTACCACGTTCTATTTGGAACTATTCCAAATAACTGTTCTACTATATGAATCCAGTTTATTACTTAGAATAATCTGGATTAGTGTCAAAGTTTGCATCGGCGTAACCCTTTACAACGAACTCTTTTACCACGTCCATAATCGAGAAAATTCCTTAGTCCACTAGTTACTAAGGATAACTTTGACTGCTGTCCTGTGATCCATTCTTGGATCACTCTTGTACCCCTTGACTGACTCATGGCAAGGCACACTTCAGGTGCGGTACACAGCATAGCATACTGTAGAGCCTATGTCTTAAGCATAGGGGACGACCTTCATCCTTTCTCTCTATTCTGCCGTGGTCGAGCTTTAAGTCTTAACTTCATACCTTACAACTCAGGCAAGGACTCCTTATTTGACTGATCCATCTTGAACACCTTCAAGATCATGTCAAGGTATGTGCTCATTTGAAAGTACTATTAAGCATTTTGATCTATCCTTATAGATCTTGATGCTCAATGCTCAAGTAGCTTAATCCAGGCTTTCTATTGAAAAACACCTTTCAAATAACCCTATATGCTTTCTAGAAATTCTACATCATTTCTGATCATTAATATGTCAACAACATATACTCATCAGAAATTCTATAGTGCTCCCACTCACTTCTTTGGAAATACAAGTTTCTCATAAACTTTGTATAAACCCAAAATCTTTGATCATCATCAAAGCATACGTTCCAACTCCGAGATGCTTACTCCAGTCCTTAGAAGGATTGCTAGAGCTTTGCATACTTATTAGCATCTTTCAGGATTGACAAAACCTTCCGGTTGTATCACATACAACCTTTCCTCAAGAAAATCGTCGAGGAAACCATGTTTTGACATCCTATCTGCAAGATTTCATAAATAATGTAGTGACTGCTAATATAATTCCAACAGACTCTTAGCATCGCTACGAGTGAGAAAGTCTCATCGTAGTCAACTCCTTGAACTTGTCGGAAAACATCTTAACGACAAGTCGAGCTTTCTTAATGGTGATACTTACCATCATTGTCCGTCTTCCTTTTAAAATCCATCTGTACTCAACAGCCTTACGACCATCGAGTCGTTCTGCCAAAGTCTACACTTTGTTTTCATACATGGATCCTATCTCGGATTTTATGGCCTCGAGCCATTTATCGGAATCCGGGCCCACCATCGCTTCTCCATAGCTCGTAGGCTCATTGTTGTCTAGCAACATGACTTCCAAGACAGGATTACGTACCACTCTGAAGTAGTACGCATCCTTGTCGTCCTACGAGGTACGGTAGTGACTTGATCCGAAGTTTCATGATTACTATCATAAGCTTCCACTTCAATTGGTGTAGGTGCCACAGGAACAACTCTTTGTGCCCTGCTATACACTAGTTGAAGTGACGGTTCAATAACCTCACCAAGTCTCCACCATCCTCCCACTCAATTCTTTCGAGAGAAACTTTTCCTCGTGAAAGGACCGGATTCTAGAAGCAATCACTTTTGCTTCCGGATCTGAATTAGGAGGTATACCCAACTGTTTTGGGTGTCCTATGAAGATGCATTTATCCGCTTTGGGTTCGAGCCTATCAGCCTGAAACTTTTTCACATAAGCGTCGCAGCCCCAAACTTTTAAGAAATGACATCTTAGGTTTCTCTAAACCATAGTTCATACGGTGTCATATCATCGGAATTACGTGGTGCCCTATTTAAAGTGAACGTGGTTGTCTTTAATGCCTAACCCATAAACTATCGTGGTAATTCGATAAGAGACATCATGGTACGCACCATATCCAATAGGGTGCAACTATGATGTTTGGACACACCATCACACTATGGTGTTCCAGGCTGTATTAGCTGTGAAACAATTTCCACAATGTCTTAATTCTGTGCCAAACTCGTAATTCAGATATTCATCTCTATGATCATATCATAGATATTTTATCCTCTTGTCACGACGATCTTTCAACTTCACCCTGAAATTACTTGAACCTTTCAATAATTCAGACTCATGATTTATCAAGTAAATGTACTCAACATCTACTCAAATCATCTGTGAAGTAAGAACATAACGATATCCACTACATGCCTCAGCACTCATTGGACTGCACACATCAAAATGTATTACTTCCAACAAGTTGCTTCCTGGTTCCATTTTACTGAAACCGTGGCTTTCAGTCATCTTGCCCATGTGGTATGATTTGCATGTCTCAAGTGATTCAAAAACAAGTGAGTTCAAACGGTCCATCTGCATGGAGTTTCTTCATGCATATACACCAATAGACATGGTTCGCATGTCTCAAACCTTTCAAAAACGAGTGAGCCCAAAGATCCATCAACATGGAGCTTCTTCATGCGTTTTATACCAATATGACTTACGTGGCAGTGCCACAAGTAGGTGGTACTATCATTACTATCTTTTGGCATGAACATGTGTATCACTACGATCGAGATTCAATAAACCATTCAATTTAGGTGCAAGACCATTGAAGGTATTATTCAAATAAACAGAGTAACCGTTATTCTCCTTAAATGAATAACCGTATTGCGATAAACATAATCCAATCATGTCTATGTTCAACGCAAACACCAAATAACAATTATTTAGGTTTAACACCAATCTCTTTGGTAGAGGGAGCGTGCGATGCTTGATCATATCAAGCTTGGAAAAACTTCCAACACATATCGTCAGCTCACCTTTAGCTAGTCTCCGTTTATTCCGTAGCCTTTTGTTTCGCGTTACTAACACTTAGCAACCGAACCGGTATCTAATACCCTGGTGCTACTAGGAGTACTAGTAAGGTACACATTAATACAATGTATATCCAATATACTTCTATCGACCTTGCCAGCCTTCTCATCTACCAAGTATCTAGGGTAATTCTGCTCTAGTTGTTGTCCCCTTTATTACAGAAGCACTCAGTCTCGGGTTTGGGTTCAACCTTGGGTTTCTTCACTGGAGCAGCAACTGATTTGCCGTTTCATGAAGTGTCCCTTCTTGCCCTTGCCCTTCTTGAAACTAGTGGTTTCACCAACCATCAACAATTGATGCTCCTTCTTGATTTCTACTTTCGCGATGTCAAACAACACGAATACCTCAAGGATTATCATCTCTATCTTTGATATGTTATAGTTCATCACGAAGCTCTAGCAGCTTGGTGGCAATGACTTTGGAGAAACATCACTATCTCATCTGGAAGATCAACTCCCACTCGATTCAAATGATTGTTGTACTCAGACAATCTGAGCACGGGCTCAACAATTGAGCTTTTCTCCCTTAGTTTGTAGGTTAAGAAAATCGTCGGAGGTCTTATACCTCTTGACGTGGGCACGAGCCAGAAATCCCAATTTCAGCCCTCAAAACATCTCATATGTTTCGCGACGTTTCAAAAACGTCTTTGGTGCCTCAATTCCAAACCGTTTAACTGAACTATCACGTAGTTATCAAAATGTGTATGTCAGATGTTCGCAACATCCACATACAACGTTCGAGGTTCAGCACACTGAGCGGTGCATTAAGGACATAAGCCTTCTATGAAGCAATGAGGACAATCCTCAGTTTACGGACCTAGTCCGCATAATTGCTACTATCAACTTTCAACTAATTTTTCTCTAGGAACATATCTAAACAGTAGAACTATAGCGTGAGCTACGACATAATTTGCAAAAACCTTTTGACTATGTTCAGGATAATTAAGTTCATCTTATGAACTCCCACTCAGATAGACATCCCTCTAGTCATCTAAGTGATTACATGATCCGAGTTAACTAGGCCGTGTCCGATCATCACGTGAGACGGACTAGCCAACGTCGGTGAACATCTTCATGTTGATCGTATCTTCTATACGACTCATGCTCGACCTTTCGGTCTTCTGTGTTCCGAGGCCATGTCTGTACATGCTAGGCTCGTCAAGTTAACCCTAAGTGTTTTCGCGTGTGTAAATCTGTCTTACACCCGTTGTATGTGAACGTAAGAATCCATCACACCCGATCATCACATGGTGCTTAGAAGCGACGAACTATAGCAACGGTGCACAGTTAGGGGTGAACACTTCTTGAAATTTTAATGAGGGATCATCTTATTTACTACCGTCGTTCTAAGCAAATAAGATGCATAAACATGATAAACATCACATGCAATCAAATAGTGACATGATATGGCCAATATCATTTTGCTCCTTTTGATCTCCATCTTCGGGGCTCCATGATCATCATCGTCACCGGCATGACACCATGATCTCCATCATCGTGTCTTCATGAAGTTGTCTCGCCAACTATTACTTCTACTACTATGGCTACCGGTTAGCAATAAAGTAAAGTAATTACATGGCGTTGCACAATGACACGCAGGTCATACAATAAATTAAGACAACTCCTATGGCTCCTGCCGGTTGTCATACTCATCGACATGCAAGTCGTGAATCCTATTACAAGAACATGATCAATCTCATACATCTCATATATCATTCATCACATCCTTTTGGCCATATCACATCACATAGCATACCCTGCAAAAACAAGTTAGACGTCCTCTAATTGTTGTTTGCATGTTTTACGTGGCTGCTATGGGTTTCTAGCAAGAACGTTACTTACCTACGCAAAAACCACAACGTGATATGCCAATTGCTATTTACCCTTCATAAGGACCCTTTTCATCGAATCCGATCCGACTAAAGTGGGAGAGACAGACACCCGCCAGCCACCTTATGCAACTGGTGCATGTTTGTCGGTGGAACCGGTCTCATGTAAGAGTACGTGTAAGGTTGGTCCGGGCCGCTTCATCTCACGATGCCGCCGAATCAAGATAAGACTAGTAACGGCAAGCATATTGAACAAAATCAACGCCCACAACTACTTTGTGTTCTACTCGTGCATAGAATCTACGCAATAAACCTAGCTCATGATGCCACTGTTGGGGAACGTAGCAGAAATTCAAAATTTTCCTACGTATCACCAAGATCTATCTATGGAGAGACTAGCAACGAGGGGAAGGAGAGTGCATCTACATACCCTTGTAGATCGCTAAGCGGAAGCGTTCAAGTGAACGGGGTTGATGGAGTCGTACTCGTCGTGATTCAAATCACCGATGATCCTAGCGCCGAACGGACGGCACCTCCGCGTTCAACACACGCACGGAACGGAGACGTCTCCCATGCCTTGATCCAGCAACGAGGAGGGAGAGGTTGATGGAGATCCAGCAGCATGACGGCGTGGTGGAAGTAGCGGGATTCCAACAGGGCTTCGCTAAGCGCTGCGGGAGGAGGGAGATGTGTCACGGGAGGGAGAGGGAGGCGCCAGGCCTTAGGTATGATTGCTCCTCCTTTTCCCCACTATATATAGGGCCAAGGGAGAGGGGGAGGGCGCAGCCTTGCCCCTTCCTCCAAGGAAGGGTGCGGCCAAGGGTGGGGAGGAGTCCATCCTCCCCAAGGCACCTCGGAGGTGCCTTCCCCCTTTAGGACTCTCCCCTTTTTCTCTTCTCTTGGCGCATGGGCCTCTTGGGGCTAGTGCCCTTGGCCCATGTAGGTCAAGGCGCACCCCCTACAGCCCATGTGGCCCCTGGGGCAGGTGGCCCCACCCGGTGGACCCCCGGGACCCTTCCGGTGGTCCCGGTACAATAGCGATGACCCCGAAACTTGTCCCGATGGCCGAAATAGCACTTCCTATATATAATTCTTTACCTCCGGACCATTCCGGAACTCCTCGTGACGTCCGGGATCTCATCCTGGACTCCGAACAACTTTCGGGTTACCACATACTAATATCTCTATAACCCTAGCGTCACCGAACCTTAAGTGTGTAGACCCTACGGATTCGGGAGACATGCAGACATGACCGAGATGACTCTCCGGTCAATAACAAACAGCGGGATCTGGATACCCATGTTGGCTCCCACATGTTCCACGATGATCTCATCGGATGAACCACGATGTCAAGGACTTAATCAATCCCGTATACAATTCCCTTTGTCTAGCGGTATTTTACTTGCCCGAGATTCGATCGTCGGTATACCGATACCTTGTTCAATCTCGTTACCAGCAAGTCTCTTTACTCGTTCCGTAACACATCATCCCGTGATCAACCCCTTGGTCACATTGTGCACATTCTGATGATGTCCTACCGAGTGGGCCCAGAGATACCTCTCCGTTTACACGGAGTGACAAATCCCAGTCTCGATTCGTGCCAACCCAACAGACACCTTCAGAGATACCTGTAATGCACCTTTATAGCCACCCAGTTACGTTGTGACGTTTGGTACACCCAAAGCATTCCTACGGTATCCGGGAGTTGCACAATCTCATGGTCTAAGGAAAAGATACTTGACATTAGAAAAGCTTTAGCATACGAACTACATGATCTTGTGCTAGGCTTAGGATTGGGTCTTGTCCATCACATCATTCTCCTAATGATGTGATCCCGTTATCAATGACATCCAATGTCCATGGTCAGGAAACCGTAACCATCTATTGATCAACGAGCTAGTCAACTAGAGGCTTACTAGGGACATATTGTGGTCTATGTATTCACACGTGTATTACGATTTCCGGATAATACAGTTATAGCATGAATAAAAGACTATTATCATGAACAAAGAAATATAATAATAACCAATTTATTATTGCCTCTAGGGCATATTTCCAACAACAACTTATTTGTGGCACTGACGTTTGGGTCATATCGGTGTAAAGCGCATGAGGAAACTCCATAAAGATGGATTTTCGGAATCACTTGGTTATGAATCATGTGATGCTTGCGAACCATGCCTTTTGGGCAAGATGACTAAAACTCCGTTCTCCGGAACAATGGAACGAGCTACTGACTTGTTGGAAATAATACATATCGATCTATGCGGTCCAATGAGTGTTGATGCTCGTGGCGGGTATCATTATTTTCTGATCTTCACAAATGATTTGAGCAGATCTGAGTATATCTACTTAATGGAGCACAAGTATGAAATATTTGAAAAGTTCAAAGAATTTTAGAGTGAAGTGGAGAATCATCGTAACAAGAAAATAAAGTTTCTACGATCTGATCGTGTAGAAGAATATTTGAGTATGAGTTTGGCCTTCACTTAAAAACAATGTGGAATAGTTTCATAGCTCACGCCACCTGGAACACCACAGCGTTATGGTGTGTCCGAACGTTGTAACCGCACTTTATTGGATATGGTGCGATCTATGATGTCTCTTATCGGTTTACCACTATCGTTTTGGGGTTATGCATTAGATACAACTGCATTCACGTTAAATAGGGCACCATCTAAATCCGTTGAGACGACACCGTATGAACTATGGTTTAGCAATAAACCTAAGCTGTCGTTTCTTAAATTTTGGAGTTGCGATGCTTATGTGAAAAAGTTTCAACCTGATAAGCTCGAACCCAAATCAGAGAAATGCGTCTTCATAGGATACCCAAAGGAGATTGTTGGGTACACCTTCTAATCACAGATCCAAAGGCAAAATATTCGTTGCTAAGAATGGATCCTTTCTAGAGAAGGAGTTTCTCTCGAAAGAAGTGAGTGGGAGGAAAGTAGAGCTTGATAAGGTAATTTGTACCTTCTCCCGAATTGGAAAGTAGTTCATCACAGAAATCAGTTCCAGTGATTCCTACACCAATTAGTGAGGAAGCTAACGATGATGATCATGAAACTTCAGATTAAGTTACTACAAAACCTCGTAGGTCTTCCAAAGTATAGTACACACCAGAGTGGTATGGTAATCCTGTTTTGGAAGTCATGTTACTAGACCATGATAAACCTACGAACTATGAGGAAGCGATGATGAGCCTAGATTCCGCGAAATGGTTTGAGGCCATGAAATCTGAGATGGGATCCATGCATGAGAACAAAGTGTGGACTTTGGTGGTCTTGCTCGATGATCGGCAAGCCATAGAAAATAAATGGATCTTCAAGAGGAAGACAGACGCTGCTAGTAGTGTTACTATCTACAAAGCTCGACTTGTCGCAAAAAGTTTTTCGACAAGTTCAAGGTGTTGAATACAATGAGATTTTCTCACTCATATCGATGCTTAAATCTGTCCGAATCATGTTAGCAATTGCCACATTGTATGAAATCTGGAAATGGATGTCAAAACTGCATTCCTAAATGAATTTATTAAAGAAGAGTTGTATATGATACAACCAGAAGGTTTTGTCAATCCTAAAGGTGCTAACAAAATGTGCAAGCTCCAACAATCCATCTATGGACTGGTGCAAGCATCTCGGAGTTGGAATATACGCTTTGATGAGTTGATCAAAGCATATGGTGTGTTTTATACAGACTTTTGGAGAAGCCTGTATTTACAAGAAAGTGAGTGGGAGCTCTGTAGCATTTCTAATACTATATGTAAATGACATATTGTTGATTGGAAATGATATATAAAGTGAGTGGGAGCTCTGTAGCATTTCTAATACTATATGTAAAGGATACTTGAATAAGAGTTTTTCAAAAAGAAAGACCACAGTAAAGCTACTTACATATTGAGCATCAATATCTATTGAGATAGATTGATGTCTACTACACAACCTTCTTCTTGTAGACGTTGTTGGGCCTGCAAGTGTACAGGTTTGTAGGACAGTAGCAAATTTCTCTCAAGTGGATGACCTAAGGTTTATCAATTCGTGGGAGGCGTAGGATGAAGATGGTCTCTCTCAAGCAACCCTGCAACCAAATAACAAATAGTCTCTTGTGTCCCCAACACACCCAATACAATGGTAAATTGTATAGGTGCACTAGTTCGGCAAAGAGATGGTGATACAAGTGCAATATGGATGGTAGATATAGGTTTTTGTAATCTGAAATAATAAAAACAGCAAGGTAACTAATGATAAAGCTGAGCGTAAACGGTATTGCAATGATACGAAACAAGGCATAGGGTTCATACTTTCACTATTGCAAGTTCTCTCAACAATAATAACATAGATAGATCATATAACAGTCCCTCAACATGCAACAAAGAGTCACTCCAAAGACACTAATAGCGGAGAACAAATGAAGAGATTATGGTAGGGTACGAAACCACCTCAAAGTTATTCTTTCGGATCAATCTATTCAAGAGTTCATAGTAAAATAACACGAAGCTATTCTTTCCGTTCAATCTATCATAGAGTTCATACTAGAATAACACCTTAAGACACAAATCAACCAAAACCCTAATGTCACCTAGATACTCCATTTTCACCTCAAGTATCCGTGGGCATGATTATACGATATGCATCACACAATCTCAGATTCATCTATTCAACCAACACAAAGTACTTCAAAGAGTGCCCCAAAGTTTCTACCGGAGAGTCAAGACGAAAACGTGTGCCAACCGCTATGCATAGGTTCATGGGCGGAACCCACAAGTTGATCACCAAAACATACATCAAGTGGCACGTGATATCCCATTGTCACCACAGATAAACACGGCAAGACATACATCAAGTGTTGTCAAATCATTAAAGACTCAATCCGATAAGATAACTTCAAGAGGGAAACTCAATTCATCACAAGAGAGTAGAGGGGTAGAAACATCATAAGATCCAATTATAATAGCAAAGCTCGCGATACATCAAGATTGTGCCATAGAGAGAACACGAGAGAGAGAGAGAGAGATCAAACACATAGCCACTGGTACATACCCTCAGCCCCGAGGGTGAACTACTCCCTCCTCGTCATGGATAGCACCGAGATGATGAAGATGGCCACCGGTGAGGGATCCCCCCTCCGGCAGGGTGCCGGAACGGGCTCCCGAGAGGTTTTTGGTGGCTACAGAGGCTTGCGGCGGTGGAACTCCCGATCTATCTTCTTCTCTGATGTTTTTAGGGTACATAGGCTTATATAGGCGAAAGAAGTCGGTCGGGGGAGCCTTGAGGGGCCCACGAGAGGGTAGGGAGCGCCCAGGGGGGAGCCACCCTGTCTCGTGCCTCCCTCGATACTCCCCTGGCTTGCACTCCAAGTCTCTTGGATCATAATTTTTCCAAAAATAACGCTGCCGAAGGTTTCAGTCCGTTTGGACTCCGTTTGATATTCCTTTTCTTCGAAATACTGAAACAAGCAATAAAACAGCAATATGGGCTGGGCCTCCGGTTAATAGGTTAGTCCCAAAAGTAATATAAAAGTGTATAATAAAGCCCATAATCATTCAAAATAGATAATAAAATAGCATGAATGCTTCATAAATGATAGATACGTTGGAGATGTATCAGCATCCCCAAGCTTAATTCCTGCTCGTCCTCGAGTAGGTAAATGATAAAGAAAGAATTTATGAAGTGTGAATGCTAGAAGGTGCACAAGTTTGATCAATGATAATTTCAATCACCTTTTATAGCATAATTATAAGTCATAACAGTAGTTCATCTCATAAAACTTCTCACAAACAAGTAACAAGCAATTCACATGTTAAAGCATAGATCATAAACTTTCTTGAAAACTAGCAAACTTCATTCTTAGTCATCAAACAATTACAATTCATCTTATTTTCAGGTATAGCAAACTCCACATACTCAACTATCATATAGTCTTCTACAATTGCTAACACTCACGCAATACTAACAGTTATGGAGTCTCAATCGGACACTGAGAAAGATAGGGGCTTATAGTGTTGCCTCCCAACGTATTCACCTTTGGGTGATGTCAACAATAATAGTTCATGCTAACTTACATCCAATTGGATATATATATATATATATATATATATATATATATATATATATATATATATATATATCAGGATCTTTCCAACACAAGGTGCTTGCCAAAGGATAAAATGAAAAAGGGAAAGGTGAAGATCACCTTGACTCTTGCATAATGTAAAAGACATAAAGTAAAAGATAGGCCCTTCGCAGAGGGAAGCAGGGGTTGTCATGCGCTTTTATTGTTGGATGCACAAAATCTTAATGCGAAATAATGTCACTTTATATTGCCACTTGCATATGGACCTTTATTATGCAGTCCGTCGCTTTTATTGCTTCCACAACAAGATCGTATAAAGCTATTTTCTTCACACCAAAAGATCATACATATTTAGAGAGCAATTTTTATTGCTTGCACGATGACAACTTACTGGAAGGATCTTACTCAATCCATAGGTAGGTATGGTGGACTCTCATGGCAAAACTGGGTTTAAGGATATTTGGAAGCACAAGTAGTATCTCTACTTGGTGCAAGGAATTTTGGCTAGCATGAGGGGGAAAGGCAAGCTCAATATGTTTGAATGATCCATGACAATATACTTTAACTGAGATGTGCGAAAACATAACCCATTACGTTGTCTTCCTTGTCCAACATCAACTCTTTAGCATGTCTATGATAGTGTATTTATATATGGAATCTCTCTTCCTTCAATATTCTTTCATGAATTGTTCAAATGACCAATACAATGCTTGCTAACCTTTAATAAATTTACAACCTCTACTTCTTAGACGTGAAGTCATTACTCCCCATGGGATAAGCAAATGAGACATATATAATTTCAGATTTATGACAATCAACTCATTCAACAATTTACTCATAGGATATAAGTGAAGCACACGAGTAAATGGAAAACTACTCCAAAAAGATATAAGTGAAGATCAATGAGCAGCTAAATAATTGTGTAACTATATGAAGACTCTCTCTCATTTAAAAATTTCAGATCTCAAGTTCTTTATTCAAGAAGCAAGCAAAACAAAATAAAATGACATTGTAAGGATAGCACAACTCATGTGAAGAAGCAAAAACTTAGGCTTAACCGATACTAACCGATAGTTGTTGAAGAAGAAAGGTGGGATGCCTAACGGGGCATCCCCAAGCTTAGATGCTTGAGTCTTATTGAAATATTATCTTGGGGTGCCTTGGGCATCCCCAAGCTTGAACTTTTGTGTCTCCTTAATTCCTCTCATATCATGGTTTCTCTATTTCTCAAAAGCTTCATCCACAACAAACTCAACAAGAACTCGTGAGATAGGTTAGTATAAACCAATGCAAAACCTTATCATTTTCTACTGTAACAAATCACTAAAATTATTATTCAACATTGCATACTAAATGTCTCTGCATATTTAATACTCCTATCCTCAAATAGAATCATTAAACAAGCAAACATATGCAAACATAACAGCAATCTGCCAAAATAGTACAGTCTGTAAAGAATGCAAGATTCATCATACTTCTCTAACTCCAAAAATTATGAGAAAAATACTAAGATATAGAAGATTTATCAGATCTCATTATGCAAAAAGATTCAACATTATATCATTCTCTGACTTTTCTAGGGAATTTTTGCAACAGCGGTAAACTTTCTGTTTTCAAACAGCAACATGTATACTAGCAAAATAAGCATGGTCAAGGCCATCCTTGACATTTTTATTGAAACTACAGATGCAAAACATTATTCTAAAGAACAGAAAGCAAATCTATACCTACTAATAAAGCAAGGTGCATTTCTCCGATTTTTTCATCCGTTCACCATCGAAATTTATTTTTATATTCGAGGTGGTATTAAAAATTTGTGCGTCCGTCTGTATTTTTCACAATACAAAATTTCGTACTAGGCCCGCACACGCTGTGGCCCAGCAAAACCAGCCCACTTATTTGCCTGCCCATGTAGCTGCAAAAGGCCTATTTCTCGCCCTGTGCCTCATATAGTCAGAGTTCGCACAGGGCGCCCAAGACTGGGCCGGGCCATTTTGTTTTTCCGTCCAAATTTATTTTTATTTTTATCCTATTTCGTAATTCAACAATTTTATAAAGATCAGAATTTGATTTGTTGTCAAATTTTCAAAAATTGTTCGGATTACAATATTGTCTTCCACTTTTC
This sequence comes from Triticum timopheevii, assembly GCA_963921465.1. Taxonomy (NCBI): domain Eukaryota; kingdom Viridiplantae; phylum Streptophyta; class Magnoliopsida; order Poales; family Poaceae; genus Triticum; species Triticum timopheevii. The sequence continues at coordinate 168,814,325 of OY997274.1, forward strand.
AAAATGTATGGAAATTAATTTATTTTCTCATTCTAATTTTTTTAAATTCTGAAATACTCCAAAATTGTTAGTGATTTAGAAAACATGTATTTTTAAAAATATTCGAAATTTGAAATACATTCTTGCTTTAGTAAAATGTATACAGATTCAAAATATGTTCGTTTAAAAAGACATTATACAATATTGTTCTGAATGTTCAAAACATTTCCATTTTTGAAAGTCGATCACATATTAAAAAGATGTTTGGGTTTGATAAAAGGTTCATGTCTTCAAAAAATGATGTTGTTTCAAATTTTATTCATGTTTTTGCCAAAATGGACGGAATATTAATAACATTGTTCGTAATTTCAAAAAATATTCATGTTTCCAAGAATATTTGGCAATTAATATTTTTTTTAAAGTTCAAAAATTGTTATAAATGTGACATTGCACTATGTTCTTAAATATTCACGCTGGCCATTGGTTAGCAGTAGGCGTTTGTGGCTGTGGCTAGCGGCACGTGCTCGGGTCTTTAAGGTCATGTGTTCGATTGTTCAACACGTAGTTTTTATTATTATCACTCGTGCCTTGCAAACATAGGTTATTTCGGTGCCTACCAGTGGGCTGGCCCAGACGCGAACTATTGTGCGTCCCATGCGTTATTTGACGCAACTAGCGTCATAGTAGCTCCCACTCAGCTGCCCTAAGAAAAGATAAAATATACATATAGATTTTGTTCCGTCATTCAACATGTAGCTCCCCAGTTTTTTTGGTTATCCCCGGGGTGGGCCAAACTGGACTTATCACGTATTTCTTTTTCTGTCGGACGGACGAGCAGCAATAAAGGGTGCGAGGGGATTGAACTATGGACCTTCCCTATTGTCCCGACTGATAAAACTAACTCAGCTAGCTTGTAATTATGATAGGAACAGTCCCATCTTGGAAATTTATACTAAATCACATCAATTTTTATATGTCCCTAAGTTGTCTGGAACTAAAGAGTTTGTGTGACGATACGGAAGTTGTCTCGAGAATTATGAGGAGAACGAGGGACTCCACAAATTATTGCCGGAGGTAACTTGCATGTGCCAATAAAAGAAAATATGATGGTTGGCTATAATGGAAAATAAAATTGTGGGCACGTGCTGATAAAAGAGAATATGCTGATTCTGGTCTAATTAATAAAATTTATGGGCACGTGAGTGCAAAAATAGTTGAAGAGAATAAACCCAGATAATGAAGGGATATTCATGCCTGGTTATGCACTGAGTATGCTTACGAAACATAATTTATACGCTGCAATTAGTAATCCATCCGGTTAGGTCGTCGTAGGAGAACGTGGTCGAAGCAACCATGCCTTGAAGGTCGTCGCGCAGCAACCATATGAGGACGCAACCACAACTCCGAGACGGAGGTGAACCTAGAGAAAAAAAGGTACCAGTTGGGTGGTCATCACCATGCCGACCAACCCCATCACTATCAAAATCTCGTGGGCCAAACATGACAAGTGAGAAGACCGCAGCTCCTCGCTCTGTCACCCACCGCCGTGGAGACAATTTTTGATGAACACATCAATTATCTCTGTTTGTTGCAAAAAAAATTATCGCCCCGTTGCAACGCACGGGCATATGTGCTAGTACTAACAAAATAAAATGACGCTCCAAGCAAAACACATATCATGTGGTGAATAAAAATATAGCTCCAAGTAAAGTTACCGATGAACGAAGACGAAAGAGGGGATGCCTTCCGGGGCATCCCCAAGCTTAGGCTCTTGGTTGTCCTTGAATATTACCTTGGGGTGCCTTGGTCATCCCCAAGCTTAGGATTTTGCCACTCCTTATTCCATAGTCCATCGAATCTTTACCCAAAACTTGAAAACTCCACAACACAAAACTCAACAGAAAACTCGTAAGCTCCGTTAGTATAAGAAAATAAAACCACCACTTAGGTACTGTAATGAACTCATTCTAAATTCATATTGGTGTAATATCTAATGTACTCCAACTTATCTATGGTTCATACTCTTCGATACTACTCATAGATTCATCAAAATAAGCAAACAACACATAGAAAACAGAATCTATCAAAAACAGAACAGTATGTAGTAATCTGCATCAAACGTATACTTCTGGAACTTCAAAAATCCTACCAAATTAGGAAGTCCTAATAAATTCGTGTACCAATACAGAGCAAAAAGAATCAGATCAAGAGCACGTTTCTGTGAATTAACAAAACTAATATGCTGGGTGCAAAAGTTTCTGATTTTCAGGAGGATCAACACATCTATCACCGTAAGCTATCCTAAAGGTCTTACTTGGCACTTCATTGAAACAAAAGCTATAAAACATGATTAATACAGTAGCATAATCATGTGGACACACAAAAACCGTAAGGATAAATATTGGATTGTCTCTCAACAAGCGCTTTTCTTTAATGCCTTTCTAGCTAGGCATGATGATGGCAATGATGCTCACATAAAAGATAAGAATTGAAACATAACGGGAGCATCATGAAGCATATGACTAGCACATTTAAGTCTAACCCACTTCCTATGCATAGGTATTTTGTGAGCAAACAACTTATGGGAACAATAATCAACTAGCATAGGAAGGTAAAACAAGCATAGCTTCAAGATTTTCAACACATAGAGAGGAAACTTGATATTATTGCAATTCCTACAAGCATATATTCCTCCCTTATAATAATTTTCAGTAGCATCGTGAATGAATTCAACAATATAACCAGCACCTAAAGCATTCTTTTCATGATCTACAAGCATAGAATTTTTATTACTCTCCACATAAGGAAAATTCTTCTCATGAATAGTGGGAGTATCATAAGAGACTTGAACACTAAGAATTGTTTCCACATTAAAAGAGTAATGTTCAGAAAAAGGGTAATCATAATCATGACAAGTTTTATAAATATAATCATCACAACTTTTTATAGCATAAGTTTCATCACAATAATCATCATAAGTAGCAACTTCGTTCTCATCATAATCGATTGAAACCTCTTCCAAGATAGTGGAATCATCACTAAATAAAGTTGACACTCTTCCAAATCCACTTTCATATTCATCACAATAAAATTCAACATCCTCCAAAATAGTGGGATCACTACTTCCTAAAATTGACACTCTTCCAAACCTACTTTCATCAATATAATTATCATAGGTAAGAGGCATGCTATCATCATAACAACTTTGCATATCAAAACTTGGGATGCTAAAAATATCATCTTCATTAAACATAGCATCCCAAAGCTTGGGACAAACATTAATTTAAGAAAATATATTCTCAAATATTTCATCCTCATCAAACATAGCTTCCCCAAGCTTGGGCCTTTTCATATCATAAGCATAATCACTCTCATCATTAATAGTATGGATAGCACCAATAGTATAGCAGTTATCATCACAATGAGTAGTAGGAGCAACATCATTTGGGAGGGATACCTTTTTACCTTTGTTGCCCCTTCTTTTCCTTTTTTTTCACATTATGTGTGGGTTCAAAATTCCTCTTTGAGCTCCTTATTGACGAGATGGGTTGAATAGAAAGCTCCTCCTCGTTACCTGATTCATCATAAGAAATAATAGGAGGATATTGGGAAGTCTCTTCCCTTTCATTAGTATTCTCATTATCTTCTATTTGCTTTCTTTTCTTTATGTAATTGGCAATATAAGGATTTTCAACGCAATTCTCCGCAGAAAAACATATAAATCGTCTCTAGATCAAAATCAAGAAGGTTATAACGGGCAAATTCTGGAAGGTGCTTAATTAAACGATTCATTTCTTCATAACCCATAAGCAAACTAAATTCATTATAATGTGCAAGGGAAATCAAATCATCACAATTTTTGGACACGATTCGATCATGAAACAAATTGCATCGGAGATGTAAATGACCACTTTCATTGCAAAGTTCACAAGTATGGCCAAGGAAATATAATTTTTTAGCACTCTTATCTAGCCTTTCTTGTAACAATTTAGTTTCTACATGCTTATGCCTCTTGCAATATTTATCTTCTCTATTTGGTGTATCTATGCAAACCCAATGCTCTCCACAAAAATTGACATGCTTATAAGAGACATTTTCATCATAACTAGTGCAATCATCATTAGTACTATGGATATTCAAGGAGTTCATACTAACAACATTGCAATCATGCTCATCATTCAATGATTTAGTGCCAAGCATTTCAATGCATTCTTCTTCTAGCACTTGAGCACAATTTTCCTTTCCATCATACTCACGGAAGATATTAAAAAGATGAAGCGTATGAGACAAACTTAACTCCATTTTTTGTAGTTTTCTTTTATAAACTAAACTAGTAATAAAACAAGAAACAAAAAGATTCGATTGCAAGATATAAAGATATACCTTCAATCACTCACCTCCCTGGCAACGGCGCCAAAAAAGATCTTGATGTCTACTACACAATGTTCTTCTTGTAGACGTTGTTGGGCCTGCAAGTGCACAGGTTTGTAGGACAGTAGCAAATTTCCCTCAAGTGGATGACCTAAGGTTTATCAATCCGTGGGAGGCGTAGGATGAAGATGGTCTCTCTCAAGCAACCCTGCAACCAAATAACAAAGAGTCTCTTGTGTCCCCAACACACCCAATACAATGGTAAATTGTATAGGTGCACTAGCTCGGCGAAGAGATGGTGATACAAGTGCGATATGGATGGTATATATAGGTTTTTGTAGTCTGAAATAATAAAAACAGCAAGGTAACTAATGATAAAAGCGAGCGTAAACGGTATTGCAATGATAGGAAACAAGGCATAGGGTTCATACTTTCACTAGTGCAAGTTCTCTCAACAATAATAACATAGATAGATCATATAACAATCCCTCAACATGCAACAAAGAGTCACTCCAAAGCCACTAATAGCGGAGAACAAACGAAGAGATTATGGTAGGGTACGAAACCACCTCAAAGTTATTCTTTCGGATCAATCTATTCAAGAGTTCGTAGTAAAATAACATGAAGCTATTCTTTCCATTCAATCTATCATAGAGTTCATACTAGAATAACACCTTAAGACACAAATCAACCAAAACCCTAATATCACCTAGATACTCCATTGTCACCTCAAGTATCCGTGGGCATGATTATACGGTATGCATCACACAATCTCAGATTCATCTATTCAACCAACACAAAGTACTTCAAAGATTGCCCCAAAGTTTCTACCGGAGAGTCAAGAGGAAAACGTGTGCCAACCCCTATGCACAGGTTCATGGACGTAACCCGCAAGTTGATCACCAAAACATACATCAAGTGGCACGTGATATACCATTGTGACCAGAGATAAACACGGCAAGACATACATCAAGTGTTCTCAAATCATTAAAGACTCAATCCGATAAGATAACTTCAAGAGGGAAACTCAATTCATCACAAGACAGTAGAGGGGGAGAAACATCATAAGATCCAACTATAATAGCAAAGCTCGCGATACATCAAGATTGTGCCATAGAGAGAACACGAGAGAGAGAGAGAGAGAGAGAGAGAGAGAGAGAGATCAAACACATAGCTACTAGTACATACCCTCAGCCCCGAGGGTGAACTACTCCCTCCTCGTCATGGATAGCGCTGGGATGATGAAGATGGCCACCGGTGAGGCATCCCCCCTCCGGCAGGGTGCCCGAACGGGCTCCCGAGAGGTTTTTGGTGGCTACAGAGACTTGCGGCAGTGGAACTCCCGATCTATCTTTTTCTCTGATGTTTTTAGGGTACGTAGGCTTATATAGGCGAAAGAAGTCGGTCGGGGGAGCCTCGAGGGGCCCACGAGAGGGTAGGGCGCGCCCCCTGTCTCGTAGCTCCCTCGATACTCCCCTGGCTTGCACTCCAAGTCTCATGGATCATAATCTTTCCAAAAATAACGTTGTCGAAGGCTTCATTCCGTTTGGACTCCATTTGATATCCCTTTTCTTCGAAATACTAAAACAAGCAATAAAACAGCAATATGGGCTAGGCCTCCGGTTAATAGGTTAGTCGCAAAAGTAATATAAAAGTGTATAATAAATCCCGTAATCATTCAAAACAGATAATAAAATAGCATGAATGCTTCATAAATTATAGATACGTTGGAGACGTATCATAGATCAAGACGCTTGATAAGATTTTCAATGAGTACATACCTTGACAAGATTTTGAAGTAGTTCAAAATGGAACAGTCAAAGAAAGAGTTCTTGCCTGTGTTGCAAAGGTATGAAATTGAGTAAGAGTCAAATCCCGACCACGACAGAAAATAGAAAGAGAATGAAAAGTCATTCCCTATGCCTCAGTCATAGGTTCTATAAAGTATGCTATGCTGTGTACCAGACCTATTGTATACCTTGCTCTGAGTTAGGCAAGGGAGTACAATTTTGATCTAAGAGTAGATCACTGGACATCGGTCAAGAATATCCTTAGTGAGGACTAAGGAAATATTTCTCGATTATGGAGGTGATAAAGGAGCCCGTCGTAAAGAGTTACATCGGTGCAAGCTTTTACACCGATCCAGATGATCCTAAATCTCAATCTGGATACATATTGAAAGTGGGAGCAATTAGCTAGAGTAGCTCAGTGCAGAGTATTGTAGACATAGAATATTTGCAAAATACATACGGCTCTGAATATGACAGACCCGTTGACTAAACTTCTCTCACGAGCAAAACATGATCATACCTTAGTACTCATTTGGGACTCTAGTAAACCCTTTGGGTGTTGATCACATGACGATGTGCACTATGGGTATTAATCATATACAGATATGAATATTGGTGTTAAATCACATGATGATGTGAACTAGATTATTGACTCTAGTGTAAGTGGGAGACTGAAGGAAATATGCCCTAGAGGCAATAATAAAGTTATTATTTATTTCCTTATTTCATGATAAATGTTTATTATTCATGCTAGAATTGTATTAACCGGAAACATAATACATGTGTGAATACATAGACAAACATAGTGTCCCTAGTATGCCTCTACTTGACTAGCTCGTTGATCAAAGATGGTTGTGTTTCCTAGCCATAGACATGAGTTGTCATTTGATTAACGGGATCACATCATTAGGAGAATGATGTGACTTGACCCATTCCGTTAGCTTAGCACTTGATCGTTTAGTATGTTGCTATTGCTTTCTTCATGACTTATACATGTTCCCATGACTATGAGATTATGCAACTCCCGTTTACCGGAGGAACACTTTGTGTGCTACCAAACGTCACAATGTTACTGGGTGATTATAAAGGAGCCCTACAGGTGTCTCCAAAGGTACATGTTGAGTTGGTGTATTTCGAGATTAGGATTTGTCACTCCGATTGTCGGAGAGGTATCTCTGGGCCCTCTCGGTAATGCACATCACTATAAGCCTTGCAAGCAATGTAGCTAATGAGTTATTTACGGGATGATGCATTACATAACGAGTAAAGAGACTTGCCAGTAACGAGATTGAACTAGGTATTGAGATACCGACGATCGAATCTCGGGCAAGTAACATACCAATGACAAAGGGAACAACGTATGTTGTTATGCGGTTTAACCGATAAAGATCTTCGTACAATATGTGGGAGCTAATATGAGCATCCAGGTTCCGCTATTGGTTATTGACCAGAGATGTGTCTCGGTCATGTCTACATAGTTCTCGAACCCGTAGGGTCCGCACGCTTAAAGTTCGGTGACAATTTATATTATGAGTTATGTGTTTTGATGTACCAAAGGTAGTTCGGAGTCCCGGATGAGATCGGGGACATGACAAGGAGTCTCGAAATGGTCGAGACATAAAGATCGATATATTGGATGACTATATTCAGACATCGGAAAGGTTCCGAGTGATTCGGGTATTTATCGGACTACCGGAGAGTTACGGGAATTCGCCGGGGAGAAGTATTGGGCCTTATTGGGCCATACGGAAAAGAGAAAGGGACTGCCTAGGGCAGGCCGCACGCCCCCCAAGGCCTAGTACGAATTGGACTAGGGGGAAGGGCTGCAGCCCCTCCTTCCTTCTCTTCTCCCTTCCCCTTCCTTCTCTCCAACTCCTACTAGGAAAGGAGGACTCCTACTCCTGGTGGGAGTAGGACTCCCCCCTTGGCGCGCCCTCCTCCTAGGCTGGCCGCCTCCCCCTTGCTCCTTTATATACGGGGGCAGGGGGGCACCCCATAGACAACAATTGATCCTTGAGATCTCTTAGCCGTGTGCGGTGCCCCCCTCCACCATAATCCACCTTGGTAATATCATACCGGTGCTTATGCGAAGCCCTGCATCGGTAGAACATCATCATCGTCACCACGCCGTCGTGCTGACGGAATTCTCCCTCGAAGTTCGGCTGGATAGGAGTTCGAGAGACGTCATCGAGCTGAACGTGTGCTGAACTCGGAGGTGCCGTGTCTTCGGTACTTGATCGGTCGGATCATGAAGACGTACGACTACATCAACCGCGTTGTGCTAACGCTTCTGCTTTCGGTCTACGAGGGCACATCACTCTCCCCTCTCGTTGCTATGCATCACCATGATCTTGCGTGTGCATAGGAAATTTTTGAAATTACTACGTTCCCCGACACTTAGATCATCAGCATCCGGTGGGCGCACGTAAGTGCCCTGGAAGTTATCAAGGAATGCGTCTGCCAGGTTCTCCCAATTCCCGATGGAGTTTGCCGGCAAGCTATTCAGCCAATGCCGAGCCGGTCCCTTTAGTTTTAGTGGGAGGTACTTGATGGCGTGTAGATCATCTCCGCGGGCCATGTGAATGTGGAGAAAAAAAATCTTCTATCCATACCGCGGGGTCTGTGGTGCCATCATATGATTCAATGTTCACGGGTTTAAACCCTTCCGGGAATTCGTGATCCATTACTTCATCAGTGAAGATGTGCGGTGCCTCTGTGCCGGGTTTCATTGTATTCGGCCCGGCCGGATTTGTTAGTGTATCCGGTGTGACGATTCTTGTCACGCATTGGGGCGCGTCCCCGTGATCCGTAGATCAATCTTGACTGTCCTGCTTTGTTTTCCAATACATCTCGCAGGTCCTTCATGTAGCCCCAGGCTTTAGTGTTATTGTTTGATTGGCCACGGGGTGCGGGCTGGACTTCGGGCTGGTACACTGTTTTGTCGCGGCCACGGGGTTCTAAAGCCTCCTCCTCGAGTTGAGGTAGCAGCCTGCGCTTTGGGTAGCTTTTGCTAGGGCCCTCGAGTCCGTATTCCTCGGCGGCCAGGACATCAGTCCATCTGTCAGTTAGCAGATCTTGATCAACTTGGAGCTGTTGCTGCTTTTTCTTCAGCCTTTTTGTAGTGGCTATAAGCCAGCGTTTGAAGCGCTCCTGCTCGACGGGATCCTCCAATACGATGAATTCTTCGTTGCCAAGGCTCACTTCATCTTCGGAGAGAGGCATGTAATTATCGTCCTCTAATTCTCCATCTGTTGCCTGTTCTCTAGGGATAGCTTGCCCATCCTCTTGCTCGGCCTGCTCGAAGCCTGGCTGGGCAGGATTGTCTTCGTCTTCAGCACCATCCGGATTGTTATCTCCTATGCCAGCATCACTATTTTTGCTATGGCGGGGCTTGGAGCGGTGCCGATGACGCCGGTGTCTTGATTTTTCCCCAAGGGGTTATCTTCCATTGCCTCATCGCCATTGTTTTCTTTAGGGGTGTCCACCATATAAATATCATATGATGAGGTGGCGGTCCAGCGCCCTATTGGCGGTGGTTCCCGTTCTTCTCCTGCATCGTCATCCATACCATCGATGTCTTCGGAGTCGAAGTCAAGCACGTCGGTTAAGTCATCGACAGTGGCTATAAAGTGGGTGGTGGGTGGGGGACAAATTTCTTCGTTGTCCGCTCCCCACTCGAGCCAGACATAGTTCGGCCAAGAATCTCCTGACAAGGATAGAGACCTTAATGAGTTCAGCACGTCACCCAGGGGTGAGTGGTGAAAGATATCTGCGGCAGTGAACTCCATGACGGGTGCCCAATATGATTCGATAGGCACGGACGCACGCGGTTTGGATCCTGCAGCCGGAGACAAGTCCGGGAGTCCGATAACGCCACTCTCACAGGAGTTGGGATCAGTGTTCGGCTCCGACGCCGATGAGTGTGCGGCCTCCATGGCGGGGTCCATCCACCCGTCCTCGGAAGGCACGATCTGCTCCAGATTGATTCCCGGCGCCAACGCGGGTGCGATCTCCCGAATACTGTCCGACGGCAGATCAAAGTCATGTCCGTCGTGACTGTTCGGCACACCTGTCATGGGCTCGAATCTGCTCAGATGTCGGTAGTATAGTTTAAGCTTCCAAACCTAACCTGATGGCCAGGGGCGTAGCTGTCGATCTGCTCCAGATGGCCAAGCGAGTTAGCCCGCAGTACGAAGCCGCCGAATATGAAGATCTGTCCAGGAAGGAAAACCTCCCCCTGGACCGCATCATTGAAGATGATCGAGGGAGCCATCGAGCCTTATCGCGATGGCACAGTGGAACTCTAAATGAAAGCACCAATGTCGGTGTCAAAACCGGCGGATCTCGGGTAGGGGATCCCGAACTGTGCGTCTAAGGCTAATGGTAACAGGAGGCAGGGGACACGATGTTTTACCCAGGTTCGGGCCCTCTCGATGGACGTAATACCCTACTTCCTACTTGATTGATCTTGATGATATGAGTATTACAAAAGTTGATCTACCACGAGATCATAGAGGCTAAACCCAAGAAGCTAGCCTATGATTATGATTGTTGTTGTCCTACGGACTAAATCCTCTGGTTTATATAGACACCAGAGGGGGCTAGGGTTACACAGAGTCGGTTACACAGAAGGAAATCTACATATCCGAATATCCAAGCTTGCCTTCCACGCAAAGGAGAGTCCCATCCGGACACGGGACGAAGTCTTCAATCTTGTATCTTCATAGTCCAACAGTCCGGCTAAAGTATATAGTCCGGCTGTCCGAGGACCCCTTAATCCAGGACTCCCTCAGGTACACCTTCCTAACTCAAAATCGACATTATGTGTTTTTTGTATGTCCTCATTAGTCATATTATAAAGGAAGTGTCCACAATTAAGAATATAGTATGCATATGCACGTATCAAATGAGAGTAGATGACATCATAGTTAAGTGTCTTCGTCATGTGCAGACTACTCATCCATCATATTAACCTACAATATCAAAGCACTTCTCCAAGGTGTTTTGGCAGACTTTGAACACACACATTAAATTTAACAAAGTAGACTATTTGATGATAGCTAATTCTCTCACGCAATATTTACTCAAAGTTCAGCATGCACACAATTATGTTCAGCTCACGCAAGATTTAGACAAAAAGCAGTCACATATATTTATCGTAATGGGGATCTCGGATTCCTCACCCTCTACAAAGTATGCCGAGCGTACCCGTGGACGGGCGCGGTGGAGCTCCTTGTTGTCGGGTAGCGGTGGTAGCCCGCTGGGACGGCTCGAAGTAGGAGGCATCGACGGCCTCCTCCAGCCGCAGTCGAGGTGGGGAGGGTCATCCGGCATGCATCCACTTCGAGAGCCTCTATCGGATCCCTCCAATGCCGCGCGGTGGCTAGTGCCGACGATCTGTTGGCGGCCGGAGCGGAGCCACGGCTGCGGAGCAGACTGGTGTCGATGAACGGGTTCATTGTGGGGCTGGAGAGCGCTGGGGAAACAGGAGGCGAGGTGGAAGCCATAGGCTACAGAAGAGAAGGGAATGGCGGCCACCATGGACCGGCGTGACGGCGGGAGGGTGGGGCATAGACCAGCGACTGGCGCGGTGGCTGGGGAAGGGCGACCGCCATGGACCGGCCACGGGTGGGTGTTAGTCCCGCCGTCGATGGGGATGCAGCGGAAGAGGGGCGGTCATGTTCTGTGAGGGAGAGAGGAGCTTATCCGCTTCTGTAGTGAGCGAGTGGAGTACTTGCTCTGGTTGTATGAATTTTTTAATTTTTTTAGATCGGGTACGTGTCCGTCTGTGTGGTGAGTACTATACGTGATTGTGATTTTTTACGGCCAAGTGTTTACAAAACTGGTTCTGTCATATATCAATGGTTGATTGATTTTGAAGGTTTTATAAATCTTATCATTATAATTATTCTATGTTATATTATTATTTGAATTCTAACTCTAATTTACTACTCCATCCGTAAAGAAATATAAGAGCGTGACGAACTCGACACTGATCCCACAGATTGTGTGATTCTTGATAGACTCGCTAAGAATATGAAAACATCATACACATCATCAAACCTTGAGCTCATCTCACAATCATTTCTTCTTTCATCATATGTCAATCCATCAAACCTTGAGCTCATTTTGCAATCATTTCTTCTTTCACCATCTGTCAATCCAACAAATGACGACTTACTATGTAGGATGATATTCGACTGAGGAGGCAAATTTTGGACATATTTTGAAGTACCAAGGGAATGAGGCTCTAAACAATTTCTCAGCCATGGAACGAAGCATTCTAGATTGCATCCATATATGGATCTTTAAGAGATAATCATCATCAACGAACAAATAGTAGATATTTTTTCTTACTTGTTGTTTTTAAACATTTTTGTAACTAATGATAATACTTTTGTGTGATTATGAATTTTATGTGAAGACATATGTTCGGATCGTGTTACACGCACGCTCACATCGTGGGCAGGAGACACATTTAAATGCCTTAGCAAACAACTCACCATAAGAGAAATAAGATTATTATTTTTTATTATAGATTATGATACGCGCGTTGCACGTGCATGCTTACTAGTTTCTTAAGTAGAGCTCATCATATACGTTTGGTGATGAATTTGAGGAATAATTCTACACACAATGTCTAAGCAGTACCAGCAACGCATCTTAGACCATGTTGACCTCAAGGAAAGAATTAAGAAATCATAACTGGAAACTGGAATCTCGATCAACAAAGTGGAGACAAAATTATACAAAGCAGAAGAAGAAATGAATGATCTAACCACAATAGGGGATGGATTTGAAAAATCATCATGAACAATTAGTAGTGGTGCTAGAGACTGGAAGGTTCTACGGTGAGGACGAGGAGAGTTCAAGACTTCTCCATATATTTCTGGACAAGTTTTACAGTGGTTGGGCTTTTTTTAAACCGTTCGTTGCTCTCAATTGAACGACGCACAAATAGGTAGTACCGGGTGGTACTCGGATAAAAGTATTTGAAAGTACTACAACTTATGGGGTCGGTACTAATGACATTGTGGGAACACATTTTAATCTAGGGGCACTTTAGTCATAGAAAAAAAATATGGCGACGCCCCTCTCATCCAATGCAGAATCGCCACCAGGGTCCTCTCCTCTTCCATCACCATTACACAACCGCAACCATCCCCTCCCTCTCCTGCATTCTAGATCCACCGCAGGCATCTCCTCCTTCTCCTGCATTCCAAATCCACGGTAGCCATCTCCTCCACTACAAAAAAAGACACATCCGTGACATTTTGGGCCGAACAAATTTTTTTCTGTCATACATATGACACTTCTATGACGATAATTGTGACAGAATCCGGTATCATCATAGATGTGGTGGGCTCCTACTTCTATGACAAAAAATCATGACAGAAAATGGGCTTTTCGTCCTGGGCGGGCCATCCATGACGGAAAAAACCGTGGTAGAAGCGAGGGGTAGGAAAATTTCGGGGAGTTGCCGGTTACGGTGGGAGGTCGGGGGCCGAGTGATGCGAGTTTCTCTTGTACACGTACACGCGTGTGTGCGAGGCATTGGCTCTAACTGAACCCGAGCGAGGCGTTGGGCTCTAACTGAACCCGAGTGATTGCACTGCAGGCTACACGTTACTGAACCCGAGCGATCGATCGATGGCTGTTAACTGAACCCGATCGAGCGATTCCTTCACTACTGCTGCTAACTAAAGCCGATCGATTGGATGAACAGTGAGTGTTGCGGGGGGGGGGGGGGGGGGGGTTGGATGAACAGTGAGCGGTGGCGTTGCCTCAGGATGAACAGGACCCCGTGGTGTGGAGGGCTGGATGAACAGTAGACGGTGGAGGGGTGGCCGTGGAGGGGTGGTTGAACAGGACCCCGTGGTGTGGAGGGCTGGATGAACAGTAGACGGTGGAGGGGTGCCCGTGGAGGGGTGGTTGAATAGTAGCCGGTGGAGTAGCGCGCGGTGGAGGCTGGATGAACAGGAGCCCGTGGAGGCTGGAGGAGGTCGACGGTAGCCCGTGGAGGCTGGAGTAGGTCGACGGTGGAGATGAACAGTATCCCGTGGAGTCCCGTTTGGCGGTACGCCACACCCCTCCCGATGAACAGGACCCCCGTTTCGACTGTAGCACTCCAACACAAGTCCGTTTCGTCCGTTTTGCGGTATGCCACACCCCTCCCGATCAACAGGACCCCTGTTTCAACCGTAGGAGGTCTGTTTCATCCGTTTTGCGGTACGCCACACCCCTCCCGATCAACAGGACCCCCGTTTCGACCGTAGGAGGTCCGTTTCATCCGTTTTGTGGTACACCATACCCCTCCCGATCAACAGGACCCCCGTTTCGACCGTAGGAGGTCCGTTTCCTCGGTTTTGCGGTACGCCACACCCCTCCCGATCAACAGGACCCCGTTCCGAACGTGGCCGGTCGAACACAAGGTCGTTTCCTCCGTTCTGCGGTACGCCAGGCCTCGTTTCCATCGCTTGTTCCGTCCAAGCCGGTTGGCTCCCACGCGTTCCGTTGCCTCTCGATGAACACGACGCATTCCGTTGCCTCCCGATGAACACGACGCATTTCGTTGCCTCCCCATGAACACAATGCATTCCGCTGCCTCCCCATGAACACGATGCATTCCGTTGCCTCCCCATGAACACGATGCATTCCGTTGCCTCCCCATGAACACGAGCCCTCATCGTACGTATGCGCGACTAGGCGTTCGAGACCCCGCCCGTATGTACACATACGTGGCCGTATTTTCTTTCTTGCACCCTGGCCGTTGTACGTACGTGTACATGCTACGTGCGCGCCTCTACTACGACACGTGCGCACCTCTACTACGACACGTGCGCGCCTCTACATCGATCAGTATGTACGTACACGTTTGCGACCAGGATGACAATGCTATGTACGCTTCTTCCAAGTGGGTCCCAAATGTCAGGCACTTCCTTGCCTGCGAAGATGTAGCTGGTGGGTCCCAGCAGTCAGGGGGGCGAATCGTTTTGTTTTTTGGCCCCGACGCACTTCCTTGCGTGCGAAGGTGTAGCTGCTGGGTCCCAGCAGTCAGGGGGCGAATCGTTTTTTTTTTGCCCGGCTGCACTTCCTTGCGTGCGAAGGTGTAGCTGGTGGGTCCCAGCAGTCGGGGGGCGAATCATTTTTTTCGGACGCACTTCCTTGCGTGCGATGATGTAGCTGGTGGGTCCCAGCAGTCAGGAGGACGAATCGTTTTTTTCCGGACGCACTTCCTTGCATGCGAAGATGTAGCTTGTGGGTCCCAGCAGTCAGGGGGCGAATCATTTTTTTCGAGAAATACGGTGGCCTGTCTGGTGGGTCCCCGCTGTCAGGTGGAGGAATAATTATTTTGCGCGTAATAAGGAGGCACTTCCTTGCGGCTGCCGTGGACCCAGCTGTCAGCCTCTCCACGTATAGTCCACGTCCGATGGAAGTTGTTCCTTGACCATGTTGACCACGCCGCGCTAAGAGCACCACGGCGGTGGACGACGACGAGGCCTAGGAAGGGGACGACGCGAAGCCGGGGATGACGCGACAGTGGATGCACACGTGGAGAGGAGTACCAGGGTTCACTGGTTCGGCTGCGCTGCCGTCGCTGCAGAATAACAGGGGGTGTGGGTGAGTGGAGGGATGGCCTGGCCATCGGTGGGAGTAGTAGGGGGCGATGAGGCCTCCACGGCAGCACAGTCGGACATGGGAGGCAGGAGCAGGCAGCACGACCGGCGCTGCTTTGGGCGGCCGGAGAAAGAAGACCAGAGGTTGAAGAAGCACGACGGACGTTTGATGGATATCGTACGGTCACTGTAGCTAGATCATTTATATTGACTAAGTTGACAAAGCCCTTGATACGGTCACTGCAACTTAGACGGCCATTGGATGGACATTGTATGGTCAGCTTCCGAAACGGTGCCCCCAGATGTCAGGGGGAGGAATCATTTTTTGGGCGGGTGAAGCTAGAATATCCGAGATTGAAGAAGAAGCACGACATCCGTTGGATGGACATCCAACGGCCACAGCTGCTAGAACCGTGTGTTGACTATAAGTTGACAAAGCCTTGCATACGCGTCAACTCTGTTTTTTTAGGGGACGCGTCAACTTAGTAAGGCCAGAAGTGTGTGGCAGAGAACTTATAGCCCATTTGAGATTTGTAAGAATGTGTAGCCCATTTTTGAATTCTAATGGAATTTACTACAGCACATTTACAGTTTGTTAAAATTACAGCCCATTTCAACCAACTGTTCAAAACAGAAGTCAATAAAATTTCTCACATTTTGATGGGATCCGAATATTTTTATCCCGAAATTTCTAGTCAGATTAAATACAATTTCAATATAAATTTATATTACATAAAAATCCAATGAAACATTGCGCTCGCAACAATTAATGAAATTGAAATTTTCAATATTCAAAAATAATATTTTATAAAGTAATCACTGTTTGGTGCATTTTTTATAGTTACTACCCAGTTTTTATAATTACATCCCAATTATTATTTCTTAAAGCCTATTTTCTTGTTAAGCCTAATGCATCCCTCCTAGGAAAGATTTGCAGCCCACCGGGGCGGAGAATAGCAACTTGACCTTGCCTGGGTATTCCTAAAAAAAGTATAGCTGGGCTAGCCATTTTCAGCTTGAAAAAAATTAATATCTGGGCTGGATATCTGGCCTGGGCTAGACGGGCCACAGCCCGCCCAATTAATACCTGCAGCAATGTTTTCGTTGTTGTTCAGAGAAGAAAAATTAATATCTAGGCTAAACATCGAAAAACTCTGCAGTTCTCACACCTCAAAAACACAAATACTGCTCGAGCTGCTTGGTCCCAGCTATCAGCCGCTTCTTGTGCAATTCTCTCGTTTATTGACTACTCCCTCCTTTCCGGTTTATAATGCTCAATTCAAAAATCTCACCAATCAAGATAGATGGCGAGTGGTGGAATACTTTTTATAGTTTTGCAAAAGCACCTAATTAATGCTCTTATTATCCTCAAAAAATTATGTTTATCAATGCATTAATTGCAATGCATGCATGCATAAAATACATGCATTGGTCAATTTTCTCTTAATACTTGCATGCAATGATTTAATGCACCTTGGAATCTGAACATGTGGTGGAAAACAACCAAATTGAGCCTTATAAAATGGAAAACTAAAATTTTGAGATAAGCCCTATAAACCGGAAAGGAGGGAGTACATAGGTTGACAATGGTGTGGGACCGTGATGTCAGGAAACCAGGAGGAAGCAAAATAAATTTTATATATATATATATATATATATATATATATATATATATATATATATATATATAATAAGGAGGCACCTGCGTACGTGAGGCTATGGACCTGGTGGGTCCCCATTGTCATCCTCTCCAAGTAAAGTCATCTCCTCGCTCGCGCGCGCTTTCCGCCCGAAACAGTCAGCGCCGGCCGCCCCGCTTCCCGGTGCAGGCGATTGCTCTGCCTTCAAACGACAAAAGTGCCGTACGTCCGTCCATCTGCCGCACACATTAATGATACGCGGTTGCCGAGGCGGCTACTCCGGCGCCACACGTCCGTCCCTCCGCCCGCCCACCATTGCTATATAAACTGCTACGCCGGCCATAGCCGCAGTCATCCGCATCCGTTCCCTTTCTCCTGTCCACACCACTACTGCCCACCATGGCTTCCTCGCACTCCAGCGCTCTTTAGGAAGGGCGGACAACGGACCACAAGGAGATGGCAGCCATTGCTGTCGACCGGCTGGCCGGCAGGCAGCCGGAGGACGACGACATCCCAATGGAGAACATGGTAGTCGACGATCCGGCACCAACCCCCTCCTCCGCGCCATCCTCGCCGGTGCATTGCACCATGACCATCGGCGAGGCCCGTGCCCAATATATGGACAGGGTGAGCCTATGCGTGAGGAGCAGTTCCGGGAGGCGCAGGCCGACGCCGCCTACAACCACCATCTCCTCCAGGAGCACCTGCAGACGGAGGAGCAGATCGCCGTGGAGCGGGCGGAGCAGGAGGCGCTGCTCGACTCGTACCGCTCTGCCCGCAAGGGCCGCCTCGAGCGCTGGCGGTACCGTATGCGGGTGGCGGAGGCTGCGGCCGCCTACAAAGAGGCTAACAAATAGGGCGATGAAGCGGGCGAGGCGCTGTTTGGCGAGACCGAGGACGAGGCAGAGGACAATGCCGGCTCCAACGAGTCCCCGCTCCGCTGGCGTTGACGAGGCCCTGCTCCGCCGAGGCCCCGCGGCGCCAACAACGAGGCAGAGGACACCGCCGGCTCCGCCGAGGCCCCGCGGCGCCAGCAACGAGGCAGAGGACACCGCTGGCTCCGCCGAGGCCCCGCCCCGCCAACAACGATGCAGAGGACATCGTCGGCTCAGCCGAGGCCCCACCCTGCCGGCAACGTGGGGGAGGATTTTCACCGCTCCGCTGAGGCGCCACCCACCGGAAATGAGACAGAGGACATCACCAGCTCCGTTGAGGCCCCGCCCAGCTGCCAACGAGGCCGCGCCACATAGAAAACGAGGAAGAGTAGAACACGGTAGGTCGCCGCCGCTCGGGTCCAAGTAAGGCCACCGCTGCTACCCTCTGGTTGAAGCCAAGCTAGGCGGTTTGACCATTGACGGCCGGTTAGCTTCTTGGCGGCGACGTGGAGTCGGAGAGCTGCGCTGGAGAAGAACGCTGCTTCTACTTAACTGCTGGTGCAGTTGGCTGATTGACACGTGGGCCCAACAGGCCACATGTTAGTTACGCAACTGCACCTGCAGTTAAGTCACTGAAGCTTCTGTTCGGCTCAGCGGGACACAGGTAGGTAGCTTCGGTTAATTAATTATACCTTAAATGCACCCTTTTTTAGTTGAAGAACTAGCAAAGTGGCCCGCCCGATGTGCGGGCTAGAATTTTATATAGTTTGATGAGAATATATTATTTGATTTGTAAAAATAAAATTTTAAACCAAATGTAATGAAATTTACAAATATAAGATTTTCCTAAATAATGTTGTTATCATGATACGAACCAATTAAAAGCTAAAAGCTAAAAGGCATACAACATACTCATTTAATACCATTCTTTGATCAGAAAATCTATCAATCCTACAAGCTAAAACGCATACAACATTGGACATATTTTAGATGTAACTTATCCAAAAATCATGTAAGATTGATGTCTTTTTTTCCATCTTTGCAATGATGTTTATTTCGGCTGGTTTATCTTTGGCCTTAATCTTCATTATTGAATATTCATAACTAAGAGAAAAAGGAAGGTATGATCTTGTTTTCTATCCTAGACTATGGAATAATATTTTTTATCCTTGAAGTCAGTTCCGTGAAACATATGTTATATATCTGCTTTGCGGAGCATAGAGCAAGCAATGAGATGTAGATACCGATATTCATTGCCTAAACTATATTCATCTTTGGGAATACATTCGAACTAAGATTTTGTATCTGAGGCCAACTCTATCGTTCAACTCCATGCATATGTAATACTCCATCCGTTCCTAAATATTTGTCTTTCTAGAGATTTCCACAAGTGACTACATACGGAGCAAAATGAGTGAATCTACACTCTAAAATATGTCTATATACATCCGTATGTAGTCACTTGTTGATATCTCTATAAAGACAAATATTTAGGAACGGAGGGAGTATTTGCTTTGCATCTTGTTTGGTCTATACTTGGTAGAAAGAAAGAAAATATTCCTAAATGATGTACCCTTACAATTCAACGTGGAGAGGTTTCAGGATGCCGTGTAAGAATCTTGAAACTACACTTCGCTTTTGTCATGTCCCTTGTTTATTTAGTAGAATGTAGTTGTATAATTCTTAGCCCCATAAAAAAGGACAATGGAAGTACGTATCATAGTATCATAAGTTGGCCTTTGAACCATTAACCAAGTAGGTTCATACCCGCAAAAAAGGCAGGATGCTAGAAATAAGAGGTTGATTTTGAGCATTATTATTGAGCAAGTACTTCGGAGAAGACGATTATATGGACAAAAGTTAATATACACATACATGACAATAATAGTCAATTTGCAATACTATGAAAATGGACCTGTCATACGGATGAAATATGGTCTTTCCCAATTCATATGTATGTCATCGCTTAGGGAACTGAAGGTATAAATCTGAACCTACAAAACTGAAGGACGGAGAAAAGCACTCCCATTTAGCAGGTACCAAAAACTATGTATTATTGTTTCCATATTTAAAGGTCAATTTGACGAAGAAAAATGTAAATCGATGGAACACATTGCGTTCGAAGAACAATCATGTTTGATAAGGGGATATTGTTTCCGATATAGGCAAAGTTAAATTTCTAAAACTTGGACTTCGCGAGAATGGGCATACCTCGCCTTGCTTTGTAGAGACCAATCTGGTGCCAAGCAAGCCCCACCACAAAAGTATGACATATTTTGTTGTATTATTTAAATAAGACACTTTCAAATAAATAGCTGAGTATTTTTTTTAGAACCAAGTATTATATTTTCTTTTGAGGGGTAAACCCAGGTTTATTCATCAAAGTCCACATGATATGGGATACAATGTAGGTCGGGGTTGGCCAAACCAGACGTGGCGTCCTGGGCCCCATGATAGGGAAAACTTCGCTAAGTTATATGCTTCAAAATTGACAGCACGATCTTGAAACGATAAACTACAATGAAAGATAGAAGCTTTGAGATTGATCTCCCTAATAGTTGCACCATATCTACCTCGAGCACCCTTGGAGATATCTGAGATTACTTGTTTGCAGTCCAAGGAAATAACAACATTCTAGAGGTGGAGGTCTGCTGCAAGAGTGAGGGCCTCTTGACATGCAATTGCTTCCAACATGGTTGGCTCAAGAACTCCCTCAATGACAAGTGCCAAGCTCTCAAGATGGTTTCCAGCTCTGTCCCTTCATACCGCGGCTGTTGAGCCTCCCTTCCTGCTAGTACTCTGACGCCTACATGGATATTGCAGTACTCCATCAGAGGCATCTTTGCCCCCCTTTGCGCTGCTGCATGCGATATAGTTGCATTTCGAGAGGAGGTATGTTGTTCTCACTGATGATGCCGAGGTCATCTATGAATCTGGTGATGAATCTGTGAGTTCGCTTGTGGGCTTTGGAAGATTGCCTTGTGTATTATATACTTTCCTATATAATGACAGGCTTTAAGCTAGAAACTGGGCCTGAGCCCTGCCCACATGTAAGGTTTTCAGGCAGGCAGCCACATCCATGTGTAGTCTTAAGTAGTACTCTCTCCGTCCCAAAATAAGCATCTTAACTTTGTACTAATTTTAATACAAATTTTCCTAAAAAAAACTTTAATACAACATTGTACTAAAGTTGAGACACTTATTTTGAGACGGGGGGAGTAGGTGGATATGATACAGGAAAATCATATATTTATATTTAGATCTCTACTTTAGTGATCTAAACGCTCTTATATTTCTTTACGGAATGAGTACATCATAAATCGTAAGCACATGTTGGCACACTCGTAAGATGGATCACAACACCCATTCAGTTTGGTTTACTATTTGTTGCTCAATTGCGTAAAATCCGTCTCTTTTTCGGCATCAGTGTAAAGAAGGTGCACCTGTTTATATTCTCCTATACACTAATTCAAATCCACATGTTTGATATGCCAATCATTTTTTTGCTCCGAAAATATGTAATGTGGAGTCTCCAAAACATGTTTTTGAAGATATTAGTTATACCTACAAAACTCTATGTTAGAAACATTGTATTTTGTAGTCATATTGTAATCCAAGCATTTCTTTTTTAATTTTTCAAATATTTAAAATTACTTGACAGTCAAAATAATGAAGGATTGACTCAGTATAAATCTCAAACGGTAAGTGTTAATAAGGATTTGTTGGAGTAGATATTACATGGATATAAACGTGACGTACTTTTTTAGATGGAAATGGTTGCGTTTTTCTTCATGCATCTCGGCAAGGTTCAGTACAAAACGAATACAATCTGATGGGATCTGGACCAAGCCATACAAATTTTATTTATTTCTTTTTTAATAATATTGGTTGCACCAGAAGAATGCTATGCTTGAAGAATGCTATTACAAAATGTAAATTTTTCAAATGTGACGTACTTTTCTCATTGGAATGGTTACCTTTTTATTCATGCATCTCGGCGAGATCTGATTTCAGTACAAAACAAATACAACCGTTGGTATGTGGACTCAAATCTTACAAAGTTTATTTGCACAAACTTCCGTAGCTAAACAATGTGCAACAACATTTACACATCACCGCACCTATGCCACTCCTCGATCATAGAACCATAAGCACACATGTTAATCTCCTTGTCTTTTAGTTTGCTTGCCACTGACTGGTTTTCAATCCGATTCGATGATGATCTTCGGAACCTCCAACTCATGTGTCAGTTGAGCAGCGAGTCAGCAAGCTTTCAGCTCGGCTAGCTCAGAGTACATGTCATGGACTTAGGACAAATGGATACCATTAGAAAAAAAAAAATCCAAAACCCTCATTAGCAAAATCGAAGTGTGACCAACTTAGCACAAATGGATATCAACAAAATAATCTTAGAAAAAAATATTTGCGCTGGACTTATCAATAGATATGCATCGGGTTTAAGGACTACTAGAGGCACGTGGTCATATACTTCTCGTCCTGTTTAATATTGCTAATTATGGACTTACATGCATGCATGTGTTGTGTGGCCATGTATCCATCCAACTGCTTGCACTCACTGAATAGAAAACTCATGCCTGACTTTTTTTATCTTCGGCCACCGCTTCAGATTAGTGTATCCCCTTGTATCCTTGCCGGATGTTGCCAATGACGCTAGTCATGGTGGATCTGGCCGGACCATGCGCTAAATGTGTAGAGAGTATGTACGTATTTCTTACTAGATGATTCCCCGCGCGTTGCTGCGGGAGATATTGCCAAAAATTAGTGTTTTATTCAGAAAATTGACTCGCTTAAAAGGATTTAAAAAACAATTATCAAATCATTGTTATTTGACAAAAATAACAGGCTACCACTTTCGCTTCTTTTCAAGGGAAGAAAACTTCCAAGCTACAACTATAACATCACCACAAAGCTATAACCCACAGGCCCCGCCTCCACAGGGTTTTTTTTTCTTGGGTATTGGTGTTTCCGGTTACCATGGTGGATGCACTTGTTGCAAGTCGAGCTGTGGCAACCAACATGGGCCGAGTTGGAGAAAATCAAGTCTGATGCAAAACTTTAACAATGGTGCAAACATATCTAGTTCAATCCCCCCAATGATAAGGTATTAACAATTCTTAGCATATAATATTCAAAAAACGCACACCATATGATAACAAATAAGGGGCGATCAAGTTCTTACTAAGTTGTTACACTCACACAATGCCATATGTAAAAGAAAGTCGATAGTAGCAAAATAATTCACCTTGAATCCTGCATATAACATGTAAAATAACCAGATGTGATATCAAATTATCATGTGAAAAAAACAAAATGAAACCTGGGATTAAACCTTCTATTTTCTTCTCGATGGTTATGGAAATTCATAAGTGCGAGGTTGGACTTTTTTGTGATGTTGCTTTTCTTTTGGGAAGATATGTGTGATGTACCTGTATTTGGCCAAGACTAAACAAATAAATCGGATTCTCCACTTCGCGAAAAGTTTGGGGAGGGAATTAGAAAAACAGTGTAAGTATATAAACACCTTCGGAAAATAAATTTTGAACTATAAGTATTAATATAATGTAGATGCTTGCTTTGTGATGTCTGTGGGTGGAGCTGACCAGGTCGGCGCTGCACCGATGCTTGTGTGCTTGAGGATTTAGGGCAGGATGCAACATCGGCGTGTTGGCCATCTGCTGCCTTACTCGTCGCCTAAGTATGAAGACCAGAAGCATCGATACAAACACGTGCCACTTTATGAGATAGATAATCAATCGATTTTATGGTTACCAACGTGCTACTCTTGTATACCAATTAGCCTGACAGGCATCCAGTTTCGCCGCTGAGACCTTCTCCAATTAGCCTAGCAGATCTTTAGTCCGTCCCACAGAGCCGAGACCTGCCTTGCCCACCAGCCATCAGACCTGCAGCCGACCATCACAGCCTACAAAGTCGTGTTTTTCCCTAAAAAAATGTATGCATGCTGCACTATCATTGGGATTACCTGTTGCACACGCTCTCTATAGGGATGCTAATCACTACAAATATTTTCTTCCGAACCTGATGCTTGTGCATCCCGGTAGCTTCACCTACTTGGCTACCTCCGCCCATGGCGACCAATCTGTTGTTTGTTGATTTTTACCAAGCGAAACAGTAAGGATGTCAATCGCTAAACTCACTAACAAATAATAGGATGGAAGGTTCACCTGCTTGATTTTGAACCAACCAGACCAAAAAGAAAGGCCAAATCAGCGTCCAGCCATCTTCCACATGAGTGATGCAAGAATATTGCACCACCAGTGACTTCTCTAGGGAGAGTGTGGCCGCTCTCCCAGGATCTGCAACTTCTCTGCAATGGTTATGTCGATGGCGCGGCACATTGGTAGTTCGTGGGTGACCACTAACCTAGCGGCAAGGCGCAGGCGGGCGGCAGAAGGTGAGGGCAGAGGCGCGGTGCACCGTGATGCAATCGATGGCTTGAGCAGAGAAAGATGGGAGAGACATGGATGGATGGATCGGGAGAGGAGTGGAGACAGGATAAAGATGCGGTGACCCCAATGGCCACATGCAGCCGGTAGTGTGATTTTATGGTTTGTGAGTGAACCGCTTGCGTGGAAGAAGGAAACTGCCTGGCTCATCTCTCAGTTATGGAAGCGGAAGAGAAGGGCACTCGATCGATGACCAGGGCATGGATGAGTACAAAATAAAAATTGAATCACACAGTTTGTTGATTTTTTTCCCTTAGTGTGGAGAAGTGAATTGCTGAGGTGGATCATCCTGCTGGTAGTGGAACGCTAACGTGGCCATTTGTAGGCTGGTCAATATGTGGTCGGTCCCATCTGTAAGTGGGTAATGAAACGCTGATGTGGCTAGGTTGTTGATGTGGATAGTTCGCATGTCAAGAGAAATAGGATAGTGGGGATGAACTATTTAGGTATTATAGATTCACGGAGTTCATCCGACCGGCCACAATCACTCGATGAACTGGGTGAGCCACACGGCAATCAAATAGTAAAAAAAATTTGGCATGGATATGTGACCAATTAGTATAGCCTCCAATGACGTTGGTTTCCAGGTGACTTTGATCTTGGGCCGGCTACAACTGGAGCTCATGTACGTGGGGAGACAATCACATCAACAACACAACGAAGCTGGATTGCAAGGATAATAATGAGAGATCTTAGGCCGGCGTGCGTGAGGCGGTGATCACATGTTAGGGTACGTATCGTATGGACTTTTGTATTTTTTTCCCTATTTTGGAGGTGGAAGGGAATGAGAAAACTTAACCAAGGGTATTGGTGGGTAATTTCGGTGAACTCTAGCAACAATATAATTTTTTTCAAGATCCATTGGTTGTAATCGTTTAGTTAAAGTTATTAATGGCCGGATGTTTCTGATTATTATGGGATTTTTAATTTAATTCTCTTTTTTCTGATTAGCTCGTAAAGTACTTTTTATATATAATAGATGTATGAAATGTAATGAAATCCAGCATGTTTATATGAAATCCGACCGTGTATGAATGAATTTATTTCGATTAGTTCAAATTCCTGTATCACTGGCATTGGATGAACATGCAAAACAATATGTACTAGCATTATTCTCAGGGTGATCACCTCGTTTGCAGCAGTTTCACATGTACTCCCTCCGATCCTTTCTAGTCTGCATACAAGTTTTGTCTGCAGTCAAAGCATCTTTACTTTGACCAATCTTATACAAAAAAGTATGCACTTTCACAATGTGCGAAGTAAAAAGGAACAAAAGGAGTACAAAGAGTTTGAGCAGCTTTTTAGCGTTTCTGTACATTACAATCAAACACACAGGCCTGGCAATTCATAGAGAACATTCAAAACAATCGATGATTATGCATCTCAGCGACTCACATGTCAGAGGCAATATTTACTTCACAACTAAAGAATAAAGAAAAAATTGATCGACGCTGCTGACAACAAAGGGCGTCCCATTCGAAAATATCAAACGCATATCTTGTTAAAATCAATGAGCAAAATTTGACAAGGTTGTCCCATTTCAAAATATCAAATGCCTACGATTGTGGAATGGGCACGGTTTGCCATCAGTTCGGATATTGACATGGCACCTCATGCTAAATAAACCAGCTGTTCTTTTTGTGCAGTTCCACCAAAATCAACCAAATTCGCGCGTAGCTTGTATGATTTCGCCCTTATATGTTGCAACGCCTTGAACTTATGGGCACTTCCTTTCTTGTGGTGAAAATGAATGATTCGATTATTCATGAACCATTTTGTGCAGTTCCCAAGCTGAGCACTCCTGTTTGCACGAATACAAAAAAAGTGATTAGTATAAACCAAACTGTACTATGAATTGACAGTTTCAACAGACACATATATGGTCCATGTAGAGCACACTTTTAGAAAAATGGAACTCACCAGAAAGAATCCTAGAACAACATTTTACTCGCGCATCACAGCAAAAAAATGGAGATTTGTCAGTCCTTCTGAGCTGAAGTTAGTTTGGTCTTGTGGGGAGTAATGTAACCATCCTTCAACTGCTCCTTCTGATGAGAAGATAGACATGGCTTCTTCATCCCGGCATAATCGGAACTAGTCACTTCACGTACTCCATATTCTTCGTCAGAAGAAGATGATCCTGTTGTGCAAAGACAAGAGGACTACTAAATGCTAGCATCCCTGTTTGCTCGAAAAAAAAGGAAAGGAAATATTTAAAACAGCACAGATGAAGCACTTCTCAAGGACAATACCACTTTTTCATGACAGTATCTAAAGAGTAGCACAACACCAATAGAGATGACAAAGCTCAATCATATGGATGAAATCAGTGGGCGAGTACCAACCTTTGTCAGGAGGCTGATTGTGTAGAACATATAGATGAAGCACTTCTCCGGAACCACCTGTTGCTACTACGGGGGTGGCCATGCTTACTATATACTCCTCGATTAGTTTAATGTTTCCAACATCTTCTTGTGCAGTTCCACTAAAATATATGGTATCTTCAAAGAAGATCCCTGTTTGCACAAGTAGAGATAATTACGCATGGCATCAAATCAGTGGCAAACCAATTGCTCGTTCCAGCCATAACAATAAATTGAGATGCAAAACTATATCATTACTTGTGTCATCACAGTTCCAGTGTTTCATTATAGCACTGGGAGTTGATTTTTGTTTTTCTTCCGCTTGTTCTTCCCCTTCATCACTTGGTTCAATAACAGACAAGCTTCGCCTTCAATGTAAGATTTGGCATGTCAATTAGGGAGCACAATTATAGTACTAAACTTAATTTTCTGATGAAAGTGGCAAAATACAGGCCAGCAGTTGTGAAATATCCTTATCTTACCTCAATGGGATATTACGGTGCACATACAGATTGGAAGTCTTGTCTCCATTTGTGCAGTTCACTAAAATCAAGCAACATTATTGTACAAGTAGCACAAATATGAAAGCACACTACAGAATCATGTGAAAGAAGGCTAGTACTGAACTCTCATGATGCGGAATTCAAACAACTCACAAGAAGAAGATCTGAACCAAATTCGCCTTAACGGATAGGAAGTAAGATCTCCTCTTGTGCAGTTCCACTAAGATCAAGCAATCAAGCAATGTTGTCGGTGTGACATTTTGGTTGAACTGCACAAAACACTCTTAAAACAAAACTGTTTTGTGCAGTGCAACAAAAGGTCACAATGGCAACGAGGTGAAGTAGATAACCCTGTTTACACAGAGGTGCAAAGGAAACAATTCGTGGTCAATAATAGTGGATGACACAGAAGCCAACAAAAAGAAGCATCTACCTTATCTAAATGGGAAAGAAAGCAAGACAGTAGCATTTCTCAAACAGTGGCATTGATTAATATTAACATAGAGATTATATTAACAATAAAATTCGTTAAACATGTGATTTGCTTTTAACTGTGGCATTGCATCAATTTCCCAGCGGCATTATTAGAGGGTGTTTATTTACAGGGACATTTTGGTGTAGGGACTAAAAAAACTCCGTGTCAGTCACATCTAAACCAAACAGGAGGGACTTTTAGGGACTAAAAGTGGGCATTTGGGACTAAAGAAAGAAGACCCCGACGGAGTCTTTTTGGGACTTTTTCCAACAGTTGCCCCTGCCACGCATTGCACCTTGTTTCTATTAGTTCATTACTAGGGGTAACATGGTCTTTTAGCATGTCATTTAATAACCTCTAGTCCATATTTAGTCCCTGGAACCAAGCAGGTAGGGACTAGGGAGTTTTTAACCAAACAGGGCCTTAGATTAACAACAGCTAATGAGTTGCACGGGACAGTGGACGCACCAGCGCCATGTGCATCTACCGATGTACTGTAGTCATGCACAGTCTGTTGCAACAAAGAACAAACAACCAAGGAGCATATTTGTGTCGGTCCCAGTTTTGTTATCTTTAGACACCTTTCCCTATGTGAGCGCAGCAAATCTAGTCCTGCTCAAACTCTACAGCCTTGTCCCTTCCTTTCCTTTTTGAACTAGTACTTTCGCCCCTTCCTTTCCTCTTTGAACCACGTCCTAGATTTATGCGGTACAACTTTCCCCACTACTTTCCCCCATTCCTTTCCTCTTTGAACCACGTCTTAGATTCATGCTATACAACGTTCCCCCTTCATTTCCTCTTTGAACCACGTCCTAGATTCATGCTATATACAACTTTTCCCACTACTTTCCCCCACTCCTTTCCTCTTTGAACCACGTCCTAGATTCATGGTATACATGCAGCTAGAGTAATGCATGTGGAGTAAGTAAAATATACCTTAAGGTTCTTGGGGCATGCTTCGGTGGGCGATGGGATGGCGGCGAAGAAGAAGGGGTCAGAGGCCCTCCTGCGCCGCCGTTGGGTGGAAAGTGAACAGCTGCGCCGGTAGTGGATTCCCTCCCTCGCCGATGGCGACCGCGTTAAGCCTCCTTCCCTTCCCGGCGGACGGATCCTGCCGGCTCTTTGAGCAGCAGTGAGGGAAGAGAGAGAGGCCAACGAAGTCTTGTTTAGGTCTAGAGAGGGCGAGAGAGTGTGAAGAGAGCAATTACAAGCGCTGAGGCTCCAGCGGGAGAGGGCGAGAGAGTGTGAAGAGAGCGACTACAAGTGCTGAGGCTCCATCGTGTATATATATATACTGGAGAGAGAGTGTGAAGCGTGCAAACCCTAGAAAAGATTTTGACTAGCCAAAGAATCCTCCTGGCAAAAATTATGCTCAAGTGTAGTCATCGAACCCGAGACCTCAAGTTTGATGAGCGAACAGGCTAACCAGCTACACAACCCTCCCGTTATGTTCAACGAGAGGAAAATAACCTTTTATACATTCCTGCATTCGTGTGACAGGCATGCCGTGTTTTTGTGTGTGTGTGTGGGAGTAATTTTCAATCATAATCGTGTGATGTGGCTTTGGTGGTAAGACTATCCACAGTGGTGCAAAAATAATGCAGCCTTAGCCACCTTACCTCTCTCCACGTAGTACGTTGGGTCCCACCAGTAAGAGGGTGAAACAAACAAATTAATAAGAAAAATTAAAAGCGCCAGCGGTGTATCTTACTACCTCACACATCTCGCTACTGCCCGGGAACACTGTCCAATTGATCCCTCTGTTCGCTCACATACTATTTTAAGTGAATCCTTATTATAACATGCACACAAATTTTGGGTACTTGTATTCGACTTAAGTCAGTGTACCACCATATCTCGTATACTTACTACTCCCTCTGTCTAGGTGTAATAAGTCACGTTAGAAGGTGCAACGGGACCAAGGTGCGTGCGTGTGCGTGTGTGTGTTTAACAACATGTGTGTGTTAGAGAGTGCGACAGATCGACCTTCTCCTACAGAGAGATGGTGCGTAGTGTACGATTTTAGCCGCGAGAGTTGGTGCATCCTCTCGTTTCTAGGCATGTCTGGTACGGATGCGAATAGCTGCCACGCCCGCTCCTGACCAGCCTGGCCCACCCAAAGCCCCTCCATCGCCCGTGCGTGCTTCCCGCCCAAAATGGTCAGTGCCGCTCCAAAGAATCGGTGCTGCATTCATGCCCGGGCAGAGCGGACGCGACCTCTCACTGGCGCAAGAGTGATGGTTGCTTCGTCCATCCAACTTACTGCTGGATCTATGTGATTTGACGGCTCATTGGTCTTTATTACTGAGGTGGTAGGACTGCTGGATGTCCCACGCTTTCGGCGAAAGGAGGTAGTAGATTGCAATTTTCTCCATTCTTACAGCGGAGGAGTGCAAGAGCAGTGAAAACACGCAGGCTCAGTGATTACATGGCCCACCTCACACTATCACCGTGCGACACCTAACTCTTTACATAGTACTCCCTCCGTTCCTAAATATTACTAGATGAGTCCCCGCGTGTTGCCGCGGAACAGCGATATATCTCTCTGCGCAAAATTATCGATTTCATAGAACTAAAAAAAATCTATAACCGCATGACAAATGTGTAGCCAAACTAAATAAACTCCCATCATCATTTAGATCATCCCATGTAAGGAAAAAAGATCAGCCAACTCCTACTGCATAATGGGATTATATTTTTCTTTTTGACATGTTAATGGGACTTAAAAGCTCACTTACATGCATGCTAACGGTGCATGCTTGCATGCAGACATGTTGATGTGATTTAAAACCCACTCACATGCATGTGCCACGGTATTTCTGCATGCTTGCATGTGGCTTAGTGCGGAGCCTCTCAACGTCTAGATCAGACAGCTATTATGACTGATTTACTTCATCTAGCGGCTACATCAATTTTGATGATGTGGCTCAAGGAGAGGATAGAGAATTCCTAGTAGTGGGGGCTAGCTATTACTAGTAGATAAGTCTTTGTAGAGATTCCACTAGGTGAACTACATATGGAACAAAATGAATGAATCTACACTTAAAATGCATCTATATACATCCGCATGTGGTTCATGGTGAAATCTCTACAAAGACGTATATTTAGGAACGGAGGAAGTATTAGTATAGTACTAGTACGTACTGTAATTTATCAGCGAGATAAATTTGTACAATGCTATGAAGCTTCCAGCTCCTGTTACATGTATCTTGCGTCCAAGGTTGCTCGTTGCAACATTTCATCAAATACAAAGGAGACTAACATGCATGCTATTGCATCTCAATGATTGACAGATCATAGCAAATATGTACTCCCTCCGTTCCAAAATAAGTGTCTCAACTTTGTGCAAACTTTAGTACAAAGTTGTACTACTACTAAAGTTGACACTTATTTTGGAATAGAGGCAGCTAAAGAAAAAAAAGATCCATGCAGTCCCTAGCCCTTGAACCGTGAACCCTGACCAGGCTTCAATTTGCTGGCAACGTTCGAGCTTCCTAATAAATGAACTTTGCAACCTTTTGACCATCGGATCATTTTGTGCAGTTTCACCAAAATTGAGATGAGCATCCCTGTGGCAAAGAAATTGAAGAAGCGCGATTAGAATAAGATTACTGGGACTAATTGATGAGACATAAACTCATCACAAATACAGTACGTAGAAGCCAGTAGAGGTATCAGGTATGTGCGGGGCAAAGAAGTAGAGAAATATCCACAGGGAGTGATGTGGGCAGCTGGAGAAGTGGTGCAAGCCGGCTGTAAAGGGAGTTGTACCTGAGGGACGTAGCTCAACCTTGAGGAGGGCAGCGGGAGGCGGCAACTGCCCACGTCGCGGCACTGAGAAAGGGACGAAGGCAACCTCACCGGCTTTGTGAGAGAGAACGGCGGGGACCCCTGATCGGGACGTGTCGACAGTGGGTTTTCGCCGTCGACGACGGCCACCTCATCTACACTAAGCATCCACCCCTTCCCCAAGCGGACGTGATCCGCCGGGATGTTAGAGATGTGGCCACAGTCGTTTTGTGCGAGAGAGTGTGAAGAGAGCAACCCCAGCAAGCAACCGTGTAGACTGGCCCATCCTGACTATGTATATAGTGGAGCGGTTTCCTTTTCTCTCCATATGAACCTATCATATTGCGTATGTGCCACTGAAGAAAAAAAATTTATTTATAAATGACGCGGCACCTACTACTCGTTCTCCTATAACCTTGCGCTTGGCATCTCCAAAATATTAACCTTGCGATTGGCTCTTCGCCTCTTCGGGAAGTCGAGCAATAATGGTAGCGCAGTATATATTGTTCTGGCTATATGAGGCCGAATGAATTGCTGCACGTCCACCACGTGGGCGAGGGTCGAGAGGCGAGGGAGAGTGCTACTACATACAGAGCAAAATGAGTGAATGTACACTCTAAATACGTCTATATACATCAGTGTTTGGAGTATGTACTAGTAGTTCATATTAAAATCTACTAAAGGACATATATATTCCAAACAATATGATATAATCTCTATAACCAAGGTAGTAGGGACGAGGAGTAAACGGAGGGAGTAGTAAATTTTTCTCCTCGTGCTGCGAGCCACCGCGCCCGTGGGCGAGGGAGCGGGCATAAAGGTGTACAGTAGTAGTAAGCTTCACCTCATCCTGTGAGCCACCGCGCCCGTGGGCAGGGGAGACAGCGTACTAAGCAAGCTTCTCCTCGTTCTGCGAGTTGACGGGACACATCAAAAGTACTCCAGTGTATAGAGCCTTGCCTCTAAGATAGGCCCCACATGGTTTGCCTCTTTTTTTAATTTAACATAACGCGTCAAGTCGCAATTTGTTTGTTCACCCGTGGTAGACGATCCTCCCTCCACCAAGTGGACAACTAGTACACGTGCCAAATTACCACGTGGGCGGCCTTTTTCGTACAGAAATGAGCTCCACCGTGTACCCGTGCGGGTGTGGTTGGGAAAGAGACGGGAGTACGTGCACCGTGCATGCACCTCTTATCTTCATGTATGTCCCCCACCTACGTGGGTGTGTGTGAGAGATACAAACCGCGTTCGTGAGTGTTTTTTGTTTTGTGGTGGGGGTGGGGGTTGATTTCGTGAATTATTTGTGGGAATATGTGTCGATGACATCTCAAACAAAATTTTGCATGCAATGTGTGTGAAATGGAGGCCTATCCATATCATACATAGAGGGTCGGGCAATCCACGAGAAGAGAGGGAGGGGTCATAGCTATCGATAGAGTCGAAGAGAGGATCAAGTGGGTGGGTGTGAGATCGATGAAGAGAGCCATCGAAATTGTGTGTGTGTGCAAGTCAAAGATATAGGGCGACTGGCCTACCGGAACGTTAGAGGGCACATGTCAAGTTTGTGTGTGGCAGGGAGACATGACTAGAGCGCTTGATGTATCGGTGTGTGGGGGGGGAGGAGGGGGGTGGGGGGAGGTGTAGGCAGAGGCCTAACTATAGAGGTAGAACGACTCGTATATGTGTTGAGAAGGAGAGACCCAGCTATGTCTTGAGGGAGATCGGTCAACATCCATACATAACTGAAGGATGGGAAATATGATGGGACAGAGAGAGAGAGAGAGAGAGAGAGAGAGAGAGGGAGAGAGAGAGAGGAGAGAGAGAGGTAGGGAGAGGGAGGGAGAGGGGTAGAGTGCTGGATGGGTGATGGAGTTGCTTCTCGGAGATGTTGGGAGAGGCCTACTAGACAAACTGAGGGTGAAACTGCAATGTTATCAATAAGAGTGGGGATGTGTTTCTGTGTGTGCCTGTGCGTGATAGATCTGTCGGGACGCATCCATGGATGATGAAGGGGAACCATGTGTTTGGTAAGCAAACCTAACTAGATCGGTAGATCAATTGTTGTTTGTCGGAGGAAGGGAGAGACACAACTAATGAGGTAGATCGATTGACGTGTGGGTAAAAACGAGTTATAAGGACCTAGCTGGCTATACGTATAGCGAGAGATCGGTCGGTGTACGTCCATTTGTTAGAGGCAAATAAGGCCCAGCAGGACGGATAGACAGAGAGAATGGAGCTAGGAGGTGGTGCGAGAGGCCCAACTACTAGCTAGATAGGGGGAGGAGTGTGCGGTTGTGAGATCGATGAAAAGAGGGGCGAGAGTTTACACGTGTGTGTGACCATATGAGAGACACAAGGCAAGGACACATAAAGGAGGAGATTGAAGCTGTGTGTGTATGCTGTAGGCAAGCATCACTGGAGAGGTTTATCGATCGATGTGTGTCGGAAAGGAGTTGTGGAGACTCTGGGAGAACGACCTAAAGAAAAAAATGAATGTGCCCGGTGGATAGAATGCCGAAGGAGGGGGAGGGTGAGGAGGGCGTGTTCATGCACAAGAGAAAGTTAGTGGTAGCTACAAAGGTTAGAGGATTGTGTGGGTGTAACAGACTAACAAAGATCATAATTTGATATGAAAGCGGATTCATATATTTGAATAGGAGATCATAGTGTTTTAAACATTGCATGCATGAATATAGCGGTGATACACGTGCTGTGCACATGTTATACCATAATGTGATAATGCATGGCATTTGCAACTCACAGCTAAATGCCGAACAATCTAAACCATACTATACATCAAACAATCTCACATTTTATTTGAATTCGAGATAATGTGCGGCGTTTGCAGCTTACAACTAAATATCGAGCAATCTAAACAATACTATATATCAAACATTCTCACATTTTATTTGAATTTGTGGTAATGTGTGGTATTTGCAACTCACATCTAAATACTTGTAGGCGTAGGGGGCGGGGCACCATACATATTGTGATAAACACATTATACATATGAGACATACTTGCTAGAAATGTAATGTGATTTGAAATCAAAATAAAGTGGATTCAAAAAATCTAGTTCGAGTTCATATAGTACACATAGTTCATATGTAACTCGAGACTAATCATGTGGTGTGCCGTGAAGATAATACACAAACGATGGTTTAACTTGACAATAATAATGATTGTAGATCTTATTAAAACAGAGAAACGAATTCAAATGCTTTGACTTCACAACAATCATTACTGTAGATCTTATTCAAATTTAGTTCATATTGAAGCGGTAGTATATACGTTTGGAATGCACTAAAACGTTCATTTGAGTAGTAGGTTGCATGCATTATACACGTAGTGAAATATTTTAATTGAACATAACATGAATTCAAAGTTTTGAATGACATTTGTAGTGCGCATTGATTTGGTACAGTACATGTTAGGCTTGTCTGGAAATTTCAACCCGCGCCTTGTTAGCCCGAAATATTTAAGATATATCTTTGTCTCGTTGTGCTCCGACAACTCCCTCCATATCAACCCGCGCCTTGCTATTCCAAAATTACAACGCGCGTGAAAACTCCCACCTCCTGCGAAATCCCGACACGCGAAATGCCTGTGGTACCCCTGAACCGAAAGAACCGCCTCAAATCGGTGGGGGGTACTTTCATAACTTACCCCACATTTCGGACAAGCGCGTCTCTAAGCCATGGTTGCCCACTGCCATCCCATCCGCCCACCCATTCATACACCAAGGCCGCGAAAACCCACGACGAAACCCCACACCCTGCTCCGTCTGCCACCCAGCCGGAGCCTCTTCCCCGACGACGTCGTCCACAGCAACACCTCGACGTCCCTCATCCACCGTACCGGATGAGGATCCGTCGCCGATCTCATCGTCCCACCGGTTCAGCCACCCCGTCCTCCACTTCCAAGGAGCTGCCCCGACATTCCCCTTGTCTTTCGCGCCACCTCCATTCCCACACCGCCGTCTTCACCTGCACCACGGAAGAGCATCATCATCACCATTTCCTCGGATGAAGCTGCGGCCTAATCGGCGCCACCAAAGAGGTTGTACACTAATCGCCGCATTTTCTTCTTGATTCGATCTCAGGGTGCTGCCGGCGTTCGGTCCCGAGCCGACATGGCGCGACTCCATCCACGGCAGCATCGCTGGCCACTTCCTCCATGGTATTGCTCCCTCGGCGGCGACGTCCACATCAGTAGGAGCTGCTGCTGCTTTAGCTCTCGCTCGCGCTGCTGCTCTGCTCTTGCTCTTTCGGTCCCCTGTCTGGTCTGCTCTCGCTCTTGCTCTTGCTCGCGCTGCTGCTCTCGCTCTTGCTCTTGCTTGTGATGCTGCTACGATTTGGCTACACTTTAGTCGACTGAATCGACTTTTGGGTCAGTCGATTTTCAAGGGGTGGGCTCGCCTGGGTGAAGGAAGAACCAGCCGCAGCAGGGAGGGGGGCTCGCCGGAGAGGTACCCCACTATCTATCTTAGGGTTCAGGATGGGGGCGGTGGTCGCCGGCGTTGGCGGGGCGTTGGCGGGGTGGTGGCATGGGGATCGCCGGAGAAAAAGCTCGGCATGGGGGGGCCTAGAGGGATGGCCGGGGCGGCGGCGGACCGGTGGTGGGGAGTGTTTTTGGGGCGGGCGAGGCGGCGCACCGCCAGCCGCGGGCGGCAGGGGGCTGCTGTTTGGCCGGTAGTGGCTGGTGGCTCAGGGGGGTGGAGGTTGAATATGAACCGCAGGCCCTTGATTTCATATCAAATGGCTGCAAAATCGACTAACTAGAGATGAAAAAGTCAGTCGACCGACATGTAGCCTCACCTTGCTAGTGCGTTCAGTTTCGACAGCAAAATTCAGTTTTGACAGCAAAATTCAGTATCGGCAGTTAAGTTCAGTTTCGACAGTTAAGTTTAGAGATGAGCGGCTGATGTATTTTACATCTAGCACTTTGTGGTTATGTATTTTACGTCATGTATTGGAGATGCTATTAGAATTCCACTCAGGTTAACGTTGTTCGTTGTCTCTCTTGTCCTGCTTCAGCCTCGGCGTCGTACAACTCACCGGAGCTGCTCCAACGACGAAACCCTCCATCACAACGGAGCAGTACCTCGGGCTCCATCTCCAGACGCCTAAGATCTTCTTCCCCTCCTCCGACAGCAAAGTCAGCCGGAGCATCCTCACCGTCCAACCGAATCACGCTGAGATCGACATGGCTTCGCCAAAGAGGTTGTACACTTGTTGCATCTCTTTTTTACTCTACATGTTATATATATTGTCCACTGAGCACACAGATTTGTTCCTTTAGTGTCTCCTTAAAAGAAAAAACGTAGGAATTTTAATTTTCACTTGTCCTCCTTTTCAAATTCCTATTCATGAAGCACAAGACTAAGAGATAGTAGCATAATAGCATTACAATCGTACATTTTCTTGTGGTTTGACTTAATCTCATCATGCTTCTTTGCATCCTGTGATCTTCCAATTGTTGTGAATCAAACACCCAGATTGGCAGAAATCTTGTGTTTTTAAATTCTCTGTTTTGCACATGCATTCCTATCCTATTCCTGTCTATTTCCTATCCCTGCATTGTTGGAATCCTCCAATTCAAATGAGCCCTTACAGAATTACTTCTCTTACAGATAGTTGTCAAAGAAAACCTTTTGTGGTTTGTCCCGCTCCTACTGCACCGTCGTCCACCCCATCTCAGCTGCTCCAACGACAGAAGGGTCCAGCACAGCAGGGATCCGGCCTCCAGACTGTCTTTCGCCGCCTTAGATCTTCTTCCCCGCCGCTGACAGCCATGAAAACTGCATTACCATCGTCAATCGAGCAGATGACCTCGAGGACTACACGGGTCTGCAAGAGAGGTCGCACTCTTTCGTGTCTGCTTACGTTATGCATCGCTTAATATTACATGCTACTTTATCGTCCTGTTCACCGATTAGACTCTGAGTCAGCTCCAAACTAATGGTCAAACTTGAGTTTTTAAATGGTTGTGGGGTACATATCGGGGCCGCTATCAATAGTATCTATCTACTATCTGGTTAATCTCCGGTGTCTACTATGAGTTTCATGTTGGGTGGGAAACAAACAATAAAGAAGCCATTATCTGTATTTTTTAACTGAAGCCATTATCTGCCTGCTATTATTGGTTTTGGGTCTATCCACAGGTTGCTACCATCACTCTGGATTTCTGCATGCACTCCTTACATAATCTCACTATGTTTTATTCCTATGCATGACATTTATTATAAACAATGGAACTGAACATGTAGAGCAAAAGAGACGAGCCTTGCATGGCAATAAAGTTTCATGCAGACGTCGCTCCATGGTAGGCGCAAAGGCAGGCCCCCTCCATGAATTTCGGATTGTAATCGAGAGGAAGATATCTATTCTGAGGGGGATTCAGACGGAGAAGATAACTCCTATTTACCCCATGAGGTCTTCGCTCTAACTTGGCATGCTGATGTTGGTTATATCATGCATATGGTGTCTTGCATTGCTTACTTTATACATCAAATATGCCATCTGCTTAGTTTAGACATCCTTCATGCGAATGCCATCTGTTTAGTTTACTCATCGTTTATGTGAATTATGCAACGCCATCTTGTTTAGCCAGGCATCATATATGTGAATTTTGCAATGCCATCCTGCTTAGCCAGTCATCTTATATGTAAATTATATCAGGCCATCCTTTTTTTTGTTACATATTACATTTGTCAACAATGTTAGTACATTCAACTGCTCTTCGTGTGCATCAGCCATTTGCCACGGTGATGACAAGTTCTGGAGTGAAAACAAGGTCTTCAGAGCAGACTATGCTATCTGACGAAGCGCATATCTCGCTGGTTACGGATAGCTCCTCAGAGGAGGATTCAGAGACAGATGACTAGTCCTATTCCCCCCCCCCCTGAGGTGTATGCTCTAACTTCGCAGGGTTATGTTGCTCATATCATGTGTATGGTGTCTCACATTGCTATGTCATTTGATTAGTTTAGACATGCTTTGTGTGAATGCCACCTGTTCAGTGTCTAATTACCATATATGTGAATTGTGCATTGCCATCTTGTTGCAAGACATTATATATGTGAATTATACAATGCTATCTTGTTGCAAAGGCATTATATATGTCAATTATGCAATGCCATGTTGTTTAGCCAATCATCATGTATGTGAATTATATCATGCTAACATTTTTTGTATTACGTGTTCCATTTGTCAACAACGTTTGTATATTCAACTACTCTTCCTGTGCATCAGCCATTTGAAGCGGTGATGGAAGTATCTGGAGTGAAAACAAGGTATTCAGAGCAGACAATGCTACCTGCTGAAGCAGACATCTTGCTGGTTATAGAGAGATCCTCAGAGCAGGATTCAGAGACTGATGACCAGTCCTATTTCCCCCCTGAGGTCTGTGCTCAAACTTGGAAGGGTTATATTATCCATGTCATGCATGTTGTCTTGCATTGCTTAGTTTTTACATCATATATGGATTGCCATCTGCTTACTTGCTTACTATATAAATCATATATTTGAATTATATCATGCCATCATGTTTACATAGTACATACACATCATCTATCTGAATTATGGCATGGCAACCCATTTAACAAAGACATCATATAGTTATATCATCTCATCCTGTTTAGTGTTTACAGTCATCATATTTAGAACTATGGCATTCTATCCATGAATGTATGTGAATTATGGCATGCCAACCTATTTAATAAACACATTATATAGTTATGTCATGTCATCCTGTTTACATAGTCTTATATTTTGAACTATGTCTTTCCATCTTTTTTAGTTAGCCATCATAATGTGAAATTGTGTCATGCTATCCTGTTTAG
Source organism: Triticum timopheevii (assembly GCA_963921465.1). Taxonomy (NCBI): domain Eukaryota; kingdom Viridiplantae; phylum Streptophyta; class Magnoliopsida; order Poales; family Poaceae; genus Triticum; species Triticum timopheevii. The sequence continues at coordinate 168,854,061 of OY997274.1, forward strand.
TTAGCCATCATATATGTCAAATTGTGTCATGCTATCCTGTTTGGTTAGACAACATAAATATGAATAATTTCATGCCCTCTTTTATTCCCCACTATCCATTGCACCTGTCTATCATACAATGTCTATACTTTCAATTACTTTTCTTGTTTATCAGCCATTTGAATTGGAGAGCATGATGGAAGTATCTAAGGGAGTAACAACATGGTCTTCAGAAAAGATAGTGCTACCAGTTGATGCAGATAGAACCACGGTTGTACTTGCCCAAGGACCGGATCCACCACACATAACCCAGACCCTCGCAGATTGTACCGCTACCCAGTTGGACAGAGAACCAGCTACACCCCTTCTAACCCCAACCCCGACAGATAGTAACCCAGTTCCAGTTGACACAACACCGTCTCCACCACAGAGCACCCAAACACGAGCAGTTAGTAAGGGAACTGCAGTGCCCAAAGCACGAGGACCACCACTCCGAATCCCAACTCAACGCTTAAAGGAGAAGAAAATTTGTTCTCAGGTCAGGTTCTGTAGCTATGGTTCATACTCCTTTGCTCTTGCATTACTGTATTTACTCATACCGACTTTTTTCAAATTTGAAGGATGGAATTGAAACTCCAATGGCGCAACAGGTATGTTTTAAACCTATTTCTTTAACTGGTTTGCTGTTGTAACCTGCTCTATGTTGATTTCAGTTTCAATTGAATAAACAGTTATATTCTCATGTCATGCACATTACAAGTGTTGTTATTGCTCTATAGTTACCCACACTTATATTATGTCTATTCTGCTTTGTCTTGAACAAATATTATTTGAACGGTGTCTCTATCTTGATTTGGCAACAAAAACTAGAATTATATAGACCATAAAGTGACCATGGTACATAGATATATGTTTGTTTCATGCTGTTATCCTGTCCACTTTACTACTGAACTCATTTACCAAAATGAGTTTCATATACAACATGGTAAACATGTGATGTGTCTACTTGTTTCTCTTTTAGAATGCGGACAAAATATTGGAGAACAGTACCGCTTTATCCAATGGTAAAGGAAGTAATGCAGATAAGGTTCAAGATAGTGAGACATCCCTGTCGGTCTCCAAGAAAGCTGATAAAAACTATCTTGACGACAGTGAGGGAACCCAAAAGTCATGTCTTGATGTAGTGTTCGAGTTACTGTCCACTACTGCTGGAACAAGCTCTTCGAACTCGCTGCCTGAATCAGTTCGTCTTCTTGAGTCTCAACTTCAAGTTGAAAGACATCAATCAGATGTGCTATGACAGGAAGCTGAAGGACTGAGGAAGTCCCTGCAGAATTCAGATGCATATTTTCTGGTGCAATAGCAAGCGCTGGAGGATTTAAGCGCCAAACAAGAGAAAGTTAATAAGCTTGCTAAGCATCTTGCCAGCATTATGGGTACCCATGATATTGTTTCTTGAGATCTTCTGAAGTGGTTTCAGTTCTAGATTTGTTTTGCTGTGACGTTTATTTGCGCTGGTCACCAACTTTGACAACCAGTGTATATGATATGTTGCTTTGTTCCCTATATTTGCACTGGTGCCGAACTTTGATGCCAAGTGGATGTAATATGTGTAATAGCCATGATAGCCTAGCATAAGTTGCTTGCTTATTTATTTCCTTGTTGTCTTGTTTATTTGTTTGCTTGTAGTCAGTGCAGTTCTTTTTCCGCGGTTTGCTAGTGGCTGCAATAACCTATTTTTTAAAACTAGGCCACAATAACCATGGGCTAATATTTACTGTAGTGACACTGGGCCTCCTACGGGCCGTAGAAACAGTGGGCCTTCTACGGGCCGTAGAAACAGTTGGCCTTCTACAGGACGTATAAACAATGGGCCTTCTACGGGCCGTAGAAACAATGGGCCTTCTATGGGCCGTATCATCACTGGGCCTTATACGGGCCGTATGACCATAACGGGCCATCGTTAATAGGCCGTATTTGATGACGCTATGAAAATGGCCAAACGTATTAACGGACCACAAACGGGCCCATATAACCACGGGCTGAATTTGGCCCACAAGCAGAAAATGACAGTAACGGGCCGTAAGTAAACGAATGCTGTAAATGAGCCCAAGAATAAATGGGCTCTGAGAAGGCTGAAAGATAACATTTGCTGGAAACGGCCCAACTGAATAACGGGCCCTTAATGGGTATAAAGTGATATACTGTTCATGACGGGCCAATTTTACCACGGGTCGTTAATGGGTGTAAAGTGATACACTGTTTATTGCGGGCTAGTTTCACCACAGGCCGTTAATAGGCCAAGAGTTACATAGGGCCTCATATGGGCCGAAAGAGGTCATGGTCCATACATGGGCCAGAAGTGAAAACGAGCTAGAATCATATTGGATGGCCCAGATGATGCTACTGGGCCTAATTCGGATAGGGTGTAATGGACCTTGGGTTAGCGGGCTGTAAATGGGCTATATGCGAACAGGCCATTAACAGGCTTTCCAGGGGCCGGCCCGCCACCTTTTGACCAAGTCAAATGAGCCGGCCTTTTCACAAGAATGGGCCTCTGTTGGGCCGTGCCACGTGTCGACGTATCATAGGCGCCTTCTATCCAATGAGTGGATGACATCTGTCCCAACAATGAGCCGACACGTGTTTCCTCCAGCCAATGATGATTTTACACGTGGAAAATCCCCATTGGTCGGGGCTGTTAACAGGTTATCGGATCCAAAACCCGACCTGATAGCTTAACGGTGTTCCATTACGGTGGATGCCACGTGTCGGTCACCCTTGACGAAAGCACTTCTGTGATGCGCGATTTATCGTCATGGAAGTGGACACTTCCGTGATGATAATTTTGGTAATGTCATGGAACACTTCTACGACAGCACAAGTATGACTATCTTGATTCTGTCATAAAATCGTCATGGATGTACATGCATGAAAAAACACGACCTACTGTGACAAGCACGCATCATCACAGAAGTGTATTTTTTTTGTAGTGCTCCTTCTCGCCGCCGCAACTTTGCTCGTCTCCTCTTCCACATCCACCCCTCCTCGATGGAGCAGCAGATTGCCGGTGGTGACTAGCGCAAGATGGTCAGGTTGACCGAGATCCTTTCTTGGTTTGACAACACACGGCAGATGTGCTGGACCGCATGGCCACTATGAAGGAAATGACGAACAAAAAAAAAGAACAAGCTTTACCCCCGTCCGCAGAACCGATCAACAAGATCGAGATCCTCCGCTGGGAGATGGAGCAGGCTGATTCACCCAACGCATGGGTCAGGCGGAGGTGGTGGGCGTTCAGATCCAGGGTAGATCATCCACTGGATCATGAAGCCACCGTGCACGAGCTGCCGTCGCAGATTGTGCAGCCCCCAACTGAGTCACCGAAGACTCTGAAGTGCAAGAGGAGGAGGACAGTGGTCGCGACCTTGCTTCCTGTCATTCTCCATGCTTCCCTCGCCGCTCTCCTCGTCTGAACGACGGCGGTAGCTATGTTTAGGGTAAGATTCTTGATTTGTAAATCATTACTTGCCACTTGGTTAATTTGATTCTTTGCAATATGTTCTTGCTACCTGTGTACTTGAATCCATAGCCTCTGGATGTCAGCTTAGTTTGATCGAGGAGGCTAGAATGCGTCTAGGCCTATAGCATTGCTATGTTTACTTTCTATGTTTTGATGTGCTGGAGTGCTATCCATGATAGGAAAATTTGTCTGTCACCTCAAGAGTTCTGTTCAAATTATATGATGCAATCTGTGTAAATTGTACTTACAACTTTTTGGCTGTATGATAAGATGGTGGCGGGAAGTGCCTCTAGACAAGTTCGGTACACAAGTTTAGCACACAGTTTAACAGTGGTAGACTCTGGGCAGACATTGAAATATTTCAATACTGCAAGTTCAGTAGACAATTGTAGACGCTGAAATATTTTAATAGTTCAATTTTAGTACAAACTGCTAGACACTGAAATATTTCAGTACTGCAGTTTCAGTAGAGACAGGTAGACACTGAATTATTCACTAGTGCAGTTTCATTACTCTCTGGTACACTGAAATGTTTCACTAGTGCAGTTTCAGTATTCACTGGTACACTCTGAAATATTTCAGTAGAGTCAGGTAGACACTTAAATATTTCAGTAGTGCAATTTCACTAGTGCAATTTCACTAGTGCAATTTCGTGTAATGTACGTATGTACTAATGCATACTATATAAGTTAAAATCCACATTATAGTTATGATATATGTCAAATAAGCATCAATATGATTGTCAATGTTTATGCCATCGATGGTAGTACAACAAATCATGAAATAAGGCAACTTACATCTTAGGCCACAATTTTTTGTTGCAATTTTTTTTCAAACCTAGGGATGTTAATGTTGTGATTTTCTTATGTAGTTGATTTGTTACTCACTGTGTACCGCATGTACATGTCAATTGCATGATTTTCTCATTTTGGTGATTGATTGTTTGAGCAGTTGATAGCCTACCCCATCTAGTTTGGGACAAAAGTCTTTGATGTTGTTCTTGTATTGTTTGAGCAGTTCAAAGTAGGCTTCATGCCGTTAATCTGTGTTTCACCCTGTTTTACAAGTTCAATCAGATAATTGCAGTACCAGCAGTTTGTGATTTGTGTTTTCTGTTTTGTATTCTGGTGTGTGTGCATGTGTGTGTGGGGGATCAAAGTGAAATACGGTTCTGATTCGTGTTTTGCTGGCCTTGATGCTAAGTTAAGTACATGCTAGTAACAATGATGAGAGGGAAGGGGGCGCTGGTGGGAGGCGGTAAGCAAATATTTTTTGGGTTTTATCACCGTGAAAACCGTAGAAAATCCACACAATGTCGAAAATCAGTGAAACTTGTCATGGATGCTTCTCATGTTGGTAGAAGGGTGCAGAAAGAACTTAGGTCAATTTGGATTTATGCTACTTTCTGAAGTGATAGGAGTCTTATGACAGTAAGCATTTATGCTACATTCTGGAGTTTATGGAAACTTAGAATTTATGATACTAAAATATTTGAGTACACACATGTACACACTAAAATAATTAAATCAAGAAACAAAAATATTGTTTTCCCTAATTAAAACAAGAAGAAACAAAAAATTGTTTTGCCTGGGGCTCGAACCCAGGACCTGCAGTGTGCTATGCTAGTGTGCTATGCCAGTGTGCTACGAATAGAGATCTTTATGACATTAAGTTACCTAAATTTATTGTATATTGCCCCTACCCATGGCCCACGTGACTGCCATTTACCCACCGCACACTTACCTCTCCACCGCCCACTCGGCCCACTCCCACTCTGCGTCGATTCGAACTCCCCTCCCCAATCCCCTCCCCAATCCCATCCCATTTGAAACCCTCGCCGGCCACCGCCGCCATGGACAACAGCCTAGGATGGCAGAAAGCGATGGAGGACCTCGCCGGGGGTGATCCGGTGTGGCGTGCGTAGCTGAGGGAGGCGTCCAGCTAGTTTCCCAGCACCGAGATGTTGGTCAACCACGCGCGCGGGCTGAGGGAGGCGTTGACCACTGCGGAGAAGAAGCGCGCTTTCCCCACCGGCCGCGCCGTGCCACCGGCCGTCCTCCTTGTATGGAGAATGCGGAGGCGACGCTGAGCACTGACCCAAGTTAGGGCTCAAGGTGGTGGATGTACCGCTACACCACCATGCCATAGCAGCCGGATACTGCGCGCGTCGCGTCGAGGGCGGAGCGCATCACCGAGAAGGACGTCTTGCTTTCTGTCCCAGGGACCGTCAACCCCGACTACGAGGTTCACCGCGTGACTACGCTAGTCTTCTTTGACGAGGAGGATGTGTTGGGAAACCTAGCATGCAATTTCAAAAAATTCCTACGTTCACGCAAGATCTATCTAGGAGATGCATAGCAATGAGAGGGGGAGAGTGTGTCCACGTACCCTCGTAGACCGAAAGTGGAAGTGTTTACTCAACGCGGTTGATGTAGTCAAATGTATTCTCGTTCCGACCAATCGAGTACCGAACGTACGGCACCTCTGAGTTCTGCACACGTTCAGCGCGATGAAGTCCCTCGAGATCTTGATCTAGCAGAGGTTCGAAGGAGTAGATGAGTTTCGTCAGCACGACAGTGTGGTGACGCTGATGGTGATGTGATCCACGCAGGGATTCGCCTAAGCACCGCGAGAATATGATCGGAGGCGTAAATTGTGGAGGGGGCGCCGCACACGGCTAAGAGCAATTGTTGTGTCTCCTAGGGGCACCCCCCGTATATAAAGGAGGGAGAGGGGAGGAGGCCGGCCTAGGGCGTGCCAAGTGGGTAGAAATCCCACTTGGACTCCTAGTCCTATTCGCCCCCTTCCTTCTATCGAAGGGGGAAAGGGGGAAGGAGAGGGAGAGGGAGAAGGAAAGGGAGGCCGTGCCCCCTTCCCTTGTCCAATTTGGACTCCCCATGGGGGGGGGGCATGCCACCCCATTGTAGGCTGCCTTGCCTCTCCCCTATGGCCCATATGGCCCATTACTTCCCTCGGGAGGTACCGGTAACCCCTCGGTACTCTGATAAATACCCGAAACACTCCGAAACCATTCCGGTGTCTGAATACTATCGTCCAATATATCAATCTTTACCTCTCAACTATTTCGAGACTCCTCGTCATGTCCGTGATCTCATCCGGGACTCCGAACAATCTTCGATCACCGAAACACATAACTCATAATACAAATCGTCATCGAACATTAAGCGCGTGGACCCTATGAGTTGGAGAACTATGTAGACATGACTGAGACACCTCTCCGGCCAACAACCAATAGCGGAACCTAGATGCTCATATTGGTTCTCACATATTCTATGAAGATCTTTATCGGTCTGGCACATGCTCGGGATCCAGAACCTTATCGAAATCTTCACCATCAAGGTTAGCCTATTGTGGCATCAACGGGCCAAACCAAATGCTGTTACTCTGAGCATTAATTGATCCCTTGCTGTCAGCTTGTTGAATAGTTGGTCCCTTGCAAATATCTTGTCCTTCCAAAACCCTCTTTAGATGCTGAAACACCTCATCAGAGTGGCATGCCTTGAAACATGTTGCATGACTAAAATTCCTTAACTTACGGTACCTTTGCAGGGTTGCAAAGTATTCATACATCTCGCTCTTTCTGGTCGGTGCGAATGCACATTTTGCACTCATTGTCCACCTAGTGGGAACATAACACCTAGGCGGTGTTTCTTCTTGTAAAATTCTCAATATGTAAAATATGTGGGAACACGGTGTGCCTACGCATTCCAATTTGCGGCAAGAACAAGTGATCCTGTGAAGCAGACCTTCCTTCGACTCCGTGCGCACTTCGATCTTTTTATCCATTCTTTACTTCTTAGACACGGCATATGTGGTAAGTTTTGCTACATCAAGTACCTCTCTGATCTAACAATTGCTTACAACATTTATGCTCCATAATACCAACTTAAACACAGTAGCAGTGAAAACTTTTGTGGTGTATTTCTCAAGACTTGAAGCATTTTCATTTGTGAACGGAACGGACTGCAAGGCCTCGTTATCTTGGAGAGCCTCGTTCAAGCGTCGCGACGCAAGGCAACGCTCATAGTGCTCTAGCATTTGAAACAACGTCATCTTAGCTTCAAGATGCGTATGTATCACCGAGTTTGAACTCTCACTCCGCTGATTGTTGCTCAATCCTAGGAAACAATGCCCCTCAAGATATGGAGCACACCACAGTTTTCCCATCTTATACATCTGATGCAGCCAGGACTCCTCACTTGTTACTTTATTCCGTTGTAAGAATTGTAACCATTTTCTCTCATGCTCTTCAATGGAAGATGTGTCATATATGAAAGATCTGAATTCCTCCTTTACCGCGTCATCATGTAGATGACGTACAATGTTCGGGTGAATGTGCCATATACAGAGCCTATGGTTTGAGTCAGGCCACACCCCCCTGATTGCTCTCTGCATTGCAAGGGTCCCCATCTGTGATCACAGATATAGGAAGCTTCTATCCCATGGCATTAGAAACTTCTGTGACATCCACTCGTATGACTGGCTTGTTTCATGAGAAATGATACCACATGCAAAAATAACAGTGCTGCGGTGGTGATTTAACCCGACAAACGGCACAAATGGCAGATTGTACCTATTGGTTCTATATGTGCTATCAAAAACAATAACGCCTCCGGAAGCCTTGTAGTCAAGTCGGGGTTGACTATCACACCAGAACAGTCCCTTCAGATGGCCAACTTCATCAACCAAGTACCCGAAGAAAAAAAAATATGAATTTCGCTCTCACCGCGCCACCATGTGATTGATCACCGTTTGAGCATCACCGGAAGCGATTGATTCCTGCTTGTTAGCATGGCAGAAATTGTAAATGTCCCTCATCGTGCATCCAACCTCATCATATCCACCGTATTGCATGCACAAAATATCCATAATATGGTGTTTCCTGATCCCTAATTTTTCCATGTCTGCAATGTCTGCTTTCTGCTCATTGCTAATTCTTCTGTGTGAACGCAAAAGACACGAAAGATCCCGTGGGGCTAGAGGATGGTTGTGTTCATCGATGAAATCCTTCACAAACCACCGACCTGTTTCCTCCTGTCTTGCAATCACCAATTTAGCTTTACACCCTACACGAGTTATACTCCGTGGCCTCCTCTTTCTATCTTCCATCTTCCTCTTCATGTGCTTGTCTTCACGAACCCCTTCACGACTACACACAAATTTCCTTAAAATTATATGACAGTTGGATCCATACCACTCCACATAGCTTCTCCGGACACTAAAACCTTTCTAAAGACCATATTTGTTATAGAATCTATAACCTTCATCCTCACTGTGAAACATCTTGTTGGCAATATGATAGTACTCCAGCATTGACTCATGACTTACATCCGCCATGTCTTCCTGCATCATTCAGATGAGTAAAAAGCTCAAACGACAAACAAAAATGCATGCAAAAGCCAGTACGAAGTCTTGCGTGGAATTTTAAACTTTGCTCCTTGTACATGTTATGGCAAGCGATCATCAACGTCCATAAACTAGTGAAGTGACCATGGATAATGAAAAATTCTAAATTGAATTGCATGCACTAGGGAAACCTAAATCGATGATGACTAAACTAATCTACTCCCTCCGTTCCTAAATAGTTGTCTTTCTAGAGATTTCAACAAGTGACTACATACGGAGCAAAATGAATGAATCTACATTCTAAAATATGTCTATATACATCCGTATGTGGTAGTCCATTTGAAATCTCTAAAAGACAAATATTTAGAAACGGAGGGAGTATGTAGGAAGTGCAGGCTACGAATCCAAGTCAGGTGAGATTCGGGCGATTCATACCTTAGGATGCAAGTCCGGAAGTGATGGGATCGGTGGGGGGCGAGTTCCTGGGCACCCCGAGTTCCTATAGCGCAACCGCCATCGCCGTCGACACTGTCGCCACAGATGTGATGCCTTATTCTTCTTCTTGCCGTTGGGCACGTCTTTTATAGTGAAGGAGACGAGGAGGAGGACGAGGATGAGGCCGTCGACGGTGAATTGGTTCCTCTCGCCAGGCATGTCGGAGAGAAGGAAGGGGACGAGAACGAGAACTTGACCTGGATATACTAGACGTGGTTCTAGTCCTGGACGCGAGCGGTTGATAGCACAATAATTTACCCTAGACCATTATGCCCTTCTCGGATTAAACTAATTAGGTTTATTCATTTTTAATGCCCCACCAGATTGGACGACTAGTAAAAATCGGAGGGGCAAGTACTCAAAATTACTCCCAGTACTACGCCAATCACAGTAAAAGAGCTCTTCTCTCTGTAGTACTTTCTCTAGAAGGTAACCACATGCTCTAAACAAACAATAAGTATTCTATAAAAAAAACAGACAACGATACATACAACACCACATGCAGACCTTTTCTAAAAATATCCAGCGACCCGTAGACCGAGGGGGCACCATCGTGGCCGTCGCCGCTTTACAGAGTTGCAAGTCCGTCATCCTCCGTATGTGGTGGAATCTTCAGTACTATGATGCATCAGCCGAGGATCCACCCCGTGCCACCCATCGGCCTCCGGCAACACAGCCTTCACCCGGCGAAGCTGAACAAGTACATGAGCGTGAAACCTGCCCCGAGCCAACTGCCTTTCCACTGCCCCATTCATGCATAGGATGGGATGTTTTGGAAAAGAGGGCCAAGTCGGAAGAGAAGATGGCAGATATGAGGAGAAGTCAATTGCACCACCACCAAACCTTCTTCTTCAGTCATTCGTGCTTCAGCGGAACAAGTCGCTCCTATAGAGATTCGGAGGGCTCCATCTACCCTGGACAGGCTACATGAGTTGGGAAGAACGGACACATTTGTTGTTGTGCTACGCACTGGCTAGGAGAGAGGAAAGTTCGAGCTCTGATTGGGGCTGACAAGGATAGGGTACCCTCGTCGGGCTCTGTTGTCGTCAGGTCTTGAACCCTGGAGGCTACATGAGTTGGGAAGAACGGACACATTTTATATTGAGTGCCATCTGAGCCGTTTGATCCAGATTTGATGGTTGATATGGTCAGGAGACAGGCACACCATCATCACCAACCGTGTTTTTTTATAGGAGTAGAGAAAAATCCCATAATAATTCGAAACTTTGGGTCTTTAATCCGGTGAGCCTGTTTCCATCAACGTTCTAGAACCTTCAGATCTTCATAATCCAGGCGTACCGTACGCAACAAAATTGCAATCAATCTCATACACCAGGTGGACCCATACCCTCCACCCTACGCACAAAAATCACAATCAATCTCTCGATCCTATTAGATTGAACCATCCCACATACATCTACACTCAAACTCCTGCTCCAAACTGGTTGGCCAATGCTAGGATTGAAAAAAAGTCACACCGATCCCACAATAAAAAATCAGACCTCACACGGCAGAAAAAAAAGAACTCAAAAAATATGTAAAAAGGTACAATCTATGGTGTTTTCTTCTTAATGATCCCAGAAAAAATATATGACTCTAATGATACCAGAAATTTGTAGTGTTTTCTTTTTAATATTCAGATTTTTTCTAAAAAACATTAATGTAGTTTAGAAAGTTCTTGAATTTAGAAATGACCATGAATTTGGAAAATGTTCATGAAATTGAAAAACAAATCCTGAATTTTAATAAAATGTTCATAAATTAAAGAATGTTTAGAATTTTTATATAAATAATTCATGTTTTTAAATGAAAAAGGAAATAAAAAAATGAAAATAGAAAAACGAAAAGAATGGAAAAACCTGCAAAAAAACAACAACTCAAAACCGTAGAGAAACCAGACAAACCTTCTATAAGGTTACCACTTAAGAACTATCACTATTGCTACTGAGTGTGGGCCATGTACGGGGAGACTTTTTCTAAAAATAGTACGAGGAGACGGCTATACGGCGGGGATCATATTCCTCGAGCAAGTGGGGTGATAACGACCGAACATACAACCTCACCTCCAGTAATGGGCTGGCCCGCTTGTCTGTTTTCATCTATTTGTCGGTTTTCTTATGTTTATTTTCTTTTCCACTTTTTTCTTTAGGTTTCTTTATTTTTTCCCTTTTGTTTCTGTTTTTCTTATTTTTTTCCTTTTCAAATATGTATATCTGTTTAAAAATTGTTGAACTTCAGTGAAATTTATATATTTTTAAAATTCATTAACTCTTTTGAAAATCTTTAACTATTTTCAAATTCATGAACCATTTTTAGATTTGTAAACTATCTTAAAATCAAGAACAATTGCCAAATGCATGTTTTCTTATCCAAATATACGAACAGTTTTCAAGTTGATGAGCAATTTTCAACTATTGTCATTTTAGAAATTCCTACACATTTGTTGAAATTTGTGAACTTTTCAACCTCGTGAAAACTAAATAATTGTTTAAATGGTACAATATATGGTGTTTTATTCTTTAATGATCCCAGAAATTTGTATTGTTTTCTCTTTTGGTGTTCACAATTTTTCTGAAAAATGTTAATGTTTTTAAGAAATTTCATGAATTTGAAATATGATCATGTAATTGAAAACATATCATGAAATTTTTAAGGTGTGCAAGAATTAAAAATGCTCAGAATGCTTTTATAAAAATTCATTTTTTAAATGAAAAAATAAAATAAAAAGGAAAATAAAAAACAAATAAAAATAAAAATTAAAAGAATAGAAAAACTGAAAAAACAGCTCAAAAACCCAGAGAAACCGGACAAACCTTCTATAAGGTTACCAGTTAAGACCTATCACTATGGCTGGTGAGTGTGGACCATGTACAGTGAAACTTTATCTACAAAAAGTACGGGGAGAGGGATCCCTATAACTCAAGATTTAATGCAAAAAGCTTCGCTTGTTTTCTCATTTTCACCATGCTGGAGTCATATTCACTTTCATGCCTCGATCCACGCACATAGATGCCAAGGCCCAAGGGGACTAATAACTTGTGTATTCACTTAACAAAAATAATTAGTCTCATGTGTGTACTAGATCATGATGGCACACCTTGCAGCACCCGTCTATTTTTGACAAAAGAAATGATAGAAATATTACAAAGATGTAGACGCTAGAAATCTCTAGTTTTTTTTTTACAGTTCACACTATGGTCCTTCAATATAGGCTAGAAATATAAGTGAACATACTCAAGGAAATTGAATTGTGAAAAATGGAATCAGATGAAATCACAACCAGCCAAAGGAACATCATGCAAGTAAAGGCTTGTTCTCCTGTCTAGTCTAGAAATTAATAATTAAGTTGATTATTAGAAAATACAGATGACCACATAAATATGTTTATACAGAACAATCGACACACTATTTCAAATGTGCAAACTCTGAATAAACATCAAATTTTGAAGAATGCTTTTTTTTAAGCATTTAAACATCAAATTCATGTGAAAATTATGGAAGACGGTAAATTTCCTACCATGTCGCTCGAGGCTTGCTTCGGTTTTTTTTTTTTTGAAACAGAGGCAAAAGATTGGCCTCATATATTAAATAAGGGAGAGTACAGTTTTACAAGAGCCCACAAATACGGTCATTGTTAATGTGAGATCCCTGTTATCTCGTGTTAGCAAACAAGCATAGGGTCCAAAATAAGGGGCATTACAAAAGTTGAATGTTTAGCCTAAGTGTGGTTAGAAGTTGGACTCTAAGAAGAAATTGCACTCTAGTTACGAGGTAGGAAGCGGGCAGTGAACGAACATGACAAAGGAGTGCGGGTTAACTCGAGGAGAGAAAGTTACTAGTATCCTTGTTTAATCTACTTACTGCTAAGACGAGTGTAGACACATCGACGGCGGCTCCCAACCTCATCCTTGGTATAATCTTCCCATTCTCATTTTTCGTGATTGTTCAGTCCATATAGATTCCTGTACGTGCGGTTGGTGTATAAATTAGGGCGTCCTAGACTGGGTTAAAAGCCCTGGTGTATACTACAGTAACTTGCGATTGCTTCTCCCTTGTTCTTGTGCATCCTCCTGGTCGTTTTTGTCAGCTACCTTTCCATTTCTGTATCATGAGTCCATGCATATGCATGCAGAACGCATCATGCATACGTGCATGCATGCGTACATACACGCATGGGTACTGCAAAAAAGTTTCGATCGGAGGAGAGGATCATGAATGCATATTATGCATGGGTGCGAAACGTTTTTTTAGACAATTCCACAAAGCTTTATTAGTTCGTCACAATGTTTACAAGGACGGACGACAGATTTTTCGGATGGCCTAACCAGACATGGCGGCCACCTCCCAGGATAAGTGCATGCTTTGCTAAATTGTGAGCTTCAAAATTAGAGCTCCTACTTTCATAGACTATATTACATGAAATGAAAGAACTAGACATATCTCTAATCTCCTGAACTATCACACCATAGCAGGCCAAGTTACGCTTCTGGATATCGTCCACCACTACCTTGCAATCGGAAGCCACCTGGATATGCTGGATGTATAAATCATTCGCCAAAGCCAAAGCCTCCCGTATAGCTAAAGCTTCCAGAGTGGGTGGGTCGGATATGAATATGAAAACAAGTGCTGAAGCACCCAGGAAAGTACCTCCCCGATCCCTGGCAATGACGCAGATGGAGCCAAAACCATGCCTAGAGATTGCAGCATCATCGTTGAACTTCGAGTATCCTGGGGCCGGCGGGACCCAAGATGGCCTGGATTGTGGCGTGGTGTTGGCAGCAGCAGGTGAAGCTTTAATATTTATCTCTCGCAGCTCCATGATGTAAGAATTGATGAAACCATGAACTGTCGCGGGTGCTTGGAAAATATTTTCATGAATGGCCTTTCTTCTCGCTCCCCAAATTGCCCAAAGGGTTACGACCACTCGCACAAAATCATCTTGCGACATGATCTTATGTAAGGCAAAAATCCAATCCTTTGCACTATCCTCCATATGACCACTCATTATCTCCAGTATATGATCCGGCGCTAGCACCCAGACACTTCCTGCCATAGGACACGAGAGGAGCGCATGTCTCCAAGTGTCCCGAGCTCCACACAGAGCACATGTATCCGTTGTAGCCATGTTATGGTGTTCCAGCAAAACGTTGCAAGGGATGGATTGTCTTGCTAATCTCCAGATAAATACCCGAAGTTTTGATGGGACCTTGAGATGGCAGATAGAAGACCACTGGTTACTCTCGGCCTGGTTCCTGACGTACCCGCTTCCTCATCAATCCAACTCTCCCTGCTCAGCTTCGTGCGCAGGATCATACGGTACACAGACCGGACCGTGAAAATTCCCTTGGATTCCTCATGCCACGCCCAGAAATCCAAAACTGTTCGTGTACACAACGGTATTTTGAGGATTTCTTCCGCATCAAAGTGTGTAAATACCGCCCTGACCTGAGGCTCATTCCAGGAGGCATTCGTATTGTCTATGAGCTGTGAAACCAACAAAGGAGGGTTAGGAACAAGAGAGGTTATTGGTCGTTTGTAACTATCCCGTGGAATCCAATTATGTGTCCAAATGCTTGTACTTGTCCCATCACCAATCCTCCGGATGAGTCCTTGAGCCATAATATCACGGCCATCCAGAATCGACCTCCAAATCTGAGAAGGATGTGATCCCAACTCTGCCTCTAGCAAGCTGCAACTCGGAAAATAAATTGCCTTTAACATCCTAGCGCTCAGCGATGTATCATTTGTCTGTATACGCCACGCTTGTCTCGCAAGTAGAGCTAAGTTAAAAATTTCCAGGTCACGGAAACCCAAACCACCAAGATGTTTTGGACGTGTCATTATATCCCATGCCACCCAACTGGGCTTCCTTTTTCCTTGCTTGGATCCCCACCAAAATTGCCTGATGATCGAAGTAATGCTCTCACATAAGCCTTTTGGGAGCCTGAAGCATGACATGGAAAAGACAGGTATAGCTTGTGCCACTGATTTGATCCATATTTCCTTCCCTGCTGCTGACAGAAGCTTTTCCATCCACCCTTTAATCTTCTCCCACACCCGGTCACGGAGGTACTTGAAGGTCCCATTCTTGGAGTGGCCAACATCAGTGGGCATCCCCAAATAGCGTTCACTGAGGGTTTCATTATGAACTTGTAAAGAATTCTTCACCGCTTGTCTCACCTGACCGGGGCAACCCTTGCTGAAGAAGATTGAGGATTTGTCGTGATTAATTCTCTGTGCCGAAGCACTGCAATATATGTCCAACAGGTTTGACACTGCAACTTCCCCCTCCAAACTGGCCTTAAAAAGCAACAGGCTATCATCTGCAAATAGAAGGTGATTAATAGTAGGCGCTGAAGGAGCCACTTTAATACCTGATAAGGTCGATGACTGAGAACTGGTTTTCAGGAGGCACGAAAGGCCCTCTGCTGCAATCAAGAACAGGTAAGGGGATATTGGGTCTCCCTGTCGGATCCCTCTCGAAGGTTGAAAAGATTCAAGTTTCTCACCATTAAACATCACCAAGAAAGAAACTGAAGTAATCATGCCCATGACTATATCGATCCACTGTCGGGAAAAACCAAGCTTTGACATTATAGCCCGAAGATAGAACCACTCTAGCCTATCGTAGGCTTTCATCATATCTAGTTTCAGAGCACATGAGCTATTACCTTTTGATCTGGAGTGTTTCATGAAATGCAAACATTCATAAGAGGCAATAATATTATCCGTGATCAGTCTGCTTGGTACAAAAGCAGATTGTTCCTCCAAAATGATATCAGGCAAGATTACTTTCAGCCTATTTGCTACTACTTTAGATGCAATCTTGTATAACACGTTGCACAAACTGATCGGCCTATACTGGGATAAATTTGTGGGATTCGTTACCTTTGGAATGAGAACCAGAATAGTGTCATTGATGCATTCAGCATTCTCCTCCCCTTTTACAATCCTCAGTACTATCTCTGTAACTTCCTCACCACAAATATCCCAATGACGCTGATAAAAATGAGCCGGAAAACCGTCCGGACCTGGTGCCTTGGTTGGAAACATCTGGAACAATGCAGTTTTTACCTCCTCTCTGGTATATAGCGCACAAAGGGAAGCATTCATTTCCTCTGTAACCTTCCTTGGTACATGAACAAGGACCTCCTCCATATTCTGGGTTCCCTCAGACTCATATAAATTCTGGTAGAAAGCATTCACCATAGCCTTTAGCTCTCCCGGATCTGTTATCTCAGCGCCCATAGAATTATGGAGAGCTTTTATCATGTTCTTTTTTCTCCTGAGACTAGCGCTCAGGTGAAAAAATCTTGTGTTTTTGTCTCCCGCCGAGAGCCATTCCAACCTAGACCTTTGCCACCACATGATCTCCTCTCGGTGATACATCTCTATTAATTTCTCATTGATTTTCAGCTCAACATACGATGGAGCAGTCCGCATTGGGTCACTTCGGAGTTCCTCAAGCAACTGTTTCAAATTCTTTATCTCTTTCCGAACACTACCAAAAGTGTCTCTACCCCATCTGCGTAGCTCTTGTGACAGATTTTGTAGCTTTGATCTCATCTCCTCCACCGTAGCACAGGGCGCCCCCGGATCCCAACCCTCTCTGATCATCTCTTTGAGCCCCACATGTGTTTCCCACATCAGCTCGTACTTAAAAGTACGTTGTGTTCTTGGCTCTTGATGGATATCAAACTCCAGAAGTAACGGAGCATGGGTGCGAAACGTGTGGATGCATGGCGAATCAGGCTGAAATGGGCCGGCAAGCCAACACACGTGTTGTATGTCGACTGACCCAAAAATAAGAGTCAATCGACTTACACGCAGTTGCTCCCTAATTTTAAACATCAAATTCATGTGAAGACGGTACTCCATTTCCTACATGCATGTTACTGGACGCTTGCTTCGGCTTTATCATTACTAGTGTTAGATTCCCTGTTTTGTCGTGTTTAGCAAACAAGCATAGGGTCCAAAATAAGGGGCGTTAAAAAGGTCGAAGGTTTAACCTAAGTGGTTAGAAGTTGGTTGTTTGAGTTGAACTCCAAGAGTAAATTGCACTCTAGTTACAAGGTAGGAAGTGGGCACTGAACGTACATGACAAATAAGCGCGGGTTAACTCGAGGAGAGAAAGTTACTAAGTATCCTTGTTTTATCTACTTACTGCTAAGACGAGTGTAAACACATCGGCGGCTCCACCTCATCCTTGGTATAATCTTCCCATTCTCCTTTTTCGTGATTGTTCAGTCAATCCCACATAGATTCCTGTACATGTGGTTGGTGTATAAATTAGGGCGTCCTAGACTGGGCAAAAAGCCCTGGTGTGTACTACTGTAACTTCCAATGGCTTCTCCCTTGTTCTTGTGCATCCTCCTGGTGGTATTTGGCAGCTACCTTTCCATTTCTGCTGCAGGCGACGGTGATCAAAGCTTCGTTGTGGTGTCAACCAGGTCATTTCAGACACAAGATGTCTGCTCCACCTCCACAGGTACGTACATGCATGAATTGAGCATGGCATAATTTTCTACGTTAACCGATCTGCATGTTAGGAACAGTCGTATGACACTCGGATGTTTCTTTCAGTGACGCCGCGGCCAGACCGCGCCGGCGCCGCTGCGCCGCTGGTGCACAGGCACGGACCCTGCGCCAAGTCGCCGTCCACCGACAAGCCATCATCTTTCGCCGAGGCGCTTCACAGAAGCCGCGTCCGTGCAGACTACATCATGAGCCGAGCGCTGAGGGGGAGGGACACCACCACCACCATAGAGATGCAGGAGCAGGAGGGCAAGGTGAGCATCCCGGCGCACCTGGACACCTCCGTGGACTCGCAAGAGTACGTGGTGACGTTGGGTCTGGGCACGCCGGCCGTGGAGCAGGTCCTCCTCATGGACACCGGCAGCGACCTGTCATGGGTGCAGTGCGCACCATGCAACTCCACCGACTGCTACCCTCAGAAGGATCCCTTGTTCGACCCGCGCAAGTCGTCCACGTACGCTCCCATCCCCTGCGGCTCCGACGTTTGCAAGAGACTCCAGTCCGACCACTTTGACAATGGCTGCAGCATGAATGGCAATGGCACCCAGTCCCAGTGCGGGTATCGAGTCGAGTACGGTGGAGGGTTAAAGACCAGGGGCGTGTACAGCAACGAGGCGCTCACGATGGCGCCCGGCGTCGTCATCAAGGACTTCCATTTCGGCTGTGCATACAAGCAGATTGGCTCCGACGACAAGTCCGACGGCCTGCTCGGGCTCGGTGGCGCGCCCGAGTCGCTCCCGGTTCAGACCTCCGCGGTCTAAGGCGGCTCTTTCTCCTACTGCCTCCCGCCGGTGAGCAGCGGCACCGGGTTCCTCGCCCTCGGCGCGCCCAGCAACACCTCGGGCTTCTCCTTCACGCCCATGACCCCCTTCATGGATTACGCTACCTTCTACCTGGTGAAGCTCACCGGCATCAGCGTCGGCGGGAAGCAGCTCCGTATCCCGCCAAAGGTGTTCGAGGGGGGCCTGATCGTGGACTGCGGCAATATCATTTCACATCTGCCATCGACGCCCTATGCGAAACTGCAGTCCGCGTTCCGGGCGGCCATGGCGGCTTACCCGCTCATCCCGAGCGACGAGTACGACACATGCTACAACTTCACCGGATACAGCAACGTCACCGTGCCCAAGGTCGCTCTCACGTTCACCGGCGGCGTCACGATCGACCTCGATGTCCCCAACGGGGTTCTGTTGGATGGCTGTCTGGCCTTCACCGAGTCCGGGGAAGATGATTACGTCGGGTTCCTCGGCAATGTCCAGATGAGAACGTTGGAGATGTTGTACGACGTCAGGGGTGGTAGACTCGGATTCCGAGCAGGTGCCTGCTGACCGCTCAAGCTGTATCCCAAAAAGATAGTTTGCTTATAACGGCTCGACTGCTCCACAGTGGGTCGCCCGTCTGATTATCCCTTCACTGTTATTTTTCCCTTTTTTCTGATTCTATCCCGTCGTCATTTGTGATAAGAGGATAAATAATATAATGACTGCTCTACATTTTCAAACTCTGCAACTAAGCAAGTACTATCATATGCAATACCTTGAATCTACCTTTTTTTTTTGCGAGTGAAAAATTTGTATTACTCAAACATCAAAGTTACAATCAGCAAGAGCCAGCTCAACCGCGATAGAGGGTCCCGATCCTAACCAAGTCATGGTTCTACCTTCAGAGCGAGCAAAATTTGCTAAACTATCACTAACTTTGTTTTGTAGTCGGCTCACATGAGTAATACAAACCTCACGAAGGGAACTGAGATATCTAATCTCTTTAACTAAAGAAGCATAAACATATCTGTCTTGTTCTCTGCCTCGGATCATCTTCACTGCCATAAGTGAATCCATCTCCACAATATCCTGAAGATCACTTCTCTGAATCGCCAGTGATAAACCTTCCATACATGCACTCAACTCCGCCTCCAATGCTTCATGACAAGAGAAAAATTGCCTGCACGCTGAGAAAATAATCGTTCCCTGAGAATCTCGCAGTACCAAAAGATCCATCAGATTTCAATTTCACCCAGCCCTCAGGTGGTGGCGTCCATGGAGGTGTGGGCCTACCATCCTGAGCTGGATGTTTTACCTTGAATCTCCCTTAAAGGTGCATATACTTAATGTACAATCCTATACTATATTAATGCAAGTATATCATGTCCAAATCATCTATTATTATATGTAAAGAGTCTTTGATGGGATCACTAGAAAAAAGGTAAACAACCTAAAAAATACCATTATAATTAGAAACATCTGGCCTTTAATCTGGTGGGCCTATTTTTGTGAACGTACTAGAACCTTTAGACCTTTATAATCCAGGTGGATCCATACCTTACGCAACAAATTATTTTGATCATGAATTTGGAAAATATTCATGAAATTAAAAAACAAATATTGAATTTAAAAAAGTGCATTAGTTAAAGAATGTTCTAATATTTCATATAAATAATTCATGTTTTAGAATGAAAAGGTAAAAAAAATAAAAATGAAAAAAAGTAAAAGTAGAAGAATAGAAAAAACAAACAAAAAACAGCTAAAAAACACAGAGAAACTAGACGAACCTTCTATAGGGTTACCACGTAAGACCTATTACTGTTGCTGGTGAGTGTGGACAATGTACATGAAGACTTTGTCTAAAAATAGTACCAGGAGACGGCTATATGGCGCGGGGGGGGGGGGGGGGGGGGGGGGGGGGGGCGCTAGCGACCCGACGCGCACCCTCGCCTCCAGTAATGGCTAGCCCGGTAGTCTTTTTTTACATTTATTTTGCCTGTTTTCTTTCAATTTTTTCTTTTCTCCATATTAGTTTTTCCCTTTTCCCTTTATCCTTTTAGGTTTCTTTATTTTTGTCTTTTCTATTGCTTTTCCAAATCTGTAAAGCCGTTGAACTTCATTGAAAGTTATTTTTTTCAAATCCACTAACTTTTGTTTGGAAATCTCGCACTATTTTCAAATTCATTTACCATTTTTGAAATTTATATAAATTTTGAAAATCAAGAAAAATTGTCAAATTAAATATATTTTCCAAATTTGCGCACATTTTTTCAAATTCGTGAACAATTTCCAATTTCGATCATTTTAGAAATCCCCAAACATTTTTTGAACTTTGCAAACTCTTTCAACCTCGTGAAAAAACTCAGAAAATGTTGCAAAAGGGTACAATCCATGGTGTTTTATTCTTTATCGATGCTAGAAAAAAATATAACTCTAATGATCCCAAAAATTTGTGTTGTTTTCTTTTGTAATGTTCCCACTTTTTTTAAAAAAAAGTTCACGTATTTAAGTGCATGAATTTGGAAAATGTTCCTGAAATTGAAAAACAAGTCTTGAATTTGAAAAAATGTTCATGAATTAAAATAAGTTCAGAATGTTGTTATGAATAATTTATTTTTTTGGGATGAAAAAAGAAAACAAAAAGGAAAAAGGGAAAAACAAAAATAGAATGAGGAAGAGAATAGAAAAAACGAACAGAAACTGCTTGAGCTCCTCATTGCGTCGGATCTCTTGTACTCCTTTAGTGTGTAATCTGTTCATCTTGTGAAATAGAGCAGCAGTTTTGCCTTGGAACAACAACTGATTCGCTGTATTGTGAAATTCATTCGTTCGCTGTACTTGGTTCGCTGTGTAAATAGAGTAATTTTGTATTGTGAAATTCATTCGTTCAGACAAGTGTTGATGGATATTGTAGTGTTCGTCGTCGTCCATTCGCTGTACTTGGACTGTTGGTTCTGTTTTTTTTAACAAAAAGTTCTTTGCCGTCTGTGATTTTTTAGGCTGATCGCAAATATACGTTTCTTTGCCATCTGTTATTATAGGGCTGACGAAAAAGCCATAGTTTAGCTGACGGCAAAATCTTTACCGTCTGCCCAATAAAAAACTGATGGCAAAGTATTCTTTGCCGATTTAGGCTTTACCGACACTCTTTGTCGTCTGCCAGCTAACGGCAAAATATTTGCCGTTTGTACTTGCCTGACGACAAACTGTCTAATTCTTGTAGTGCTGCATGAATATCTGGGACGTTGTCAGGAAAGCCCGGGGTAGCCCGGTTGATAACACTCATGTGTTTGATTGTTCGGGCAGCACTTATGGGTTGCTGACAGACATACGGGTTGGATCCCGGACTATTCGGTTCCAAGGTAAACCTACTGTTGTCTTGTGATAGACAAGCTGGATGTCTGGAATGCAACAACCTGGATGATCCGACAATAGCGTGGACATCCGGGTAGGAACGCGGACAATGCGACAGTGAAAGTGGAAGTAGCTATTTGACAGGATTGATTTTGTGGATAGACCGACCAAGGACTTTTTAGTAGAGATGTGAGTGGAATGATGCTGAGAAGATGTTGACTTGAGCAAATATTTCATGAACAACCTTTTATCATCTCTTAATAGTGCGGGGTCCATATAACTCAAGGTTTAACCGAAGAAACTACGGTTATTTTCTCGTTGTCACCATGCTGGAGTCATATTCACTTTGGTGCCTCGATCCATGCACATAGATGCCAAGGGGACTAATAACTTGTTCACTTAACAAACATGATTAGTCTCCTGTATGTACTAGATCATGATGGCACACATAGTCGCACCCATATATTTTGACAAAAAAATGATAGGAACATTACAAGGCGCCAAAAATCTCTAGTTTTTTTTCTACAATTCACAATATGGTCCCTCAATATAGGCAAGAAATATAAGTGAACAAACGCAAGGAAATTGAATTGTGAAAAATGGAATCAGATCAAATCACAGCCAGCCAAGGGAACATCATGCAAGTAAAGGCTTGTTCTCCCGTCTAGTCTAGAAATTAAAGATTAAGTTGATCGTTAGAAAGAACAGATGACCACATAAACCTGTTTATACAGAACAATCGAGACACTATTTCCTCAAGAAATGTGCATACTCGGAATAAACATCAAATTTTGAAGCATGCTTTAATTTATTTGAAGCACTTAAACATCAAATTCATGTGAAAATTATAGAAGATGGTACATTTCTTACCGTGTCGCTCGAGGCTTGCTTCAGCTTTATCACTACTCGTGTAGCAAACAAGCATAGGGTCCAAAATAAGGGGCATTAAAAAATTTGAAGATTTAACCTAAGTGGTTAGAAGTTAGATGTTTGAGTTGGACACTAAGAATAAATTGCACTCTGGTATCTAGTTACAAGGTAAGAAGTGGACGGTGAACGTACATGACAAAGGAGTGCGGGTTAACTCGAGGAGAGAAAGTATCATTGTTTCTTGTGTAGTTACTGCTAAGACGAGTGTACTGTAAACACATCCACGTACGGCTCCACCCCATCAATCCTTGGTATTAATCTTCGAGCCCATTTTCATTTTTGGTAGTTGTTCAGTCCCACATAGATTCCTGTGTGGTTGGTGTATAAATTTGGGCGTCCACCATTGTTGCCCTGCTGTATAATACTGTTACTTCCAATGGCTTATCCTCCCTTGTTCTTGTGCATCCTCCTGGTCGTATTTGGCAGATACCTTTCCACCATTTCTGCTGCAGGCGACGGTAAACAAGGCTTCGTTGTGGTGTCAACCAGGTCATTTCAGACACAAGATGTCTGCTCCACCTCCACATCCACATCCACAGGTACGCACATGAATTGAGCATGGCATAATTTTCGACGTTAATCATCCATTTGCATGCTAGGAACATAGTACAATATGACACTCGGACGTTTCTTTCACGCGGCGGCCAAACCGCGCCGGCGCTGCTGTGCCGCTGGTGCACAGGCACGGACCCTGCGCCAAGTCGCCGTGCACCGACAAGCCATCATCTTTCGCAGAGACGCTTCACAGAAGCCGCGTCCGCGCAGACTATATCATGAGCAGAGCACTGAGGGGGAGGGGCAGCACCACCACCACCATGGAGATGCAGGAGCAGGAGGAGGGCAAGGTGAGCAGGGGCGTGTACAGCACCGAGGCGCTCACGCTGGCCCCCGGCGAAGTGGTCAAGGACTTCCATTTCGGCTGCGCATACAAGCAGCGCGGCGACTACTGGGATTGTGAGAGCGACCCAGGGCGAGGTGATTGAGGCATAGATTGTGAGGAGGCTGCAGGAGCTAGCTCCCGGTGATTTTGTTTAGGATCTGGTGCACATTGAGGACAGAGTTTTTAAGGTTGATTTCCCGTCTGTGGAGGACTTGCAGAGATTGTTGAGTTTTGGCTTGTGTAAAGTTCCCGGTATTAAGTGTATCCTGGAGTTTAACGAGTGGAAACAGGTCGAGCCTAAGGGAAAACCGCTTACACAGGTCTGGTTGAGGTTTTTGGGGGCTCCGTCTAAGCCTCTGCAGGATGCTCGCGTGGTGGCCAGTTTGGGTATCTTGGTTGGTAAGACAGTAAAAATGGACATGGCCTTCACACGTGCCAATGGGATAGCCCGGCTGTTAGTAAGCATTCTGGATATTGAGTATGTGCCTGATAAGGTGAACTGGACTTACAAGGGCGAGGTGTTCCCATTAGATATTGAGTTTGAGGACACCGACCTATTTGATGATGCAGTTAATGGTAACGATGTTGATATGCACGATCGGGATGGTAATGCGGGAGCTAAGGGGGCACCGTCAGATGAGTCCATGCGAGAGGGATCTCACACAGCCTCTCAGTCGGCGGGGACTGGATCTGGGACTGAGCCCACAGTCTCACCGGCGGTTCCTATGAATACTCTGCGCTTTGGGTCTTTTGAGCCCGCCTCGGCACCTCCCAGGCTATGGAGTGATCGGGTGGAGTCTGGTGATTATCTTGAGCACACGCTTCCTTCGTTGGAGTTCGAGAGGGAGCCTGTTTTGTCTGTTGATCGTCAGGTGGGGCCTCTGGCCGCCGATTCGGTGATGAGGCCGGCTGAGGGTTTCCTTGGTCTGCCGACACCCGCGGTTCCGACTCCGGTGTCGGCGATAACGGGCGCGATGGGGTGTGGGGGAGGGGATTCGGGACATGGAGTCCCCTCTTCTCCCGTTCCTTTACCGATGCCGGCTGCGCTACTGGCGTCGACCACGAGGGGGTCGGTGACTGCTGCATCAGGGAGTCCGAGGCAGGCGGCCTCAATTCCCTCTCTGACGGTGCCAGCTGCTGCGCTTGGGGGGAGGCCAGGGCAGGAGACCCGGTCTCCTCCCTCTTCACCGTTGGTCAGGAGGACCAACTCGCCGATGGCTTCACCCTCTGACTTGGTGGCAGTGGCGGGAGGAGGCCGCGGGCAGGAGGCCCCCGTCCTTCCCTCTACCCCACTGCCTGGGGTGGGGCATGCGTCCAAGGGGATCGGGAGCCCGCAGACGCCATCTCTAGTAACTTCGGCACCACCTTTCAGGGTCTCCGTGCCAGGTTATACTAGAGAGGAGGTGATCGCGTTTGGTGGGATCCCGGACCCTCTCTCCGAGGGGAGATGGATGAGTGCTCGCATCCTAGACGTTCCCGAGGTGGACGATATGCAGCAGCGGTGCGCTATGAGGGCGGCCAAGCTTCAGGAGGCTGCGTTTACGTCTGGTATGTCCGTCAACTTATCTAATTCATTATTGCATTTTTCTAATGAGGACATTATAAATAATGCAAACCAATTAGGAGTTTCACTAGGTGCTACGAACAGTGAGATTACTAAGTCGGTGAATGATATTTTAGATCTGGAGGCGGAACGTGCTTTAGAGACTATTCGTAATCTTGCAGCAGTTAAACAAATGAATGATGATGAGATTAATGCGTTAGGGGTTAGAGTGCTTGATAGCTTGTGTGCGGATCTAGCACCCACCAACCATGACGCTGAGGAAGATTATGTTTCCCCAGAGAATGATTCGACTAATATTGGTGAACCCGGTCATGAGGACCGGGTGCCTGAGCTTAGTAAACCTAAGCGTAAGTGGAAACGGAAGATCTATCCCGATTCCGCAGTTCGTAGGAGTGCTAGGATTCGAACCACCAAAAAATTCCATGATGAACTATGAGAGGAATTTTTTGGAATAGCAGAGGTCTAAAGGACTTGGCTAAAAGAAGATTCCTGGCTGAGACAGCTGTAGAAGAGAAGTTAGACTTCGTTGCTCTATCAGAGACGGGTAGAGATAACTTTGCACCGCAGTTTCTCTCCTCTCTGGTTGGTGGTATTGATTTCGATTGGCATTGCCTCCCTCTGCGAGGAAGATCGGGTGGTATCTTACTCGGTGTGAGATGCGATTCGCTTGAAGTCCGTAGTGTAGTGATGGGCGATTTCGCGGTCAAGTTTTGAGTTAGGTCTAAGATGGATGGCTTTAATTGGGCTTTGGTGGCGGTTTATGGTGCCGCGCAACCAGAGCTTAAAGCGGAGTTTCTCGCAGACCTTGTTCGAATCTGTGGATCAGAGCAGCTGCCAATTTTAGTTGGAGGTGATTTCAATATCATCAGGAGGAGAGAGGAGAAGAACAATGATAACTTTGATGGCAGATGGTCCTTCATGTTTAACACCATTATTGAAAGCTTGGATCTGAGAGAGATAGAACTTTCTGGTCGAAAGTTCACATGGGCTAACGCTCTGCCAAACCCAACCTACGAAAAACTTGATAGAGTTCTTGCAAGTGTGGAGTGAAAACAGAAATTCCCGTTGGTTACGGTGCAAGCTCTTTCGAGGGGAATATCTGATCATACCCCATTGTTCGTGGACTCAGGGGAGCCGAATCATGTGGGTAACAAGAACACCTTCTCCTTTGAGACGTCGTGGTTTGAACGGGAAGGGTTCTTAGATTTGATAGCCAGGGAATGGGTTAAAGATGTTCGAGGCAAATCTCCAATTGAGAGGTGGCAGAATAAGATTAGGAACTTGAGAAGTTTCTTACGAGGTTGGGCTAAGCACCTTAGTGGTGTGTATAAGATTGAAAAGGACAGACTCCTTACTCTTATACATGACCTGGACATCCAGGCTGAATCCAACATTTTGTCACCAGCAGAACTTTAGGTTAAAAATGAGGCGGAAAAGAGGTTAAAAGAACTACTCCGCGAAGAAGAACTGAAGTGGGCTTTACATGCTAAAGTACGTAGAGTGGTCCAGGGGGACGCAAACACTCAGTTCTTCCATTTAATAGCTAATGGCAAACACAGAAAGAAGCGAATATCTCAGCTTGAGGAGGACGAGGGCACTATTTTAGGTCAGCATAACCTAAAAACATACATAACCGACTATTATAAGCCGTTATTTGGACCGCCGGAGGAGAATACAGTGTCCCTCGATGAGTCCAGAACTGAGGATGTGCCTCAGTTATCGGCTGCTGATAATGACATTCTAGTTGCCCCGTTCACGGAGAAGGAGGTTTTCGATTCTATTGCACAGATGAAAAATAATAAGGCTCCTAGACCGGATGGTTTCCCGGCTGAGTTCTATAAGAAGTGCTGGCACATTATTAAGGGGGATCTTCTACCTATGTTTCATGATCTGTTCTCTGGACAGCTTCAACTATTTCACTTGAATTTTGGGACTATCACACTACTTCCTAAGAAGACGGATGCGGTCAGAATTGAGCAATTCAAGCCCATATGTCTCCTTAATGTTAGTTTCAAAATTTTCACTAAGGTCGGGACTAACAGGCTCACATAGATTGCGCATTCTGTGGTGCAACAGTCCCAAACCGCTTTCATGCCGGACAGAAATATCCTGGAAGGGGTGGTAGTCCTGCATGAAACGCTCCATGAAATCCACTCCAAAAAATTAGATGGAGTGATTTTTAAAGTGGATTTCGAGAAAGCGTATGACAAGGTCAAATGGCCATTTCTCCAACAGTCTTTGCGTATGAAAGGTTTTGATGAAGCCTGGCGCAGACAGGTTCAATCATTTACGCAAAAAGGTAGTGTGGGAATAAGAGTTAATGATGACATAGGTCACTATTTCCAGACACATAAAGGCCTAAGACAAGGAGATCCGATGTCCCCTATCTTGTTTAACATAGTGGTGGATATGTTGGCAGTCTTGATAGGAAGGGCTAAGGAAAATGGTCAAGTAGGTGGATTGGTGCCTCATCTTATTGATGGAGGTGTTTCTATCCTACAATACGCTGATGATACAATCATCTTTATGGAGCATGACTTGGCTAAGGCAAGAAATATGAAGCTGGTGTTATGCCTATTTGAACAATTGACCGGGTTAAAGATAAACTTTCATAAGAGCGAGCTGTTCTGTTTTGGTAGGGCCAAAGATGAACAGGATGCTTATAGGCAATTGTTTGGATGTGAGGTGGGAGAGCTACCATTCTCATACTTGGGAATTCCTGTCCACCATCGTAGGCTAACGAACAGAGAATGGAAGTGCATCGAGGACCGATTTGAGAAGAAACTGAGCTGCTGGAAGGGCAAGCTCATGTCATATGGAGGCCGATTAATCCTAATTAATTCGGTGCTCACAAGTATGCCGATGTTTCTTCTCTCGTTCTTTGAGGTACCAGTTGGTGTTAGGAAAAGACTGGACTTCTATAGATCGCGGTTCTTTTGGCAGGGTGATGAGCTTAAAAGAAAATATAGGCTTGCTAAGTGGGATATCATCTGTAGACCGAAAGACCAAGGGGGTCTAGGTATTGAGAATCTCGAAATTAAGAATAAATGCCTTCTTAGCAAGTGGCTGTGGAAGCTTTCGTCAGAAAATGATGCTATGTGGGCTCAGATCCTTCGCGGCAAGTACCTCCAGTCAAAAACCTTGTCACAGGTCACAGTAAGGCCTACCGACTCGCCCTTCTGGAAGGGGCTCATGAAGGTCAAGCAGGCTTTGTTTAATAGGACAAAGTTTGTTGTTGGAAACGGCACGAGTACACGTTTCTGGGAAGATACTTGGCTCGGTGACACACCCTTAGCCATCCAATATCCCTCTTTGTACCGCATTGTTCAACGACGTGAGGTGTCCGTTGCATCGGTCTTTCAATCTATCCCCCTTAATATACAGTTCAGACGAGTGCTAGCGGGCAATCATTGGGAAGAATAGCTCCGTCTGGTTAGGAGACTGATGGAAGTCCAGCTTTCTCAACAACCCGATGAATTACGCTGGAAGTTGACTAAGTCTGGAGTTTTCACGGTTAAATCAATGTATATTGATGTAATTAATTCGAACTCCATTCCTACGTCCAAACATGTGTGGGATGTCAAAGTTCCTTTAAAAATAAAAGTGTTTATGTGGTTTGTCCATAAACAAGTAATTTTAACTAAGGATAACTTGATGAAGCGTAATTGGACAGGACCTACTAGGTGTCGTTTCTGCGATCGGGATGAGAGTATTAAACACCTATTTTTTGATTGCCCGCTGGCCAAGGTACTTTGGCAGACGGTCCACATTGCTTTCAATATCAAACCCCCGACTTCTGTTTATGCGTTCTTTGGAACATGGCTTAATGGGATTGAGTCTAACGTAGCGAGACATATTCGGGTTGGGGCTTGTGCTTTGTTGTGGACTATCTGGAATTGCAGAAATGATTTGGTTTTTAACAGAATATCATGTATACATTTTTTGCAGGTTTTATTCCGGACTACGGCACTGATTCGTTCGTGGTCGCCAATCACCCAGACGGAGGCCAGGGAGCATTTGGTTACTGGGTCTGTCCGCTGGGAGATGG
The DNA here is from genome assembly GCA_963921465.1 of Triticum timopheevii. Lineage (NCBI taxonomy): Eukaryota > Viridiplantae > Streptophyta > Magnoliopsida > Poales > Poaceae > Triticum > Triticum timopheevii. The sequence goes on from OY997274.1 coordinate 168,883,497, forward strand.
TAGCTCGGGATATCTTCAACCGGTTTGGATGGCGGTCATGTAATAGGATAGACATTTAGTGTTCCTATCTACTTTACCCAGCCGGTTGTGGCATCTTGATTTGGCTAGTTGTTGTTTCTAGCCTTTTTTGGCTCTGTGTGAGCTTTTTCTACTTTTATACGACCATTGGAATCATGTTGGCACTACTTTATTTTTTAATAAGAGGGCCGTATGCATCGTGCTGATGCAGAGGCCGGGGTTTTTCCCCCTTTTCGAGAAAAACAAGCAGCGCGGCGCCGACGACAAGTCCGACGGCCTGCTCGGGCTCGGCGGGGCACCCCAGTCGCTCCCGGTCCAGACCTCCGCCCTCTACGGCGGCTCCTTCTCCTACTGCCTCCCGCCGGTGAGCAGCGGCACCGGGTTCCTCGCCCTTGGCGCGCCCAGCAACACCTCGGGCTTCTCATTCACGCCGATGACTGACTTCATGGATGACGGAACCTCCTACCTGGTGAAGCTCACCGGCATCAGCGTCGGCGGGAAGCAGCTCCGCATCCCACGGAAGGTGTTCGAGGGGGGCCTGATCGTGGACTGTGACAATATCATCTCACATCTACCGTCGACGCCCTACGCTAAACTGCGGTCCGCGTTCCGGGCGGCCATGGCGGCTTACCCGCTCATCCCTAGCGACGACGACGACACATGCTATAACTTCACCGGATACAGCGATGTTACCGTGCCCAAGGTCGCACTCACGTTCACCGGCGGCGTCACGCTCGACCTCGATGTCCCCAATGGAGTTCTGCTGGATGGCTGTCTGGCATTCACCGAGTCCGGGTCAGATGGTTACGTCGGGTTCCTCGGCAATGTCCAAATGAGAACGTTGGAGATGTTGTACAACGCTAGGGGTGGTGGACTCGGATTCCGGGCAGGTGCGTGCTGACCCTCAAGCTATTAGCTATATCTCAATCGGGAGCTAGCTTGCCAAAAAAATAAGATCGGTTTGCTGTTAACTGCTCCACAGTGGGTGACCCGTGTCCGATCATCCCGTCTCTGTTATTTTCCGTTTTTGTCCAATTCTATCTTGATGTCAGTTGTTATCTGTTCTATCTACTTAAAAAGAATGTAATGTCTCATCTTTTACTTTTCTTCCCTTTCGTCCATCCTTTCTCGTATGATAATCAATAATATTAATTTGCTTACCTTCTGAACCAATTTCACTTTAATTTACTTACGAAAATTCTCATCAAACTATAGGGTAATATGGGCAGGTAAATCATAAACTAACGTATTAGAATATTTATACCCCGTTGCAATTGTTCAAGTAAGAGGATATAATGTAATAACTCTACATTTTTAAACTCTGCAACTAAGCAAATATATCATATGCAATACCTTGAATCTACCTTAATGGTACATATAATTATCGTACACTCCTATACTATGTCAATGCAAGTAAAGTAGTATATCATATCCAATTCCATCCTAATATTGATACGTATAAAAAATACTTGATGGGATCACCAGAAAAAGATAAATAACCTTAAAAAATCCCACAACATGACAACAATTAGAAACATCTAGCCTTTAATCCAGTGGGCCTATTTTCGTCAATGTACTAGAACCTTCAGTAGATCTTCATAATCCAGGTGACCCATACCTTACTGTTTGCACACGAACACGTCACCGTATACCTCCAATGCCGAAGGTGATGCACCGCAGCTCACATCGAAGGAGACCCGTCCGGAAGCGCGGTACACAAGCAATCCGGCGGGCCTTTTGAGCACCCGACACCCCACGCGCCCGGGAGGGACCCCGTCTGGACACGCGGCGGCTGTGGGCTGCCCTAGGTCGGTTCGCCCGCCCCTAGAGCCTTTAGGATCGCCGCCCTTCAATACGAAGAACGACAGAGAAAGAACAAGGAAGAGATGTAAAATTAGAGTAAAAAGTAGATGAGTTTGCAACTATATGTTGTTCAATCGGCCGTCACCTCTCACGTGTAAAGGCGGCTGGACTTCCCGTGCAAGAAAGGACTTGGATTCACGTCCAAAGACCTAATTTGACTCTATTTCAGATGATTTGGGCCGAACTCTCTAAAACAGTTCGGCTAAAAATTTGACTGCACCTTGCAGGTCGATTTCGAGGCAGTAAACGACCTCGGATGGAAATCTCGTAAAAAGCAAAGTTGTTCGTCTCCAAAAAACCCAAAATAACCATTTTATGCGTTTTTTCATTTGACTCCATCTTAAGAAATCGTCCCCGTACCGATCAGACTTAGCAGTCCCGATCCGGACCGGACTATTGACCGGACTGTCTGGTACGAACAGAAGCTTTGGACGATTTTCACGATCTAGACTGGACAATCTGGTCCAATTTTCGGACAGTCCGGCCATGTTCAGTTTTTCTGCAGCAACATTGTTTTGGCTTTAACTTGTGCATACGACCTCGGATCAAGGCGATTTTTATATCATAATCAACCACTTCGACGAGACGCACAACTTTGATGTTGAAACTTTTTCCATCTGAAGTCATCTTGATTGCGTATTGTGCATGAAAATCTGGTGTTAACACATGCCCCCTTGTTTTTCGGCAAAGCTTGCGCACCGAAAAATAACTTGCAAGACGTTGGTCTAAGAACGATGTCAACACTCCATCGGCCATTTATATGTGCTTGGGGCGATAATTTCTATATCGGCCATTGATTTTAACTTTTTGTTCACATCATACCTTGTAACCGATTACCACCAATCAACTTTAAAGAGATGAGAATGAACCCGTTCCTTGTAGCACTAAGGAAATCAAACTCCGAGAGGTCACACCCTGTTAAGCAAGTAACATTGGGATGATTCCAATCCACTGATGCATCGGCCAAAGCAACACAAGTCAAATCATCTGCGTGAATGACTTCTACCTCATCATCGACCCATTGTATTAAGAATTGATGCATGGTAGATGGCACACATTGGTTAGCATGAACCCAATCGCGGCCTAAAATAACATTATAGTTACCTTGCACCTCGGCGATGAAGAATGTGGTGGCCAAAGTTTTGCTTCCCATGGTGAGTTCCATGCACATCACACCTTTGGCCTCTGTCTTTTCTTTACCCTCAAATCTATTAAGTACCATATTGGTCTTCATTAATGCATCATCATCTAACCCCAACTTCTTGAAGACCGAGTGGGGCATAAGATTTGACCACAGCACAACCATCAACGAGCATCCTAGCAACCGACGATCTGTTAATACGACCTTTGAGGTACAATGGCTTCAAGTGTTTCACCAGTTCTTTTGTCTTCTCGAAGATAGCGTTCTTAGGACCAAAATCCAGCTGGGCCACCTCCTCTTCTCTACCTATAGCACGAAACTTGGCACATAAGTAATACAACATACTAATATCCATACCTTCCCATAACCGGCATAGATTCGTAATCCACCATCTCATCTTCATCTCCCAATGTGTATATTGGGCTTAAAGTTTCCTCAATTGAAGGGGATGTTTCAGGTGGTGTAGACGATGCAATAGGGGTCACATCATCCTCTTTTGGTGGTGAAGGTGTTGTTGTAGCTAATGTAGAAGCATCTGTGTTTTCTTTTTGTTTAGCCATCCACACTTGTTTTGTGAGCACCATAGGCTGAATTTCATTGAACAATTCATCTCTTTACTTCTCTTCTTTGCGCTCTACCTTCTCGTGGTTCCTCATGTGTTGTAATCTCCTTCTCATGATCTTAATTAAAACGGGAGGACACCACTTAGGTTGAGTATATTTGGGATCCCTAGGTTTCGCTTTGCTTGTGCTCGCCTCATGATCATTAACCATGGAACCCTGCTAAACAATAACAATATCACCATTAGAAGTAGCCAGATTACCAACAATCGGCCTTTTGATCTCCTTTTGCTTGTCGCATTCTGAAATTTCTGCATTATGTGACTTAATACGCCACACTTTTTATTGGTGTTGCTTGGAGAAATTATTGTTGGCCGATTAGCAGCATAGCTCAAACAGACTTGTGTGGGATTATAAAGCCTCATGCAAGCAAGTCGTCTAGGTACTGCCCACCCCATATGAAAATCATAAGGAGCCATTGGGGGTTGCTCGCATCCTCCATTGAAGTCTCTCATGTAATATGACGCACACAGGGGTTTTGACATCCATGGAGTCGTTGTCCATGACACATATGGCCTTGCATAGCGTCGAAACTCTTGCTTCGGAGGTGATCTTGAACGCTTTGAATGTGATGGTGTATTAGAGTTAGAACCGGCCGCTTGACTTGCATATTTCTATAGCAACATATCAAAAGTTGGATTGATTTGCTTGTGTTTACCTTCACTCTTTCGCACTTGCCAACTTCTGAATTCTTGGGCTTGATAAATTTAACATGAGCATCTTCTTGTACTTGTGGTTGCCTCCAGAGTGCAGGATTTTTTATGGTGATCTTCAATACTTCCTTGCCATCGGGTTGCTTATCAAGCACAACTTCTCTTCCCAAGACTTTGTCGCCCTCCTTGCCTTTCCTGGGTTCACCAATAACAACATTATCTTTATTAGCAGATTCTGCTATGCTTGGCCGAATTAGTATTTTCTTTCCTTCTAAGTCCATGGTGTTTATCGGGAAGGGCTGTTTATCAACCTGCATCTCAGCAAAATTCAATTGTCCATCATTAATGCCCGATTGTATCAGTTGTCGAAAAACATTGCAATCATTAGTAGCATGAGAAAATGAATTATGATACTTGCAATAAGCACACCATTTCAGCTCGTCAAAAAGCGATATGGTGTGTGATATTCTAACCATCTTATCTTTCAAGAGAGAATCAAATATTCTATCACACTTAGGTATATCAAAAGCAAACTTCATCTCATCATCACGATTCTTGCAAATCGGCTTAAGAGCATTGCATGTATAGGGTTTGGCCTTTGAGGACCAAACAAACTCAGTAGTATAGACATCAACCTCATCGTCCGAATTATCATCATTGTATTCAACCATATGCATTCTAGGACGATCGGTTGTAGACCTATGAACCTCTTTACTTCTACTCTCTTGAGCCAAAGCTTTTTGTAAGACTTGGTTAATATTCAAAAACTCATAACTTTCTAACCTCTCTTTAATGTGAGTTTTTAAACCATTGAGAACAAGATCTGCCATGACTCTCTCAGTTATCACTAAGCTATAACATTGGTTTTTTATATCTCTCAATCTTTTGACATAATCGGTAACCGATTCATCATGTTTCCGCCTAACCGATGTAAGATGTGACAACTTAAGCTCATTATCGCCACTATAAAAGTGATCATGACAATTTTGCTCTAATTGCAACCATAAGAGAATTGAACCATGTGGTAAAGTAGCAAACCATCAAAATGCGATGCGAGTTAAAGATAAGGGAAATAAACCAACTTTTGATTCTTCTATGGGACCTGCTTCACCTAACTGCGTGTAACGCCCTGGATTCGATGCGCCAGGTGTCTGCCAGTTATTCGCCGTCGTTGCCATGTCATTTGCTTGCGTGTTGCATTTTGCCATGTCATCATCTGCATTTCATCTGCATGCTTTTCAAAACTTGCATCCGTTCGGGTTCCCCCGGTTCTCTCCGTTGTCCGTTCTGAGCACAGGCACTCTCGCACGCTCCCGTCGCCCCTCTCAATCCTTGTTTCGTGAGCGGGAGAAAAACGTTCTCGGAATGGACCGAGATTTGCCGAGTGGCCTTGGTATAGCACCGGTAGACCGCCCGTCAAATTTTGTTCCATTTGGAGGTCGTTTGATGCCCCAACGGTTAACCGCGTAGCCTGACGCCCCCTCTCTTCGCAGCCCAACACCCCTCCAAACAGCCCATGGGCCCATCCAAACCCCCTGCATGCCCTCGGTCGTTTGATCACGATCACGTGGCCGAAAACCGCACCCCATTTGGAGTCTCCTAGCTCCCTCTACCTATATTTATGTGCACCCCCCGAGATTTCGTGCAGTCCAAACCCTAGCCTAGCCCCTCTCTGCCGCCGGACACGTCCGGATCGGACCGGATGCGTCCGCGCCGCCGCCCGCAGCCAACCAGAGGCCGACACGTCAGCAACCGCCGTCTCCCGCGTCGCCGGCCCGCCCAAGCCCGAGGCCGGCCCCCGCGACCCGTCTTCCCGCCGCCGCCGCCCACGGGCGACCCCGCCGGCGCGCTCCCCGCCGCCGACCGCCCGCGCCTCCACGCCGGCCGCCGCCTCTGCCCGCACCATCACGTTGCTGCCTCGGCACTCCGCCGGCCACCGCCACCTCGTCGTCCCTCGCACCAGATTCGTGCGCCGCCCCCCGCCTCCGCCGGCCCGGTCGCCGCCCGGCCCCGCCTCTGCCGGCGCCGGATCCGGCCAGATTCGGCCGCCCCCGTCCCTCCGGCGACCTCCCCCGTCCACTCCGGCCGCCGCGCCGCTCGTCTCCGGCGAGCCCAGCCCCGCCTCGAAGTCCGCGCCACCGAACCCTAGATCCAAAGGTTGACCCCGAAATTCCACCAAGTCCCTAAGTTTTCTGCATTATGTACCCATGTTCATCATGCCATAACTTGTTGCATACTGCTCCGTTTTGTGCATGTAATATATAAAATTGTTCATTGAGAGATGCTCTTCATTTAATTCCATTGTGCCATGCTTGTTTGAGTCCATGTTGATGAAATTATCGTCATTGCAAGAGTGCTATATGATGTTAACTGCTGTCTGTTACCAGAACTTGGTGATTTGTCTTTTTCATTGCATTTTGTGTGCGCATCCTATAAGCTTGATGTCTACATGAGTTTTGAGATACATCATGCCATCTTTATAGTGGTGCAATACATGTATTTTTGTGTGTCTTGTAGTGAGTGCATCAAGCTCGTGAAGTAGGGTACTTGCTATTACTATTTTGCTAGGCTGAATCTGTTATATCATGATGCTATGTAAACCTGCTTCTACATGTCATTCTATGCATAATCTGGAGATGTTCACTAAGGGTGTTTTGTTATATCTATCCATGCCCTTGGTTGCATTTAGAGCCTGCTGTAGCTTGTTGCAAACTTGCTCTCAAATTGCTAAATAATGTTACTGTCAGCCTGTTAACATGAAGTTCAGTTTTGCCATGTGTTTTGCTAGTGATCCACGCACCCTATGAACTTGATCTTGCCATTCTTAGCTTCATAAATATGCATATTACTGTTGGTCACCTTGTAATGCTATGTATTGCTCTGTGGGGAGTGGTACAAGGTCACCAACATGCCTACTTATCATTGTTCCTGCCATGTCTGAATCTGTCATATCACTTGCCATGTTTGCATGGATGCTACCATCTTTTTCGTTGATCTTTGGAATAAGTTCAGAAAGGGAGTTTTGTTTTTTGTCTTTAGTATTAGTATGCCATGCCTTTGTTTACAATGATAAGTTCCTGTAGCATGTTGTCTGATAGCTCTAAACATTGCAACCTGATGTTATTTCTGCAAGTCTGTGAAACTGTTATTATTTGCAATCTTGCCATGTCCTTTTGAGCATGTTATAGTGTTTTCTGGAGATAGCTCAGTGTTCATGTTTTGTCATGCTTCATCTTTACTTCATGCCCATGCCTTTTGATCTTATGTTGAGGTGCTGTAGCATATTGGTTTGATGATTGCTAGATGCCTAGTTGCTGTTTTGGACAGCTTGTCCTTTAAACTCGTATAGAGTGTATGTGTTGAACCGTTGCTCCGTTTTGAGTGTGCTCTATATGAAACTTGCTTGATTTTGCATAAAGTTTCATATTATCATGTTGCATCCATGTTTTGAGAATGTTTGCTTGATGTTTGAATGTTTTTTTGCATCAATGCCATGTTTGACTTGTTTTGCTCATATCTTCTAGGCCGTAGCTCTGAACCAATTGAAGTTTATATGTAACTTGACTAGATTTTCGTGTAGATCATCTTGGTGCATCTTAACTTGCTGTTTAACACTTCAACATTGTGTTCTAATCAGATCTGGACCAATTTCGAAATTTGCATATGAGGACTTACCGGAATTGTTATATGTTGTTTCCGGCCTCATTTAAACTTGCCTTGATGTGTTGCTCTTGTATGCATCATTTCTTGCCATGAGTAGCTTCATGTAGCCTTTTTCATGCATCATGCTTGGTTGAGCATCATGCCATGTCTATGTGTGGTGTGTTTACCATGTTGTGTGCTTCTTCTCGATAGTTCCCGTTTCGTTGCGATCGTGAGGATTCGTTCGTCTACGCTTGGTTCGTCTTCGTGGCTTCGTCTTCTTCATGGACTCGTTCTTCTTCCTTGCGGGATTTCAGGCAAGATGACCGTCACCTTGGATCTCATTACTATCATTGCTATGCTAGTTGCTTTGTTCTATCGCTATGCTGCGCTTCCTATCACTTGTTCTTCAAGCCTCCCCAAGTTGCCATGTCAGCCTCTAACCTTTTCACCCTTCCTAGCAAACCGTTGCTTGGCTATGTTACCGCTTTTGCTCAGCCCCTCTTATAGCGTTGTTAGTTGCAGGTGAAGTTGAAGATTGCTCCATGGTGGACAGGATTATGTTGGGGATATCACGATATCTCTTATTTAATTAATGCACCTATATACTTGGTAAAGGGTGGAAGGCTCGGCCTTATGCATGGTGTTTTGTTCCACTCCTGCCGCCCTAGTTTCCGTCATACCAGTGTTATGTTCCTTGATTTTGCGTTTCTTATGCGGTTGAGTGATTTATGGGACCCCCTTGACAGTTCGCTTTGAATAAAACTCCTCCAGCAAGGCCCAACCTTGGTTTTACCATTTGCCTCACCACCACCTATACTTTTCCCTCGGGAATCGCGCTCCCGAGGGTCGTATTTATTTTAGCCCCCCCGGGCCAGTGCTTCTCTAAGTGCTGGTCCGAACCGAGCTGCCTGCGGGGCCACCTCGGGGAAACTTGAGGGCTGGTTTTACTCGTAGCTAGTCTCATCTGGTGTTGCCCTGAGAACGAGATATGTGCAGCTCCTATCGGGATTGTCGGCACATTGGGCGGCTTTACTGGTTTTGTTTTACCATTGTCGAAATGTCTTGTAAACCGGGATTTTGAGACTGATCGGGTCTTCCTAGGAGAAGGAATATCCTTTGTTGACCGTGAGAGCTTGTGATGGGCTAAGTTGGGACACCCCTGCAGGGTATAAACTTTTGAGAGCCGTGCCCGCGGTTATGTGGCAGATGGGAATTTGTTAATGTCCGGTTGTAGAGAACTTGACACTTGACTTAATTAAAAGGCATCAACCGCGTGTGTAACCGTGATGGTCTCTTCTCAGCGGAGTCCGGAAAGTGAACACGGTTTTGGGTTATGTATGATCGTAAGTAGTTTCAGGATCACTTCTTGATCACTTCTAGCTTCTCGACCGTTCCGTTTGCTTCTCTACTCTCTCTCATTTTCGTATGTTAGCCACCATATATGCTTAGTCGTTGCTGCAACCTCACCATTTATCCTTTCCATACCCTTTAAGCTTTGCTAGTCTTGATACCCATGGTAATGGGATTGCTGAGTCCTCGTGGCTCACAGATTACTACAACAACAGTCGCAGGTACAGGTTATGTGATGATCATGACGCGAGAGCGATGTTTTCTTGTTTTGGAGTTCTTCTTCTGCTTCTTCGATCAGGGGATAGGTTCCAGGTCGGCAGCCTGGGCTAGAAGGGTGGATGTTGTTTGAGTTTCTGTTTGTGTTTCATCCATAGTCGGATGGTGCTCTTGTGTATGATGTTGTTGTATTCGTGTGGCATTGTATGCCTCTTGTATGTATCCCCATTTATTATGTAACGTTGATGTAATGATATCGACCTTGCAAAAGCGTCTCCAATATGCGCTTCTATCCTTAGTGGGACCTTCGAGTTCCTTTAGGATAGGGTCGCATATTGGGCGTGACACTACGCTAGATACTGACTAACAAGCTCCCATGTTGTTTTTGTGCCCTCTCCACTAAATTTAACAAAATCAGGAACCTTGTAACCTTGAGGGTACAAAGCTGCATCAAAGTGTTCAGGATAAGGTTTTTGGTACACATGACTCTTTACTTTTGGCTCATTTTTTAAAGTTTCTAGAAACATCTTATGAAAATCCTCCGTTAATTTGGCTAAAATTAGATCCGAGGTAGATGAATATGCTTGTGGCAATGACATAGGAGCAACCTGAGTACTAGCTAGTGGTGCAACTTGTGGGATGGACGCCGAACCGTAATTCGGCAGAAGACCGAACATGCTTGTGCATATGGGTTGTGTGACAAAGTGATTCGGCATAGGCACCGAATTGGGCACACTCATAATAGGATTAGGATATGTAGGTTCAGCCACAAGCTGGTTGGTTTGACTAGGGTACAAATTCAACGACATACTATATTGTTGTTTCATAGGAGGTGCCGATGAAATAGGTAAAGTTGGACTAGGGGTTTCAGATATACTAACAGTACCACTAGATGACAGAGTCATATTTTTCTGAGCATTAGCACTTGCTACGAAAGAATTGTATGTCATCACATTACCCTTACTAAAAAGACTTTCAGTCACATCCACTTTCTCTGGAGAAAAAACTTTACTCATAGTGATTACATCTTGTTCGTCAATGAGAGGAGGGAAATTGATGTTTCCAACTGGAGTGATGTTGCCTTGATGGTCCTTCTTGAAACTTGCACGAAACGCCTCCAAATCCTCCTCCTTGTGCTTCTTCTCGAGTGCCTCAAAAGCCTGTTCACGCTTCTTCTTGTGTGTTTCATAGGCTTGGCGATGTTCCTTCGATAGTTCATCAAGACTGGGCTTAATGATGTTATCAGCGTCAACTTCTGAGGGGTTGGGGAGATTAGATATGGTTGATGATGATTCTTGATCTTTCGTCCCCAGCGGAGTCATTAAAAAGTGTGTTCGCACATGAACATGTCACAGTGTACCTCCAATGCCGAGGGTGATGCACCGTAGCTCACGTTGAAGGTGACCCGTCTGGAAGCGCGGTACGCAAGCAATCCCGCGGGTGCTTTTGAGCGCCCGAAACCCCACGCGCCCGGGAGGGACCTCGTCTAGATGCGCGTCGGCTATGGGCTGCCCTAGGTCGGTTCTCCCACCCCTAGTGCCTCGAGGATCGCTGCCCTTCAATACTAAGAAAGAACGAAGAACGAGAGAGAAAGAACAGAGGAAAGATGTAAAACTAGGGTAAAAAGCAGATGCGTTTTGCGATTGTGTGTTGTTCAATGGGCCGTCACCTCTCACGTACATAAGAGGCGGCTGGACTTCCCGTGCAAGAAAGGACTTGGATTCACGTCTAAAGCCCTAATTTGACTCTAATTCAGATGGTTTGGGCCAAACTTTCTAAAACTGTCGGCTAAAAATCTGACTGCACCTTGAGGGTCAATTTTGAGGCAGTAAACGATATCGGATCAAATTGCGTAAAATGAAAAGTTGTTCGTCTCAGAAAAACGATAAACTGTCATTTCATGCGTTTTTTCATTTGACTCCATCCTAAGGCCTTAATCGTCCCTATACAAATTAGAGTTACGAAAACTGGCATTGCCAATCCGGACCGAACTGTTTACCGGACTGTCTGGTCCGAACGATAGCTTTGGACGATTTTCACGATCTAGACAGGATAGGCCGGACCAATTTCTGGATAGTCTGGCCATGTTCAATTTTTATGCAGTAACATTGTTTTGGCTCTAACTTTTGCATACGACCTCAGATCAAGACGTTTTTATATCAAAATCAACCGTTTCGACGAGACGCACAACTTTGATATTGAAACTTTTTCCATCCAAAGTCTTATTGATTGGGTTTTGTGCATGCAAAAATCTGGTGTCGACACTTACGCAGCAAAATCACAATATATCTCATAAGCTAGGTGTACCCTCCACCCTACCCACAAAAATCACAACCAATCTCGATCATAGTAGGTAGGACCATCCAACGTAGATCTACACTCAACTCCCAATCCAAAAAGGTGGGACCATCCTAGGATTAGAAAGAAAAGGTCACACTGGTCTCACAATAAAAAAATCTGAACATCACACGTCTAAAGAAAATAACACTAATGTTCCCAAAAAAAATCAAAAATATGTATAAAAGGGTATAATCTCTCGACAATCAAACATGACCAAACTCTCACGATCTCGGACAAAGATACAACCTCCATACAAAACCGAACTAGTAGATAAGACCTCTCGGCATCCAAACAATTAACCTTTCTTTCCACCGTGCAAACATGATCAACTCATCCATCCTAAATACATTCTCCAGGCAATGCTTCGACCAACTCAAAGATTCATTCTCCTCTAGATTTCAAAGTATCCCTTCTACATCATCATCCTTCGGGGTCAACAAGTGGCACTTTGGCATTGTCTTCCTACAGTGGTTCATCGGACATTCGGTGCAATCGCCAGAGAGTGCATAAGGTGTAAGAAGGGTTAATGTGCAGCTAAGTCCCACATGTACCGAACACTGTAGTATACCAAAAATCCGATGACCTACTCTTTCGATAGATATACCGGATTCCCAGAGCTTACCCGACATCCTGTGACACAGGAGGCACCGGACATCTGGAGAACACCAAAACTCCGTAGGTTTCCTCTCTGGATAGGTGTAGTAGAATTCTGAATAACACTGGACATTTGTTAATTAGGACTAGACTTATGTTAATTTCTTCTCTGTATAGTGTTATTGGATATCCGGTGGTTACTAGACATACGTTATAGGATAATGGACCGGACATCCGATATGTACCGGATATCTAGTGGAACATTGAAAACATAGAATGCACCACCAAGCCCATATGAGCGTATATTTTTCTGAACATGTATACTAGGGCATCATTGTAGGTGCATATGTGTATCACAAGAGTATGATGAGAGCGATGTGTGTAGGGACATTGATGTGAGTGGAGAATATTTGCACGAAGATGTGAGCTTGAGCATATCTATCACATACCCCAATGATCCTCTTTTCATACTACGGGATCCCTGTATTCAAGAACAAACCGAAAAAACCTACGCTTCATATCTTTGCTTCTTCATTGCTGAGCAATATCAAAATACGTGGGTCCATGATCCACACACATATGATTCTGTTGTTGGGGAACGAAGCATGAAAATCAAAAAAATTCCTACGAACACCCAAGATCTATCGAGGAGACACACAGAAACGCGAGGGGAGAGTGTGTCTGCGTACCCTTGTAGACAGAAAGCGGAAGCGTATATAATGCGGTTGATGTAGTCGTACTCTTCGCGATCCGATCACACAATCCAACCGATCTAGTGTCGAACAGACGTCACCTCCGAGTGTAGCGCATGTGTGGCTCAATGACATCTCCTCCTCGATCCAACAAGAGAAGGAGGAGAAGTACATGGGATCACAACCAACACAACATTATGGTGGTGGAGTCGAAATATCGGCAGGGCTTTGCTAAGCAAAAAACTGTGGACGAGAACTATGCCGGGAGGGAGAGACGGGGCAGGAGCCAAGGCCAATGTATTGGGATGCCTTGCTATGCCCCCAGCCATATATTTATATGCGTGTGAGGGCTGGGAGTCCAGACCTACTCCTAATAGGAGTTGGAGCCAAGGAGGAGAGGATTTGGACTCCAAGTCATATCAAATTCCTACTAGGACTCCCCTTTTCCCCTCTTCCCTAGCCACATGGGCTTTTGACGACTTGGTGCGCCTAGACCAATAAGTCCATGGTGCCTCCCCTCAGCCCATGCCAGCCCTTGAGACGTGGTGGACCCACTTGTGGACTTTCGGACCCCTCCGTAATCTTCCGGAACCTTCTGGAAGCTTCCCAGTACAATACCGAAAAAACCACACCTTTTTTGGGAACCCAAAATATGACTTCCCATATATAAATATTTACCTCTCGACCATTAAGAGACTCCTCGTGACGTCCGGTATCTCATCCGGGACTCGAAACAAATTCCATTACCAATCATCAAATATCCCGATACTACTCTAGCGTCAATGAACGTTAAGCGTGCGACCCTACGGGTTCGGGAATCATGTAGTCATGACCAAGACACCTCTCCGGTCAATAACCAATAGCAGGACCTAGATTCCCATATTGATTCCTGTATATTCCATGATGATCTTTTATCGGTTGAACCACGATGTCAAGGATTCGGTTAATCCCGTATGCAATTCCCTTTGTTCGGCGATATGTTACTTGCCCGAGATTTGATCGCCGGTATCTCCATATCTAGTTCGATATCGCTATCGTAAAGTCTCTTTACTTGTTCCGTAATACAAGATCTCGTGACTAACTCATTAGCCGCTTTGCTTGCAAGCTCTTTACGATCTTGTATTAACGAGAGGACCCAGAGATATCTCTCTGTCACATGGAGTGACAAATCCCAGTCTCGATCCATGCCAACTCATACACCTTCGGAAATACCTGTAGAGCATCTTTATGTTCACCCAGGTACGAAGTGATTTTTGATAGCACACAAGGTATTCCTCCAGTATCTGGGAGTTTCATGATCTCATGGTCTTAGGAATATATACTTGGCATGAAGAAATCTATAGCAATAAACTCAAATGATACGATCAAATGCTAAGCTTACAGTTGGGTCTTGTCCATCACATCATTCTCCTAATGATGTGATCCCATTATTAAATGAAAACTCATGTATATGGTTAGGAAACCTTAACCATCTTTGATCAACGAGCTAGTCTAGTAGAGGCTCACTAGGGACACGTTACTTGCTTATGTATCAACACATGTATTTAAGTTTCCGGTCAATACAATTCTAGCATGAATAATAAACATTTATCATGGACGGGAAATATGATAATAACCATTTTATTATTGCCTCTAGGGCATATTTCTAATAGTCTCCCACTTGCACTAGAGTCAATAATCTAGTTCATATCTCCATGTGACTAACGCCTAATGAGTTATGGGGTTTGATCATGTTTTTCTTGTGATAGAGGTTTTAGTCAATGGGCCTGCAACATTCAGATCCGTGTGTACTTTGCAAATCTTTATGTCATACTATAGATGCTGCTACCATGCTCGAACTAGCCACTCCACCATTCAATATAAATATGAATCCGATTTGAGACTTAGAGTATACGGATTCGTGCCGAAGCTAGCATCAACGTAACCCTTTACGACGAGTTCTTCGTCACCTCTATGAACGAGAAACATGTCCTTAGTCCTTTTCAGGTACTTCAGGATGTTCTTCACTATTGTCCAATGGTCTACTCCTGAATCACTTTGGTACCTCCCTACCAGTCTTATGGCAAGGCACATATCAGGTCTGGTACACAGCATGTCATACATTATAGAGCCTATGGATGAGTCATAGGGAATGACTTTCATCCTTTCTCTTTCTTTTGTCGTGGTCGGGCTTTGAGCCTTACTCAACTTCACACCTTGCAATATAGGAAAAAACCCTTTCTTTGACTGATCCATTTTGAACTTCTTCAAAACTTTTTCAAGGTATGTGCTTTGTGAAAGTCCTGTTAAGCATCTTGATCTATCTCTATAGATTTTTATGCCCAATATGCAAGCAGCTTCACCAAGGTCTTTCATTGAGAAACTCTTGTTCAAATATCCTTTTATGCTTTCCAGAAATTCTATATCACTTCCAATCAACAATATGTCATCCACATACAATATTAGAAATGCTACAACGCTCCCACTCACTTTCTTGTAAATACAAGCTTCTCCATAAGTTTGTGTACAACCAAAAACTTTGATCACCTCATCAAAGCAAATATTCCAGCTCCGAGATGCTTAAACCAGTCCATAGATGGATCGCTGGAGCTTTCATACTTTGTTAGCATCCTTAGGATCGACAAAACCTTCTAGTTGCATCATATACAACTCTTCCTTAAGAAACCCGTTAAGGAATGCCGTTTTGACGTCCATTTGCCAGATCTCATAATCATAAAATGTGGCAATAGCTAACATAATTCTAGCAGACTTAAGCATCGCTACGGGTGAGAAAGTCTCATCGTAGTCAACCCCTTGAACTTGTCAGAAACCCTTTGCGACAAGTTGAACTTTACAGACAGCACCATTACCATCAATGTATGTCTTCTTCTTAAAGATCCATTTATTCTCAATGGCTTGCCGATCATCGGGAAAAGTCCACCAAAGTCCATACTTTGTTCTCATACATGAATCATATCTCGGATTTCATGGCCTGAAGCCATTTATCGGAATCCGGGCTCATCATAGCTTCTTCATAGTTCATAGGTTCGCCGTTGTCTAAAAACATGACATCCAGGACATGATCATCGTACCACTCTGGTGCAGAACGTACCCTGGTCGACCTACGAAGTTCAGTAGTAACTTGATCCAAAATTTCCTGATCATCATCATTAGCTTCCTCTTCGGTTGGTGTAGGCATCACGGGAATGGCTTTCTGTGATGTGCTACTTTCCAATTTGAGAGAAGGTACAATTACCTCATCAAGTTCTACTTTCTCCTACTCACTTCTTTCAAGAGAAACTCCTTCTCTAGAAAGGACCCATTCTTGGCAACAAAGATCTTGCTTCGGATCTGTGGTAGAAGGTATACGCAATGGTCTCTTTAGGGTATCCTATGAAGATGCACTTTTCCGCTTTGGGTTCGAGATTATCAGGCTGAAGCCTCTTGATATAAGCGTCACATCCCCAAACTTTATGAAAGGGCAGCTTAGGTCTCCTGCCAAACCATAATTCATACAGTGTCGTCTCAACGGATTTAGACGGTTCCCTATTTAAAGTGAATGCGGCTGTCTCTAATGCATAACCCCAAAATGATAGTTGCAAATCGGTAAGAAAAATCATAGAATGCACCATATCCAATAGAGTACGATTGCGAAGTTCAGACACGCCATTACACTGTGGTGTTCAAGGTGGCGTGAGCTGTGAAAAAATTCCACATTGTCTTAAATGCATACCAAACTCGTAACTCCTATATTCATCCCCACAGTCGGATCATAGAAAAATTATTTTCTTGTTACGATGATTCTCCACTTCACTCTGAAATTCCTTGAACTTTTCAAATATTTCAGACTTGTGTTTCATTAAGTAAAATATACCCATATCTACTCAAATTATCTGTGAAGGTAAGAAAATAACGATATCCACCGCGTGCTTCAATACTCATTGGATCGCATACATCGAAATGTATTATTTCCAGTAAGTCACTAGCTCGCTCCATTGTACCGGAGAATGGAGTTTTAGCCATCTTGCCCATGAGTCATGGTTCACGTGTCTCAAATGATTCATAATCAAGAGATTCCAAAAGTCTGTTAGCATGGAGTTTATTCATGCACTTTACACCAATACGACCGGAACGGTAGTGCCACAAATATGTGGTACTATCATTATTAATTTTGTATCTTTTGGCATTAATAGTATGAACATGTGTATCACTACGATCGAGATTCAGTAAACCATTCATATTGGGTGCATGAACACGAAATATATTACTCATATAAATAGAATAACCATTATTCTCTTACTTAAATGAATAACCGTCTTGCAATGAACAATATCCAGATATAATGTTTTATGCTCAACGCAAGCACCAAACAACCATTATTTATGTTTAATACTAATCCCAAAGGTATTACGAGTGTGCCGATGGTGATCATATCAACTGATGACCCACAAGTATATGGGGTCAATTGTAGCCCTTTTGATAAGTAAGAGTGTCGAACCCAATGAGGAACAGAAGGAAATGACAAGTGGTTTTCAGCAAGGTAATGTCTGCAAGTGCTAAAATTGTAAGTAGCGGAGTAGTTTGATAGCAAGATAATTTGTAACGAGCAAGTAACAATAGTAGTAACAAAAGTGTAGCAAGGTAGCCCAATCCTTTTGAGGCAAAGGACAGGCCAAAATGGTCTCTTATGATAAGCAAAGTGTTCTTGAGGGTACACGGGAATTTCATCTAGTCACTTTCATCATGTTGGCTTAATTAATGTTCGCTACTTTGATAATTTGATATGTGGGTGGACCCGTGCTTAGGTGTTGTTCTTACTTTAACAAACCTCCTACTTATTATTAACCCTCTCGCAAGCATCCGCAGCTATGAGAAAAGTATTAAGAATTAATTACCATAGCATTAAACTTTTGGATCCAATCGGTCCCTTACGGAATAGCGCATAAACTGGGGTTTAAGCTTCTATCACTCTCGCAACCCATCATGCAATAACTACTCCACAATGCATTCCCTTAGGCCCAAATATGGTGAAGTGTCATGTAGTCGACGTTCACATGACACCTGAGGGAGTCCTGGATTAGGGGGTGTCCGGATAGCCGAACTATCGTGATCGGCCGGACTCCAAGACTACGAAGATACAAGATTGAAGACTTCGTCCCGTGTCCGGATGGGACTTTCCTTGGCGTGGAAGGCAAGCTTGGCAATACGGATATGTAGATCTCCTACCTTTGTAACCGACTCTGTGTAAACCTAGCCCTCTCCGGTGTCTATATAAATCGGAGGGTTTTAGTCCATAGGATGAACAACAATCATACCATAGGCTAGCTTCTAGGGTTTAGCCTCCTTGATCTCGTGGTAGATCCACTCTTGTACTACCCATATCATCAATATCAATCAAGCAGGAGTAGGGTTTTACCTCCATCGAGAGGGCCCGAACCTGGGTAAAAACATCGTGTCCCTTGTCTCCTGTTACCATCCGCCTAGACGCACAGTTCGGGACCACCTACCCGAGATCCACCGGTTTTGACACCGACATTGGTGCTTTCATTGAGAGTTCCTCTGTGTCGTCACTAATAGGCTTGATGGCTCCTTTGATCATCAACAACGACGCGGTCCAGGGTGAGACTTTTCTCCCCGGACAGATCTTCGTATTCGGCGGCTTTGCACTGCGGGCCAATTCGCTTGGCCATCTGGAGCAGATTGAAAGCTACGCCCCTGGCCATCAGGTCAGATTTGGAAGCCTAAACTTCATGGATTCGAGCCACGGCCGAGCGCGCCGCACTGTCACGACGGGCATGATTTAGCTCTGCTGCCGGACAGTGCCCTAGAGGCCGCACATGAGTCCGCTCCGACCCTTAATTCGGAGCCGACTGCCCAGATCGAGGACGGGTGGCTAGACACCGCCTTGGGGGCTGCTACCCCTACAATGATGGAGCCGAATACTGACCTTGTCCCTTGTGACGCTCGTGACTCCGAGGTGCCAGACTCCTCGCCGGACTCCGAACCTCCTGCGCCCCCTCCAATCGAATCCGATTGGGCGCCGATCATGGAGTTCACCGCCGTGGACATCTTTCAACACTCACCTTTTGGCGACATCCTGAATTCGCTGAAGTATCTCTCGCTATCAGGAGAGCCCCGGCCGAATTGCGGTCAGGATGGTTGGGATGCGAACGACGAAGAAATTCAAAGCCCACCCACCACCCACTTTGTAGCCACTGTCGACGATCTAACCGACATGCTAGACTACGACTCCGAAGACATCGACGGTATGGACGATGATGCCGGAGACGACCAAGAACCAGCGCCTACGGGGCACTGGAAGACCACCTCGTCATACGACATATATATGGTGGACATCCCAAAGGATGGGAATGGCGAGGAAGCAGCGGAGGAAGACTCTCCAAGAAACAGCCCAAGCGCCGGCGTCAGCAGCGCCGCTCTAAATCCCGCCACAGCAAGAATGGAGATTCCGGCACTGGAGATAATAACACCCCAGAGAGTGCCGAAGACAACCCCCTCCAGCAAGATTCAACACAGGAGGACGGAGAAGCCAGCCCTCATGAGAGAGCGGCAGACGAAGAGGTAGAGGATGATAATTACATGCCTCCCTCTGGAGACGAGGCAAGCCTCAACAACACGAGTTCGTCGCGCCCAAGGACCCCGTCGAACAAGAGCGTTTCAAACGCAGGCTAATGGCCACGACGAACAGCCTAAAGAAAAAGCAGCAACAGATTAGAGATGATCAAGACCTGCTAGCCGACAGATGGACTGAAGTCCTTGCGGCCGAAGAGTATGAACTCGAACGCCCCTCCAAAAGCTACCCCCAATGCAAGTTGCTCCCCCGATTAGAGGAGGAGGCATATAAACCTGCATCACCAGCGCACAATACGGCCGACCGACCACCTCGTGGCCGTGACAGAGAGGCTTCTAGGCCCTCCACCAGAACCGTACCCCGGCACCGCTCGAAAAGTATGAAGCCACGGGGGAATGCGCCGGACTTGCGAGACATATTGGAGGATAAGGCAAGACAATCAAGATCGATGCACGGATCGCGTGGGCGCCCCATGATGCGTGACAACGACCGTCACGCCGGATACATCAACACCGGCCGGGCCGAACACAGTAGACAAAGCTCGCTGGAGCTACGTCGTGATATAGGCCAATATAGAGGCGCCGCACACCCACTATGCTTCACAGATGAAGTAATGGATCATCAGATCCCCGAAGGGTTTAAACCCGTGAACATTGAATCCTACGATGGCACAACAGACCCCGCGGTTTGGATCGAAGACTATCTCCTTCATATCCACATGGCCAACGGTGACGATCTTCACGCCATCAAATATCTCCCACTCAAACTTAAAGGACCAGCTCGGCACTGGCTTAACAGCTTGCCAGCAGAATCAATTGGGTGTTGGGAAGACCTGGAAGCCGCATTCCTTGACAACTTCTAGGGCACATATGTGCGACCACCAGACGCCGATGACCTAAGCCACATAATTCAGCAGCCAAACGAATCGGCCAGACAGTTCTGGACACGGTTCTTAACAAAGAAAAATCAAATCGTCGACTGTCCGGATGCAGAGGCCCTCGCAGCCTTCAAACATAACATCCGCGACGAGTGGCTTGCCCGGCACCTAGGACAGGAAAAGCCGAAATCCATGGCAGCCCTCACATCACTTATGACCCGCTTCTGCGCGGGAGAGGACAGCTGGCTAGCCCGCAGTAACAACCTCAGCAAAAATTCTAGTAGTCCGGATGCCAAGGACCGCAATGGCAGGTCGCATCGCAACAAAAACAAACGTCGCGTGAACGGCGATAACACTGAGGATACGGCAGTCAACGCCGGATTCAGAGGCTCTAAACCCGGTCAGCGGAAAAAGCCATTCAAACGAACCACTCCGGGTCCATCCAATTTGGACCGAATACTCGACCGCTCTTGTCAAATACATGGCACCCCCGAAAAGCCAGCTAATCACACCAACAGATATTGTTGGGTATTCAAGCAGGCAGGCAAGTTAATTGCCGAAAACAAGGACAAGGGGCTGCATAGCGATGACGAGGAAGAGACCCGACCGCCGAACAATAGAGGACAGAAGGGTTTGCCCCCACAAGTGCGGACGGTGAACATGATATACGCAACTCACATACCCAAGAGGGAGCGGAAGCGTGCACTCAGGGACGTATACGTGATGGAGCCAGTCGCCCCAAAATTCAACCCATGGTCCTCCTGCCCGATCACTTTTGATCGAAGGGACCACCCCACTAGTATCCGCCACGATGGATTCACGGCATTGGTTTTAGACCCAATCGTCGATGGATTTCACCTCACTAGAGTCCTGATGGACGGCGGCAGCAGCCTGAACCTACTTTATCAGGATACAGTGCGCAAGATGGGCATAGACCCCTCAAGGATTAAGCCCACAAAGACGGCCTTCAAAGGCGTCATACCAGGTGTAGAGGCCAATTGCACAGGCTTAGTCACACTTGAAGTGGTCTTCGGATCCCCGGATAACTTCCGAAGCGAGGAGTTAATCTTCGACATAGTTTCGTTCCGCAGCGGCTATCATGCTCTGCTCGGACGAACCGCGTTCGCAAAGTTCAATGCGGTGCCGCACTACGCATACCTCAAGCTCAAGATGCCAGGCCCTCGAGGAGTCATTACGGTCAACGGAAACACTGAACGCTCCCTCCGAACGGAGGAACACACAGCGGCTCTCGCGGTAGAAGTACAGAGCAGCCTCTTAAGGCAATTTTCGAGTCCGGTCGTTAAGCGACCGGACACGGCCAAACGCGCCCGGAGTAACCTACAACAAGACCACCTGGCACGTTCCGAGCACGCGTAGCAATGCGGCCCCAACCCCAGCCCTTGCAAAATTGCAAGACTAGTCCTTCGCGTACATCATTACGCTCTGGAGATACCATGGGCATAGGGGGAGGGGCACGACCACCACAGGCCCAGAATGCGGCTTAACCGCACCAGGGGCTCCCAAGTGTGTCACTCTTTTTCTTTTTTCTTTTTTCTTACCCACAGGACTCCGTTCACCAGAGGCCCTGTCCGGCAGTAGACCTGCCGAACTCATGATGCAACATCCAGGGGAGGAGAAAGGCTACGGCGAGTATCCAGGTGGTCTCCATTACGAGCATTAAATCCGTCTTATACACCATTCCGCAGCCTACCCCTGAAGGGGGGCATGTCTAAATAGTCCTATCCCTTGCTTACCGCACTATTTGTATCGTTCTGCATTCATGGCAGTATTTCTTGAATAAACAATGCATCGCTTTTTGCTTATAATTGCATTTCTTTCTTATATATATGTTCATTTATGACATGTTGCATCCGTACACTTTGGTACGGCTAAATACACCAGGGGCTTAAATTCCCCACATTATGGTGTGATAAGTCCGAACACTTTCACAAGTGCGGCACCCCGAACTTATAGCATTATATGCATCGGCTCCGAATCATGTCTTGGGTCAATAGTTGGGTTTGCCCGGCTCCCATGTTTTGGTACCTTACGTTCCGTTGTATCGGCTAAGGTAGCACTAGGAGAACCACTGCGATTGCGCCCCGGTTGAGCTGGGCGAGCGCCTCAGTGGAGAAAGCTAAAACTGACCGTCATGATACTGCGAGAGCTGGTCACTGTTCGAGAGGTTTTTTCGAGTCCCTAAAGACTTATGCCGCTTAGAGCGAGGAACCGGCTTTGTCCGGCCCAGGTGTGGATAGCGCCCCGAACTCGGTCTTCCGAACACTAGGGGCTTTGCCGAAATTAAGATTATAGAATTCTATGGCTAAGTGAGAGTGTTCAAGCATTATAAGTCCGGTTGCCTCGTTTGTTGTGTTGCGCGCCTCCCTAGATGGACCCAAACATGGGAACAAGAGCGCTCAAGTTTATCCCGAACACCCCAGCACTAGTGGCATGGGGGCCGAAGCCGATGACTTGCCATCTCTCAGATTTGATAAAAGGCCGCACAGAAGGTAATATTTTAAATTAACAAACGTTGCTTAGCGCATATGAACAAAGTTTTCAGCGCACAGGATAACAAAACGCGAGTCTACTCAAATATTACATCTTTGGAGCACTCACCTGCAATCATGCGGGCACCCTTCAGGACACTCTTATAATACATTTCGGGCGTGCGATACTCCTTGCCCGCCGGTGGCGCGTCCGTCACAAGCTTCTCAGTGTCCATCCTGCCCCAGTGCACCTTTGCACGGGCAAGGGCCCGATGGGCACCTTCAATGCAGGCGGAGTGCTTGACGACTTCAACCCAGGGACATGCATCCACCAGCCGCCGCACCAGGCCGAAGTAGCTCCCAGGCATGGCCTCCTTGGGCTACAGCCGAACTATGAGGCCCTTCATGGCCTGCTCGGCCACCTTGTGGAGCTCGACCAACTGCTTCAGCTGGTCGCTAAGGGGCACCGGATGTCCGGCCTCAGCATACTGAGACCAGAAGACCTTCTCCATCGAGCTCCCCTCCTCGGCCCGGTAGAAAGCAGCAGCATCGGATACACTGCGGGGCAGATCTGTGAACGCTCCTGGAGAGCTCTGAATTCGGGTAAGTAATAGGTAATTCACATTCACATGCTTGCTTTGCATGAAAAATGCCTTACCCGCCGCTATTTTCTTCAAATCTTCGATTTCCCGGAGGTCCTTGTGGGCTTCGGCCTTGGCGGCTTTGGCACTTTCAAGAGCCGACGCAAGCTCGGACTCTCGAGTCTTCGAGTCACGCTCCAAACTCTCGTGCTTTTCCACGAGAGCCTGGAGCTCTTGCTGTACCGCCGCCACCCGCACCTCCTGCTTCTCTCGCTTGGCTCGTTCTGCGGCCGCATTGCGTTCGGCCGCGGACACCGCCTCCTTCAGGGTCGCCACCTCGTTTGTGGCCCCTGGAGTACCCATGTTATCCTTGTTATTTCTCTTGCAACCAAATCCTTTTCTGTAAGGTACAAATTTAATATGGTGTTACTCACCTTCCTTGTCCTCGAGATGCTTCTTGGCATGGCCGAGCTCGCTCTCGACCGCTCGAGGCTTTTCTTCAAAGCATTGACCTCCGCAGTCAGTGCGGCAGAGGTCAGCAGCGCAGCCTGCAATCCCATATTGACATATTTTTTAGAGCTCCTGTGTATATCTTTTTAGATCCTCAGTCCGGCTTTTCTTTCCGAACACTGAACCGAGCATCAGGGGCTACTGTCTATGTGGTATTATATTACGTATCTTAAAATTCTTACCTCAAAGCCTGTTAGAAGGCTGCTGCAGGCTTCGGTCAGCCCGCTCTTGGCGAGCTGAACCTTCTGAATCACTTCACTCATGATAGTGCGGTGTTCTTCTTCTATGGAAGCGCCGTTGAGCACCTCCAGCAAGTTATCCGGCGCCTCCTGTTGGACAGAGGCCGCCAGTGTCACAGTCTTGCCCTTCTTACGAAGGGGCCGCTCACCGGACTCCGGAACCACTGCAGGTTCCGGTGCGGAGTCCGGTGCAGAATCCGGGAGGTTGCCTTGCGGCACCTTTGGGGCCTCCTCCTCCTGGCGGGTCCCTTATCAGGATCCCACCTCGGTGTCGTCGGCGTCACGGGAAGTTGAGGCGGTCGGAAGAGAATCCATATCCGACGTGCCCAAGGACCCGCTCGACGAAGCGGGAAGGTCGTCCTTGGCCAGACTGCAGGTTGTATGCGGCATTAGAAAGACGTCGTGTGGCAAAAAGAAAATTATAAATTATCCAGGAGTCCGGATACTTACGATCTCGCCAGGGGCTTGGCCCTTGAGGGCCACTCCTCGTTGTCATCGCCAACATTGGCGGAGCAGTCCGGGGGAAGGGTCCTTCCCTTCTTGGAACCTTCGGCCTCCCTCGTTGGGGAGGCCTTCCTCTTCTTCTCTCCCCCCGCTGGGGGAGAGGCCTCTTTCTTCTCCTCCTCGTCTTCATGGGAGGAGCCCGCCTCGGAGTCATCGGACGATGAGTCCGATATCACCTGACGCCGGGAACTCCTTCGGGTTCCCGTGGCCTTCTTCTTGGCCTTCTTCTCCGGCACCACGTAAAGTGCCGGGACCAGCAACCCTGTCAAACGGGCGTCCGCTGGGTCTTCTGGAAGGGGAGCCGGACAGTTAACCTGTCCAGACGTCTTCTGCCAGTCCTGTTAAAGGTATTGGGAGTTTAGATCCCACATAGAGTCAAACTATGAAAGAAAAAATGAGTGTCCTATAAAGGATAACATAGCTTACCTCGCCAGCCGGGCGCTGCGTGCTGAATCCGTGATCTTCGGTTGCGGATGCGGGAGCTTCGGCGCCCTTGAACAGCACCCTCCAGGCAGCTTCGTACGTCGTGTCGAAGAGCCCGCTCAGGGTCCGGTGCTGCGCCGGATCAAACTCCCACAAATTGAAGGCCCGTTGCTGGCAGGGGAGAATCCGGCGGACGAGCATGACCTGAATCACGTTGACAAGCTTAAGCTTCTTGTTCACCAGGGTCTGGAGACAGGACTGGAGTCCGGTCAGCTCTTCCGAACTACCCCATAGCAAGCCCTTCTCTTTCCATGAGGTGAGCTGCATAGGGATGCCAGATCTGAACTCGGGGGCCGCTGCCCATTTAGGGTCACGTGGCTCGGTGATGTAGAACCACCCCGATTGCCACCCTTTGATAGATTCCACGAAGGCACCCTCAAGCCAAGTGACGTTGGGCATTTTGCCCACCATGGCGCCTCCGCACTCCGCTTGGCTGCCCTTCACAACCTTCGGCTTGACATTGAAGGTCTTTAGCCACAAGCCGAAGTGGGGCTGGATGCAGAGGAAGGCCTCGCACACAATGATAAACGCTGAGGTATTGAGGATGAAATTTGGGGCCAGATCGTGGAAATCCAGGCTGTAGTAGTACATGAGCCCCCGGACGAAGGGGTGGAGTGGGAAGCCCAGTCCGCGGAGGAAGTGGGGAAGGAATACAACCCTCTCATGGGGCCTGGGGGTGGGGATGAGCTGCCCCTCGTCGGGCAGCCGGTGCGTGATGTCGCTGGATAGGTATCCGGCGCTGCGAAGCTTCTCGATGTGCCCCTCCGTGACGGAGGAGGCCATCCACTTGCCTCCCGCTCCGGACATGGCTAGAAAGGGTTGAGGTGAGATGTGCGGACTTGGGCGCTGGAGCTCGAGTGCGCGGAGATGGATAAGCAAAGGAGGAAGAAGGCGTAGGTAAAGGAGATGGATCCTTATCCCCTTATATATGGGCGAACGGAACTATACGTCCCCACCGGCCTGGTAAAACTCGCTTATCTCCCAAGCGCCACAATCAATGGCGCGGTTGGGTTACCCACGTCCGTATTGATGGGAATCCTAGAATAAGGGGAACACGATCTCTGCTTCGACAAGACGTGCCAAGGAAACTGCTTCCCTAAACGCGCTGAGGTGGTATAATAAAAACGATTCAAGTAAAGGCTTGGTAGTGGTGTGACGTCACGCCACAAAATACGTCAGCAGATTGAACTTGCGTGAATATTATTCTCTCTACGGTGGTACATGGAATTTATTTTGCAGAGCAGGACACTATCCTAGTGTTCGCAATCTTCTATGAATTATTCGGAGGAGGAACCTGCCTTGCAATGCCGAAGACAACATGCGCGCCGGACTCATCGTCATGGAAGCCTGGTTCAGGGGCTACTGAGGGAGTCCTGGATTAGGGGGTGTCCGAATAGCCGAACTATCGTGATTGGCCAGACTCCAAGACTACGAAGATACAAGATTGAAGACTTCGTCCCGTGTCCGGATGGGACTTTCCTTGGCGTTGAAGGCAAGCTTGGCAATACGGATATGTAGATCTCCTACCTTTGTAACTGACTCTATGTAACCCTAGCGCTCTCCGGTGTCTATATAAACCGGAGGGTTTTAGTCCATAGGACGAACAACAATCATACCATAGGCTAGCTTCTAGGGATTAGCCTCCTTGATCTCGTGGTAGATCCACTCTTGTACTACCCATATCATCAATATCAATCAAGCAGGAGTAGGGTTTTACCTCCATCGAGAGGGCCCGAACCTGGGTTAAAACATCGTGTCCCTTGTTTCCAGTTACCATCCGCCTAGACGCACAGTTCGGGACCCCCTACCCGAGATCCGCCGGTTTTGACACCGACAACACCACTAAGGGAATCACAACATACATATCATCAAAATATCAAACACATATCAAGTTCACATGATTACTTGCAACATGATTTCTCCCGTGACCTCAAGAACGAAAGTAACTACTCACAAATGATGATCATGCTCAAGATCAGAGGGGTATTAAATAGAATAATGGATGTGAACATATAATCTTCCACCAAATAAACCATATAGTGATCAACTACAAGATGTAACCAACACTACTAGTCACCCAGAAGCACTAATCTATAGTTCTGGCACAAAGATTGAACACAATAGATGATCTAGGGTTTGAGAGGAGTTGGTGCTGTTGAAGAAGATAACCCTCCCCAAGATGGGAGAGTTGTTGGTGATGATGTTGATGATGATTTCCTCCTCCGGGAGGGAAGTTCCCCTGATTTTTTCTAGGTCAAAATGACTTATATACTATAAGATGGGCACTGGAGGTGGGCCTGGGTGAGCACAACCCACCAGGGCGCGCCTGGGCTCCCTCGCGCACCCAGGTGGGTTGTGCCCCACCTGGTGGGCCCCCTCTGGTGCTTATTGACTCAAAAAATTCTTATTTATTCCATAAAAAATCCTCGTAAAGTTTCTGCTCATTTGGAGTTGTGCAGGATAGGTAGCTTGATGTAGCTTTTTCAAGTCCAGATTTCCAGCTGCCAGAATTCTCCCCCTTTGTGTATACCTTGCATATTATGAGAGAAAAGGCATTAGAATTACTCCAAAAACATTATTATACAATAAAACAACATAAATAATAGTAGGAAAACATGATGCAACATGGACGTATCAACTCCCCCAAGCTTAGACCCCGCTTGTCCTCAAGCAAAAACCAAAATCGAAAAACATGTCCACATGCTTAGAGAGAGAGGTGTTGATAAAAACAAAAATACGGACATAGCAGCATCATTTAACTTATTATAAAAGCAACAAACTTTAACATGAAATTTCTATCATAGACTTCTTATGAACAAGTGACAGTTCATCACAACATCGAAGTATAAAGCATAAACTTTATTGGAAACCAACAAACTATGTTCTCAGTCAATTTTGCAACTACAATTCATCATCTTTTCAGGAAGAGTCACGTATCGGAGCCTTTAGGCAAGTCCACATACTCAACCATCATTTAGTATTCTATGATTGCTAACACTCACCGCATACACATGAGCAAACGTTTCAACTGGACACATAGAAAGATAGGGCCTTATAGTTTCGCCTCCCAACGCATTCACCTCAAGGGTGATGTCAACAATAATAACTCATGCTACCCATATTCAACTGGATATATGTGCCTAGATATTTCCTCACCACATGATGCTTGCCAAAGGAAAAAAATAAAAAGGAATAGAGAGAAGAAATTTGACTCTTGCATGAAAGTAAATACGTGAAAGTAAAAGATAGGCCCTTAGCAGAGGGAAGAAGAGGTTGCCATGCACTTTTTGTTTGTATGCTCAACCCCTTAGTGCAAGAGAACGTCACGTTATATTGCCCCTTGTGATGGCAACCTTTATTATGCAGTCTGTCACTTTTATTCTTCACCATCACAAGTTCATACAACGCTCAATTTTCCCTTACACTAAATGACCTGATACTTTTAAAATAAATTTTTATTGCCTTTTTTACACCGATGACAACTTACTTGAAGGATCTTACTCAATCCATAGGTAGGTATAGTGGACTCTCAAACAAGATTTGGGTTTAAGGGTTTTGGATGCACAAGTAGTATCTCTACTTAGTGCGGAGTTTTTGGCTAGCAAAGATAAGGTCAAGCACCACATGTTGAAGGATCTATGACAATATAACTTCTGTGTGAATACGAACAGACATAATTCATGAAGTTGTCTTTCTTGTCCACCGTCAACAATTTTGGCGTATAATATTTTGATGGGTGCTCACAATCACAAAAGATTTCCAGGATAGTGTATTTGTATGTGAATCTTCTCTTCCCTTATTAATTCTTTCATGAGTTGCATCATTGAACAATGCTATGTTTGTCAATCTACAACAAAATTTAGTACCTACACTTTTGCTTGTGCAATGTCATCACTTACCATAAGGTGAGCATATGATGTTTTTCATTTATTTCCTTTCTTTTTCTTGAAACAAGAGAGTAAAGAAGGCAAAACTCAAACTAAACTTTATTATATATCTTGCACACGATTACAAGGATTGATAACTAAGCAAACTATCAAAAAGAAAGGATCAAACTAAACTTTTATTCATCTAATAGGAAAAGATAACCATGGATCAAACTAAGAAAGTAAAGGCAAAAGATAGTGGAGATGATACGATACCGGGGCACCTCCCCAAGCTTGGCGAAAGCCAAGGGGAGTGCCCATACCCGATACTCAGTTTCTTTTGGTGGTGAAGAAGGAGGTGGTGGTGATGAAGTAGAAGGTTTCTTGTCTTTCTTCCTTAGCTTACGCTCGAGGACGGAATTCTCATCTTTCAGTTCACGGATCTCCCACTCAAGCTCCAACACCTTTTTGCATAAGTCTTGCTTATTTTCCTGCAAGAGACGAAAAGGGATAAACTGGATCTTAGGCTTCTTTGCTTTGTTGGGGAGACTTGACTTCTTAAATTCAACATGCATATCCCCGGGTTGGGGCAACGGAACTTCATCCTCCTCCGAGCTCATCTCCTCCTTCCTCTTAGGATCATAGTCTTCTTCTTCCTCCGAAGTCCAGCCATAGTGCTCCACATCCACATAGACCTTCGAGTTTGCGATGTAATCTGCAACGTAGCTCTCACCCACCGAGTCTTGGGACGACATAATTTCAGATCTAACAGGAAAACAGAGAGAAAAGAAAAAAAAGGATATTTCTCCGTGATACAGAGGTCAACAGGTTTGGGAGGTATATGAAGATTTTTTATCTTGGGGAACAAGCAGAACAGAAGAAAAGTAGAGTCCGGAAAGTACCCGAGGTGGGCACAACCAACCGGCCAGGCGCTCCCTGGTGTATCGTGGCCACCAGGGTCACTTTCCTAGAAGTTTCTTATTTTCCTAAAAATATTCCAAAACTGACAAAAAATATTTTGGCGGTTTTTTGGAGTCCATTTACTTACTGTATCACGTACCTCCCTTTTTTCATGATTCTGGAGTGTTCCAGAAGGTTTCCTTTATGTGTTCTTCCGGTGTCAAAGTTTGGATGATATTACTTTCAACATTGATGGGAGTACCTGAGATATAGTGTTTTATTCGTTGCCCATTAACAACCTTCGGGTTAGTACCTTCGACATTATTTATTTTGATACCTCCGGATCGATAGACCTCCTTGATAACATAGGGTCCTTCCCATTTGGAGAGGAGTTTTCCTGGAAAGAATCTGAAATGAGAGTTGTACAAAAGAACATATTCTCCAATTTTGAACTCACGCTTTTGGATTCTTTTTTCATGCCATCTTTTAACTTTTTCTATGAATAACTTTGCATTTTCATAAGCCTGGGTTCTCCATTCATCTAATGAGCTAATATCAAATAACCTCTTTTCACCAGCAAGTTTGAAATCATAGTTGGGTTCTTTAATTGCCCAATATGCTTTATGTTCTAACTCAAGAGGCAAATGACAAACTTTTCCATAAACCATTTTATATGGAGACATACCTGTCGGTGTCAAAACCGGCGGATCTCGGGTAGGGGGTCCCAAACTGTGCGTCTAAGGCTAATGGTAACAGGAGGCAGGGGACATGATGTTTCCCAGGTTCATGCCCTATCGATGGAGGTAATAACCTACTTCCTGCTTGATTGATCTTGATGATTTGAGTATTACAAGAGTAGATCTACCACGAGATTGTAGAGTCTAAACCCTAGAAGCTAGCCTAAGATTATTATGATTGTCCTTGTCCTACAGACTAAACCCTCCGG
The DNA here is from genome assembly GCA_963921465.1 of Triticum timopheevii. Classification (NCBI taxonomy): domain Eukaryota; kingdom Viridiplantae; phylum Streptophyta; class Magnoliopsida; order Poales; family Poaceae; genus Triticum; species Triticum timopheevii. The sequence goes on from OY997274.1 coordinate 168,914,595, forward strand.
TTTATATAGACACCAGAGGAGGCTAGGGTTACACAGAGTCGGTTACAAAGAAGGAGATCTAACATCCGGATTGCCAAGCTTGTCTTCCACGCAAAGGAGAGTCCCATCCGGACACGGGACAAAGTCTTGAGTCTTGTATCTTCATGGTCCAACAGTCCGGCCAAAGTATATAGTCCGGCCGTCCGGATACCCCATAATCCAGGACTCCCTCAGTAGCCCCTGAACCAGGCTTCAATGACGATGAGTCCGGCGTGTAGATTGTCTTCGGCATTGCAAGGCGGGTTCCATCTCCAAATACTCCAAAGCAGATTAAGGATTGTGTCCGGCTCTGTGAGATAATTTCCGCACACCACCGTAGAGAGCATAGCACTTCACAAATCTAATCTGCTGACAATTTTTTTGCGGTGTGCCCTTACGCCGTGGCCTGGCTCAATACGAACCGGTTTTTCTCGATCTGCCTCGACACGCATTGCGAGGCGGTTTTATTGGCACGCCTTGTCGAAGCAGAGATCGTGTTCCCCTTATTGCGGGATCCTCCATCAATACGGGCGCGGGCAACCCCAGGACGCTTGTTGGTATGACTCCATGTTTTTAGGCAAGTCCCAAGCGGTTACGCTGACGACACTTGATATTCACCCCCTTTATAGAGGGGCCGAGGCCTATCCCTCTTTCCTACCATGCTTGCCCCTTTCCGCATCTCGAGTTCCAACACCCGAAGCCCAAGCTTAGGCACTTCGAATCTTCAATCATGTCCGGATCCAACCTTCAAGGCCGGTGGATGGCCTCCTCTGTCACAGAGGAGAACATTGCGAAGCTTAGGGAGGTCAGATGTCTGACCGCCAACATCAAGCACAGGCATTCTGCTCCAGGGAAGGTCATCCCTACTCCCAAGCCCAACGAGAGTGTCGTATTTGTTTCTCACTTCCTCCGTGGCTTAGGTTTCACCCTTGATCCCTTTCTGAGAGGGCTCATGTTCTATTACGGGCTAGATTTTCATGATCTAGCTCCGGACTCCATCCTTCACATCTCGTTGTTCATCGTCGTGTGCGAAGCCTTCCTCCACATCACTCCGCACTTCGGCTTATGGCTCAAGACCTTCAATGTAAAGCCGAAGGTGATTGAGGGGCGACATGCGGAGTGCGGAGGCGCCACAATAAGCAGAAACACCGACGCCCCATGGCCAGAGGGCTTCTTCCCGAAGGTGTCCGATCTATGGTAGCGGAGGTGGTTTTACGTCACGGCTCCCAGAGGCACAAAGTGGGTGGTTGCCCCCGACTTCCGCTCGGGCCCTCTGCCTCAACTGGCGTCATGGGCCAACGTGGGGCTGGATTAGGGGCCTGCTAATGACATACCAACATTACAGAGCCGCATTCGGGAGCTTCTTGAGAGGGACATTAGTCTTGTCAGCGTAATTCAGGTAATTCTAGTCCGACGGATCTTTCCGTGCAAGCGTCGGCCTCTCCGGATGTGGGAGTTCAACCCAGAAGGTGTGCGGACTATTCAACACTTCTTCGGCATGATGCTTGAAGGGATGTGTAAGTTATTCTTCGGACCACAAGTAAAGTGTCGGACACCACCGAGGATGCGGGCCTGAGCTGCAACCGCCCAGATACCCAAGTAAGTAACCCAAAGACCGAACACTTCGTTTATATTTATCATAACATTATTCTGAAAACCATCCGCGACCAGGATTGGTTCAGCAAGGTGGAGAGAATCAGGTGTCCGGCACCGCTTCCCGAAGGCTCGCATAGTCTTGCCATAGTCAGGATGCTTAGTCATGTGCTAAGTCAAGTGCCCTCGGGAAAACACAAAGGGAAGAACAGAGAAGCACAGTTTCACACATTGCACATCCAAACCGGGGGAATTACTATCTCCACGGAGGAGGATAGTCGGGGAGGGGAATCTACGGTCTCCTCCCCCCGCGGGAAGAAGAGGGCCGCCTCCGAAGACTTGGAGACGGAGGTGCCTAGACAAGGGAAGAAAACTTCACTAGGGGCCCCTGCCCCGGAGGGCGTCCTCATCGCGCCATGCCCGCAAAAGGGCCAGCCCTCAGCCGAGCTGTAAGTTAATCGTAAATACAAAGCTACTACTTCCTCCTCCGAGAACAATAACCATGATCCATTCTTTGCAGTCCGGCTAGCAGCTCTTCTCGACAGAGTTCGCCTTCGGGGGATCTTCTTCCGGAGATGATGGAGAGTGAAACCCCACCTGCCTCTCCGCCTCTTGGGGCGGGCGACCCCGAGGTGTTGTCACGGAGGAGTCCAGATTTGCCGAGGCCAGAAGCTAATACTTCGGCCGCCCTGAGCCCGGAGCATTTGGCTCCCACGGGGGGCAATAAGAAGGGTCTGTCATAGTTCGGCGACCGGCCGGACATGCTGACGGGCCTTCTGGAGCAAGCTGCTCTCTCGGAGGATCACCGTTCATTAATGAGCATGGTTGTCGGTGTCAAAACCGGCGGATCTCGGGTAGGGGGTCCCGAACTGTGCGTATAGGCGGATGGTAACAGGAGACGAGGGACACGATGTTTTACCCAGGTTCGGGCCCTCTCGATGGAGGTAAAACCCTACGTCCTGCTTGATTAATATTAATGATATGGGTAGTACAAGAGTGAATCTACCACGAGATCAAGGAGGCTAAACCCTAAAGCTAGCCTATGGTATGATTGTTGTAATGTATGTTGTGTCCTACGGACTAAAGCCCTCTGGTTTATATAGACACCGGAGGAGGCTAGGGTTACACAGAGTCGGTTACAATGGTAGGAGATCTACATATCCGTATTGCCAAGCTTGCCTTCCACGCCAAGGAAAGTCCCATCCGGACACGGGACGAAGTCTTCAATCTTGTATCTTCGTAGTCTTGGAGTCCGGCGGACGATGATAGTCCGGCTATCCGGACACCCCCTAGTCCAGGACTCCCTCAGTAGCCCCTGAACCAGGTTTCAATGACAATAAGTCCGGCGCGCATAATGTTCGGCATTGCAAGGCGGGTTCCTCCCTTGAATAATCCAGAGAAGATCATGAACACCAGGATAGTGTCCGGCTCTGCAAGATAAATTCCACATTCCACCGTAGAGAGAATAAAATGTACACAAGTCCAATCTGCTGACGTATTATGCGGCATGACATCACACCACTACCAGGCTTTTACTTGAATCGTTTTTTTATTATACCACCTCAGCACGTTTAGCGAAGCGGTTTCCTTGGCACGTCTTGTCGAAGCAGAGATCGTGTTCCCCTTATTCCGGGATTCTCATCAATACGTGCGTGGGTAACCCAACCGTGCCCGTCGCCACGCCTCCTCTATCGAAGGTGAATCCCGAACGGTCACGGAGACGACTCTTGGTATTTTTCCCCTTTATAAGAGGACCAAGGCTCATTTCTTTTCTTCAATCTCGCATCGAATCTCCTCCTTGCTCCCAGTTCCAACACCCAGAGCCCCAGATTCGAGCGCTTCGGATTCTCAACCATGTCCGGCTCCGACCTCCAGGGTCGGTGGATGCCCTCCTCCGTCACGGAGGAGGACGTGTTAAAGCTGCGTGAGGCCAAGTACCTGTCCTACGAGATTTCGCACAGGTTGCCTGCCCAAGGGCAGGCCGTGCCCGCTCCTGAGCCCGGTGAGTATGTTGTCTTCGTATCCCACCTCCGTCGGGGTTTAGGCTTCCCGACGGACCCCTTCATGAGAGGGCTCATGTTCTACTACGGGCTGGATTTTCACGACTTGGCTCCGGAGTCCATCCTCCATATCTCTGCATTCATTATCGTCTGTGAAGCCTTCCTCCGCGTCACTCCCCACTTCGGCCTGTGGCTGAAGACCTTTAATGTGGAGCCGAAGATGATCGGGGGGCATCAAGCGGAGTGCAGCGGGGTGGCCATAAGCAGAAGGGCCGATGCCCCGTGGCCCGAGGGTTCCTTCCAAGAGGAGCTCGGACTGTGGCAGCAGGAGTGGTTCTATATCACTGCTCCGAAGGGTAGCAAGCAAAAGCCACCGCCTTCATTCTGCCCGGGACCTCCACGCCAACTGATGTCGTGGGTCAACCAAGGGCTCAATTGGGGGCCGTCCGAAGACGTGCCCTCATTGCAGGGCCGGATTCGAGACCTCCAGGCGAGGGAGATCAATCTGGTCATGGTGATGCAGGTTATGCTAATCAGGCGTCTTCTGCCCTGCAAACGCCGTCCTCTCCGTTTATGGGATTTCAATCCGGAGGGACCTCAAATTCTCCAACACTTCATGGGTGCGACACCCGTGGAGATGTACAAGTTGTTCTTCGGACTGCAATTAGCGTGTCCGGAATTGACCGAGGACGCAGACCTAAGCTGCAATCGCCCGGATACTCAGGTAAAAAGCTCAGAGTTCGGACGTTCTGTTTATCTGCTTTTCTAGAGTTCGCCTCCTAACCCATTACTTTTCATCAGGAGTGGGTAGCGCGATCGAAGCTGATAAGGTGTCCGGCTCCCCTCACAGAGACTGCTCTGGAGCCCGTGCTGGTCAGAATGTTGGAGGTCGCGCCCGTAGAAGGGAGCGAGGGGGAAGATAGAGGAGCTATTATTTCGCCCAAAGGGGCGTCTGAAGAGGGGGGAATCAAAAACCCCTCCTCCCAGGGGGAGAAGAGGACAGCCTCCGAAGATCCGGAGGCCGAAGCCCCTAAACGGGGGAAGAGATCTTCACCGGGGGATCCGGCGTCCGGGGAGAACTCGGACGTACAATCGTCTTTGAAGGATCAGCCCTCCAGCGAGCCGTGAGTAGGAAAAGGGGAGTTCATTAATAAGAAAATACCTCCATTTGTGCTTCCGTGGATAACCGAAGTTTTGCTTTACAGTTCGGATTTGCGGACTTCTCAGATGAGTTCGTCTTTAGGAGATCTTCGTCCGGAGATGATGGAGGGCGAAACGCCTCCGACTGCTGCATCGCCGGATAGGGCAGACGAGCCTGAAGTATCATCACGGAGGGTGTCCCCGAGTCCGGAGGGGCCGGAGAGTTCGGCGCCCACTAGTATCCGGCCGGGAGAACTGAAGAATCTGCTTGAGAGGGCGTCCATCTCAGAAGATCACCGCGCTTTGATGCGTATGGTGATTGGAAGGATTTCGTCCGCCGAGAGCGGATTGCATAATGCCGCCAGGAGCTTGCTGGCGGGATTTGAGGTATGCAAGGATGACGCACCTTTTTTGACAGTTTTGCACATAAAAGTGCGCCCTGTATAGATAGTAGCCCCTGAGACTCGGTAGGTTGTCGAAAGCGACAGCGTGCCGAGGATCAAAATCTCAAGTAATGAATGTCACCATTCCTATGCAGGTGGCGGATAGTCCGAGGGCTAGCCGGACTAGTGGAGTTGCCGAGTTAATGCGGCAACTTGATGTGGCGGATGCGGACATCGCACTTGTCAACCGGTGACTTGACGAGTCGCAAGGTAAATGAATTCTCCACAGTCGCTTATTTAAGGGAGTCAAAGCCCGCCACTGATAATGTATATGCTGTGATACAGACGGTGTTGCTGCTGTGGAGAGCCTTCGGGCCGAACTTGCTCAAGCTAAGGAGCAAGCCCGAAGGAGTGATGCGGCTGCCTCGAGGGCGGCCGAGGAGTTGAAAGCCGAAAAGGCTGCACACTGCCTAAGCAGGGAAAAGGTGGCCGAATTAGCCGTGAAATTAAAAGATGCTGCCGACCGCAATGAGGCTCTTGAAAAGGAGCGCTTATCAGAGCGGGAAGACCTGGGGAAGGCCACCGCCGAGGCCACGGATGCCCGTTCTGCAATGCGGGCTATGAAGGAGGAGTTGCGCCAGGCCGGAGATATTGTGGCTGGCAAGCCTTTTCTGTTGCGTTGCCGGTTTACGGATCAAAAGTATGCTCAACTTGGCTAGCTGTGGGGTCCGGAGGATCCATATATGGACTTACCGGCAAGTGCGGCTGATGCCGTTGAGCACTTCCGGAGCCAAAAGGATCACAAGACGGAAGAGCTATTTTGGTCTCAATTCCATAGTCCGGATCGTTCACTTCCGTTGACCGGTCGGTTGGCCGAATGGGCCGAGCTAAATAGATTGTCCGGACTTGCCATGACTGACACCGTGGCTCATGTCTGGCCAGAGAGGCCCAAGGCGACGAGCTATTTCGGCTTGTTGCAGCAATTTCTTGGAGCAGTGCCGCATATCAAGGAGATGAAGCGGTCGGCCTGCACCGAAGGCGCGCGGATGGCTCTTGCCCGTGTGAAGACACATTGGACAGAGATGGATGCCACCGCTATTGTCGCCCAGGGTTCGGACGAAAGCCAGTTACCCGCCGAGCACTATTTTGGGGAAGTTATGCGTGGCGCTCGTGTAATAGAGTCGCAGTGCTCAAAAAATGTTATGTTCAAATGAACGTTTTAGCTTGTAAAACGATGATTATGCTATAACTGCTTTTTATACTTGTGCGTCCCAAGTAGTAAAATATCTCCTATGCGGCCGTTTACGTATACATTTGTATAACCTGAAAGATTGCAGTCTTCGGCTTCAGCCCCCACGCACAAGGTGCGGGGGTGTTCGCAAAAATAGCGCGTTTTCACACTTAATCCGACGTCTCGGTCCTATTAAGGAGGTGGTAGCGTAGCAAACGAGGCAATCCGGACTATAATGCTTTATCACTTTCACTTAGCCAATGGAGTTCGAGGGTGGGGCTACGATATAGCCCCTTGGGGCACCGCGCTTCTCCGAGTTCGGGGCGCGTGTGTGCCTGACCGGGAAACGGTCCTTCGTCAAAGCGGGAATTCTAAACATTCCGGTAGTCGATCGAGTGGTTGACCAGTCTCTCGCTATATCATGACAGTCACTTTTCGGCTTTCTCTACTGAGGTGCTCGCCCAGCCGAACTGGGGCACAATCGCAGTAGTTCTCCTGGTGCCGCGTTAGCCGATGATACGGAACGTAAGGCAGCAAAACACAGGAGCCGGGCAAACCCAACATTTGACCAAAGACATGATTCGGAGCTGATGCATATAATGCCTAACTCGAGACGCTGAACACTCCCTAAGGTGTTCGGTCTTTATAATAATGGGCAGAAGAATGCCCTAAGCCCCTAGTGTCCAGGTACGGGCATGGTCCTCTGACGCGGCCGATGCCAAAACGTCAGGCTCCGCTTTGGTTATAAGAAGAAACCAAGGGAGAATAACAACAAGAGACAGTAAAAAAGGTTTACGCAGGGTCTTAATCTGAAAAGAATCCTCGCGACGGGTCCCTGCTGCACGTCTGCGCCTGTGTCTCCGTTGTGCCGTTATCCTGGACGGGTGTGCACGTTGTTCATCTGTAAAAAGAGAGGAACTTAGTTTGAAAAGACCTCGTGCAAAAAAAGTATATATGTGAAAGAAGAAAATATAAATAAGTAAAGCGGGGTCTGTATGAACTCGCTATTGTTTGTGCGTGCAGCCCCTTGTGAAGGGATGTGCGGCTAGGGAGCCCCTAGCCTACTTATGCCGGACTCGTCTATCCGTGCCCGGGGTCTTTAAGTGACCCTCGCACTGAAATGATGCCACGTGGACCGGGCATCTTGAGTATAAGAGACGCGTAATGTGGTATGGCGTTGAAACGGACAAAAGCCTCTCGTCCCAAGAGTGCTTGATATCCACTTTTAAATGGGATGATATGAAAGATTAGTTTTTCGCGTCGAAAGTTGTTCGGTGATCCGAACACAACTTCTAGTAATAGGGAGCCTGTGCACTTGGCGTAAGGGCCTGGCATGACTCCTTTAAAGGAAGTGCGGCTGTGTCGAATTTTAGTAAGGTCTATCCCCAACTTGCGGATTGTGTTTGGATACAGCAGGTTTAAGTCACTGCCTCCATCCATCAGGACTTGTGTAAATTTCAGTCCGCCGATTATAGGATCCAATATCAGGGCAGTCCATCTTGCATTTCGAACGCTTCTGGAATAATCCAGGTGGTCGAAAGTGATTGGTTTTGATGTCCAATCTCTATGTTCCGCTGGGTTGGACCGTGCGAGACCCATTTTAACGGATGCCGCACTGTTTTTCCGTATTATCACCTGAAGTGAATTTACTGCTTTAACCTCTTGTGGGAAAGTTTTTTGTTTTCCGATGCTCTGCTGGTGGGGTTTATCGTCTTCGCTTGACGCGTCGAGCCCCTTGTGTTCGGCGTTTAGTCGGCCGGACTGTTTGAAAACCCAACAATCTCGATGGGTGTGGTTTGCAGGCCTTCCGGGGGTACTATGGATTTGACATATCCGACCCAAAATCTTGTTTAAGTTGGATAGCTCGTCGCTGTCATCCTTAAGAGGCGGTGTATTGTTGTTTGGCCGCGAGCTTTTGAATCCGGCGTTGACTGCCGTGCTCTTTGGGCTTTTCTCTTTATTCCGACGCTGCTCTTTTCTGCGCCGTGATTTTCCGTTTCCATCTCTTATCTCGGATGTACTTGGGTCGCTGGTGCTGCATCTTGCTAGCCAGCTATCCTCTCCCGCACAAAAGCGGGTCATGAGGCTTGTTAGCGCGGACATTGTCCTCGGTTTCTCTTGGCCGAGGTGTCTGGCGAGCCACTCGTCTCGGACGTTGTGTTTAAAAGCTGCTAAGGCTTCGGCGTTTGGACAGTCGACTATTTGGTTCTTTTTGGTGAGGAACCTGTTCCAGAATTTGCGCGCTGACTCTCCGGGCTGTTGAGTTATATGACTTAGATCGTCTGCATCCGGAGGGTGGACATAAGTCCCTTGAAAATTTGCTCTAAACGCGTCCTCGAGCTCTTCCCAACTTCCAACAGTGTTTTCTGGGAGGCTTTTAAGCCAATGACGGGCTGGCCCTTTGAGCTTGAGGGGTAGGTATTTTATGGCGTGGAGATCATCTCCTCTGGCCATGTGTATGTGTAGTATATAATCTTCTATCCAGACTCCAGGATCTGTTGTTCCATCGTACGCCTCTATGTTTATGGGTTTAAATCCTGCTGGGAATTCATGGTCCAGCACCTCATTGGTGAAACATAGTGGGTGTGCGGCGCCCCTGTATTTGGGTGTGCCACTATCCTCGGACACTTGACGTGTTGCATTGCTTCCTGGGGCCTTCTTCTTTGGCCCGTAAATGGACCTGGCTGGGCCATCTGTCTTTCCAGGTTCATTAGTCGGTTTATGTGCGGCGCCGCTTTCAGAATTTGGCCTTTCATCTGGCCGTCTATCCAACCAGGCAGCCTCTTTATTTTTTGACTGTGAGGGCTCTATGGCCTCCTCGTCAAATTCTGGCAGCAGCTTGCGCTTCGGGTAGCTCTTTGATTGGTGGCCATTGCCGTATTTATCCGTGGTTTTGAGCACTTTGCTCCACCTCATTCTGAGTGTGTCTTCCGCTGTTTTGAGCTTCCGTTTTTCCTTCTGCAAGCTTCTTGCGGTGTTGACGAGTCTTTTCCGAAGGTTTTTACTCTCCGGCGGCATGTCCGGTGTGAGATCGTCCGGACTATGTTTTCCGCCGGGCCCGGACTGATTGTCTGACTCGTCTTGTTCGAACGGTTGCTTGTCGTCATCCAATGGTTTGCCCTGCTGTATTGCTGGGTCATTAGGAGTGCTGTCGTTGTCGAGGCGGGACTTAGGGCGGCGTCTGCGTCGCCGTTTTCGTTGTTTGTCGGCAGGATTATCTTCTGCCGCGCCCCGTTGGTCCTCGTTGTCGCTTCCTTTTGGGGTGTCCACCATGTATACGTCGTATGACGAGGTGGTCCTTACGCGCTTTATAGGCGCTGGTTCTTGTTCGTCTCCGGCATCATCGTCCATGGCATCGATGTCTTCGGAGTCGTAGTCTAGCATGTCGGTAAGATCATCGACAGTGGCTACAAAGTGGGTGGTGGGTGGGCTCTGAATTCCTTCGTCGTCCGTATCCCCACCATCCTGGCCATAGTCCGGCCAGGATTCTCCCGATAACGAGAGATGCTTTAGCGAATTTAGGATGTCGCCAAAGGGCGAGTATTGGAAGATGTCCGCGGCGGTGAATTCCATGACCGGCACCCAATCCGATTTGATTGGTAGGGGCGTGGGCGGTCCGGAGTCCGGCAAGGGGTCCGGCACCTCGGAATCACGAGTTTCGCGAGGGACAAGATTAGTGTTCGGCTCCATCGCCGTGGAAGTTGAAGCCCCCGAGGCGGTGTCCATCCACCGGTCCTCGATCTGGTCGATCGGCTCCGGACTAAGGGCCGAAGCGGATTCGTGTGCGGCCACCAAGGCACTGTTCGGCGGCAGAGCTAGATCATGCCCATCGCAACAGTGCGGCGCGCTCGGCTTTGGCTCGAGCCCGTCGAAGATCAAGTCCCCGCGGGCGTCGGCGGTGAAGTTTAGGCTTCCAAACCTGACCTGATGGCCAGGGGCGTAGCTTTCGATCTGCTCCAGATGGCCAAGTGAATTAGCCCGCAGTGCGAAGCCGCCGAATACAAGGATCTGTCCGGGGAGAAAAGTCTCACCCTGGACAGCGTTGTTGGTTAGAGATGCCATCGAGCCTATCGGTGACGACACAGAGGAACTCTCAATGAAAGCACCAATGTCGGTGTCAAAACCGGCGGATCTCCGGTAGGGGGTCCCGAACTGTGCGTCTAGGCGGATGGTAACAGGAGACGAGGGACACGATGTTTTACCCAGGTTCAGGCCCTCTCGATGGAGGTAAAACCCTACGTCCTGCTTGATTAATATTGATGATATGGGTAGTACAAGAGTGGATCTACCACGAGATCAAGGAGGCTAAACCCTAAAGCTAGCCTATGGTATGATTGTTGTAATGTATGTTGTGTCCTACGGACTAAAGCCCTCCGGTTTATATAGACACCGGAGGAGGCTAGGGTTACACAGAGTCGGTTACAAAGGTAGGAGATCTACATATCCGTATTGCCAAGATTGCCTTCCACGCCAAGGAAAGTCCCATCCGGACACGGGACGGAGTCTTCAATCTTGTATCTTCGTAGTCTTGGAGTCCGGCGGACGATGATAGTCCGGCTGTCCGGACACCCCCTAGTCCAGGACTCCCTCAACGGTGCTTGAGAAGATTTCATCCGCCACAAGAGGGTTGGATGAATCTTTTATGAGCCTGCTCAAAGGCTTTGAGGTATATAATGAAATACGTAATTTTTTGGTTGTGGCGCACGAGCTAGGTGTGCTCCGTATAGATATTAGCCCCTGAGACTCTGGTTGCCAGCCCGAGGCGGCAAACGGAGGATCACATTCTTAAGTAATGATGGCACTGTATTCATGAGGTGGCTAATGGTCCGGCGACCGACCAGACCGCTGAAGTCGCCAAACTGAGGCGACAGATTGAAGTTGTGGACACTGACATCACGCTTGTGAACGAGCGGCTTAACGAGTCACAGAGTATGTGCTCTGTTTTCCTTGTTTTAATAGGAAATATTAAGAGGAGCATAATGTTAATGTGATATGCTTCGACTGCAGGCGGAGCTGCTGCCATGGAGGCCCTAAGGGCGGAGCTTGCCCTAGCCAAGGAACAAGCCCGGACTAGCAATGCGGCTGCCCTAAAGGCGGCCGAAGATTTGAGAGCTGAACAGGTTGCTCATTGCCGAAGCAAAGATAAAATAGCCGAGATGGCTGTGGAGCTGAAAAACGCCGCCCGCCGGTATGAGCTCCTTGAAAAGGAGAATAAGGCGAAGTCGGCTGACCTGAAGAAGGCCCTTGATGCGGCCAAGGAGACGCGTTCCGAGATTAGGGATACGCGGGAGGAGCTTCGACAGGCCGGAGAAATCGTGGCTGGAAGCCCCTTTTTGTTGCGGATGAAGTTCTTAGATCCAAAGTACGCTCCTCTGGATCGGCGCTGGAGCGCTGCAGACGCGTATGCGGATTTGGCAAAAAGTACGGCTGATGTGACCAAGTTTTTCGAGGATCAAAAAGATAGTGAAGTAGGAAGGCTGTTCTGGTCGCAATTCAGTGCTCCAACGCGTCCGTTGCCATTGAGTGAAAGGATGGCCGCTGTGGCCGAGCTCCATAGGTTGTCCGGTCTTGCAATGAGGTCTGTAATAGACCATCTATGGCCGAAGGGGCCGAAGCCGGATAGTTATTTTGGTTTAGTGCAACAATTCCTTGGCGCCGTATCACGGATCAATGCCATGAAGAGGTCCGCGTGCATAGAGGGTGCGCGGATGGCTCTTGCCTGTGTTAAAACATACTCGGCAGATATGGAGGCCACCATCATCGCAACCCAGAATCCAGCGGGGAGCCAGGATCCGGCCGAGCGCTACTTGGAGCAGGTAACAGAAGGTGCTCGTTTAATAGAGGCTCAATGCTTGAAGAATGTCAAGTTCGAGTGACAAATCATTTCATTGTAAAAACAATTCTATTTTAATTATAGAGGCTATGTTTATACTTTCGCCCGAAAGTGTTATTGTGCCTCCTGTGCGGCCGTTTGATGTGTATATAACCTGAAAGTTAGCAGTCGTTGGCTTTAGCCCCCACGCATATAATGCGGGGGTGTTCGCAAAAATGTGCGTAATCACACTTGATCCAACATCTTGGTCCATTAAGGAGGTGATCGCACGTCGAACTAGGCAACTGGACTATATAGCTTTAACACTTTCACTTAGCCACAGGAGTTTGACGGTGGGGCTACTATGTAGCCCTTGGTACATTCGCGTGCATCCGGATACGGGCGCGTGTGTACATGACCGAGAAACGGTCCTTCGTTAATGCGGAGGAATCCTAATGATTCCGATGAGTCCTCGAGTGGTTCTCTCGCTATATCATGACAGTCAGTTTTCGGCTTTCTCTACTGAGGTGCTCATCTGGAATAACCAGGGCACGATCGCAGTACTTCTCCTTTGGCCGCCTTAGCCGATAGAAGCGGAACGTAAGGCGGCAAACCCAGGAGCCGGGCGAACCCAACATTTGACCCAAGACATGATTCGGAGATGATGCATATAAGGCCTAACTCTCGACGCCGAACACTCCCGAAGGTATTCGGACTTTATAATATATACTGGGCTGAGTAGCGCCCTTGATTATGAACCTTGTATTGCCAGGTACGTGCATTAGTCTGTCGTGGCAAAATGCCAATAACGCCAGTATCCCCTGTGGGTGTATTGGGTACCCATGGGATGTCAAGCAACAAGAGACAATAAAGAAGGTTTACACAGGGGATTAATCTAAAGAGAAACCTTTGAGCAGGGCCCTGCTGCACGTCTGCGCCTTTGTCTCCGTTGTGCCGTGTCCTGGGAGGGTATCACATGAATGGTGTCTGTAAAAAAGAAAACTCATGTAAAATAGTATGACGTAAGCGTGTGAAGAGTTGGTTATTATTAGTGGATAGTAGGAGTGTAAGACGTTGGCTTGTTAATAAGGTCAAGCCAAAAGGTGGGCTTTATTGCATGTTTGCAGCCCCTGGTGCCCTCTATGGGATTACATGTATAGCACCCAGCTCAGGTTTATCTGGGCTGTTTACTGACGGTGGTGTGCCGGACTCGTCTAACCGTGTCCGTGGTCTTAATGACTGATCATGCGTTCTGATAGGAGAGGCCGCTTAGTGTCCGGCTGCTAGGGCCGCCGCATACTCTTCCGCATGTAAGGAACGCTCTGTATTTCCGCTAACGGTGATGATGCCACGTGGACCGGGCATCTGTAGTTTAAGGTAGGCGTAGTGCGGTACTGCGTTGAAGCGAGCGAAGGCCATTTTTCTGAGCAATGCATGATAACCACTTCGGAGGGGAGCGATGGTGAAGAGTAATTCTTCGCTTCTGAAGTTGTCTGGAGAACCGAATGTCACCTCTAATACGAGGGAGCCCCTGCAGCGGGCCTCAACGTCTGGTATCACCCCTTCAAAGGTGGTGTTACTTTGATTGATTCTGGATGGGTCTATCCCCATCCTGCGGACAGTGTCCTGGTATATTAGATTGAGACTACTGCCGCCGTCCATGAGGACACGAGTGAGATGGTATCTGTCGATTATTGGGTCGAGCACCAAGGTAGCTGATCCTCCGTGCCGCATACTAGTCGAGTAGTCCCTGTGATCAAAGGTGATCGGGCAGGCCAACCAGGGGTTGAGTTTGGGGGCGACGGGCTCTACAGCGTATGCGTCTCTGAGCATGCGTTTGTGCCTTCTCTTGGGTATGTGAGTCGCGTAGATCATGTTTACTGCTTTTACCTCTGGTGGGAATTTTTTCTATCCCCAGTGTTCGGCTGGCGAGGCTCATCCTCGTTTTCACTTGGTGTTTCCCTTCCCTTGTGTTCGGCATTTAACTTGCCGGCCTGCTTAAAGACCCAACATTCTCTATGAGTGTGGTTTGCAGGTTTTTCGGTGGTGCCATGAATTTGGCATAGTCTGTCCAGGACTTTGTTCTGGCCGGACGGTCCCTCTTTGCTGCCTTTAAATGGCTTCTTTTGTTGACCGGGTCGAGAGTCCTTGAATCCGGTGTTGACCGCTGTGTTGTCCGAACTTTTTTCCTTGTTTCGACGCTTGTTTTTATTGCGCCGTGGCTTCCCGTTGCCATCCCTGATTTCGGATGTGCCTGGGTTGCTGGTGCCTCTACGGGCCAACCAGCTATCTTCACCCGCGTAGAAGCGGGTCATAAGGCTTGTTAAGGCTGCCATTGTCCTCGGCTTTTCTTGGCCGAGGTGTCTGGCGAGCCACTCATCCCGGATACTGTGCTTGAAGGCTGCTAGGGCTTCGGCATCCAGACAATCGACTGATGAGGAGTGAACCTCGAGACGAGGGTCGATCCGTTGATGGCCCGATCTTTCACGGCACAAAACTCCATCACAACAAGAACTAGATGCGGGTTTACAAAGATGTTCACAAACCTCGCAAAAACAACACGCCAACCCCTCGATCCGAAGGAATAACGTGGACGAACCGTATAGGCTCAGCTTGTAATCTCCTACGCGTTGCGTCGCAGGAACTCACACGCCAACAGAGATTTTTGACAAGGTTTCTCTAAACTCGATAATGGCCGACGGCCGAAAAACACACACGTGTCTAATTCATCATAAAATAACCTACCTTACAAAAACCTTACTATGGCTATTTATATCAATATAGCCGACCCAACACGAGTATGCTACAAGAAAGAAAAATAAATAGAACTCTCCTAAAATTATCAACCGACTAAGATTTACCAAAAATAATCAGCTATGGGATAATCTGCTGGTGGCCCCCAACCGACGGTCTTTAAGGAAAGGCAGCTCCATGCAACTCTATTCCTAGATAATTGATGGACGTACTTCTCTTTGCATGGCAGAAATATAAAGAAGAATCTCGTCTGCACTTCTTTCCTTTTAAACCAGCGAGCTGTACCTCTATCTCTTCAATTAGAGTCTCACATAAAATCATCTGTACGTGTCCAAATTGAATCAGGATTTACTTCCGGCGGCCTTGGCAACTCAAACAAATCAATTGTATCTCTTATTTTATCAGAGCTCCGAACAAGATCTGAAACTGATGTGTTTAGAGCTGAACCAGCTAATGCTTTGGCATTGTACGTGCATGTACTAGCATATGCATGCGCCCCTTGGTCCATGTGAAGCATATGATAGGTAGCAGTGGCCGAACCAACTTGCATGCGTTTAAATCCTCGAGCAACTTCAACATCAACAAGATCAGAGCTAGGACTGGCCGTATCATCCTCCCTCCCTTCAAGCGAAACCGTCCTCGGTTTCAAATCAGTCTCTTCAGCAACAACTTTTTCTGCCGTCTGAATGTGCACCGAAGAAAATTCAGTAACTGTCCTCACTGTCTTTGCTTCTTGTTGCTCTTTCATCTTCTGCAGACGTTCTTTTCTCCAAGTCCTGAACAACTTATTCTCCATCGCCATGAGAACATATTTTCTATCCCGTTCAACAGTGTACGTGTTGGCGAGATAATCGTATGCAGCATTATTTTTCCTATACCATGGCTCTCCCAAAGGCATATGACACGAATCCATCAGTACCGGTATAATGTCGCACAAAACCTCACAAGAAAATTTGCCGATAGAAAACAGTACAATAGTTTTGTGCGTGATGGCGAACCTGTTGTAGCACCTCCTCAGTGAGTACGGTCGTGGATGTGGTGTCATCAATAGATGCAGCTTCTCCACCATGTCAACGTTGATCAAACTGTCGTGGTCTATCATCGTGGCGCAAACTTTCTCTCCCACTTTACAATAGGTGTGAAAAAGTTCAGCACCATAACCCTTCTCCTCCAGCAAAAAATCACCGGAGAGCCTCCAGTAGCTCCTTGGTGACGGCGCGTCGGTCGTCACCTCCGAAGTGCCATGAGAAACGCCGGTCTCTGATATCACTTGATGAGGAGTGAACCTCGAGACGAGGGTCGATCCATTGATGGCCCGATCTTTCATGGCACAAAACTCCATCACAACAAAAACTAGATGCGGGTTTACAAAGATGTTCACAAACCTCGCAAAAACAACACGTCAACCCCTCTATCCGAAGAAATAACATGGACGAACTGTATAGGCTCAGCTTGTAATCTCCTACGCGTCGCGTCGCAGGAACTCACACGCCAACAGAGATTTTTGACAAGGTTTCTCTAAACTCGATAATGGCCGACGGCCGAAAAACACACACGTGTCTAATTCATCATAAAATAACCTACCTTACAAAAACCTTACTATGGCTATTTATATCAATATAGCCGACCCAACACGAGTATGCTACAAGAAAGAAAAATAAACAAAACTCTTCTAAAATTATCAACCGACTAAGATTTACCAAAAATAATCAGCTATGGGATAATCTGCTGGTGGCCCCCAACCGACGGTCTTTAAGGAAAGGTAGCTCCATGCAACTCTATTCCTAGATAATTAATGGACGTACTTCTCTTTGCATGGCAGAAATATAAAGAAGAATCTCGTCTGCACTTCTTTCCTTTTAAACCAGCGAGCTGTACCTCTATCTCTTCCATTAGAGTCCCACATAAAATCATCTATACGTGTCCAAACTGAATCAGGATTTACTTCCGGCGGCCTTGGCAACTCAAACAAATCAATTGTATCTCTTTTTTTATCAGAGCTCCGAACAAGATCTGAACCTGATGTGTTTAGAGCTGAACCAGCTAATGCTTTGGCATTCTACGTGCATGTACTAGCATATGCATGCGCCCCTTGGTCCATGTTAAGCATATGATAGGTAGCAGTGGCCGAACCAGCTTGCATGCATTTAAATCCTCTCGCAAAAAAAAAATCCTCGAGCAACTGCAACATCAACAAGATCGGAGCTAGGACTGGCCGTATCATCGACAATTTGATTCTTCTTAGTGAGGAATCTATTCCAAAGCTTGCGGGTGGACTCTTGGGGCTGTTGAATTATGTGACTTAAATCGTCAGCGTCCGGAGGTCGGACATAGGTCCCTTGAAAATTGGCCCTGAAAGCATCCTCAAGTTCCTCCCAACTTCCGATTGAATTTTCGGGGAGGCTTTTCCACCAGTACCGAGCTGGTCCCTTCAACTTGAGGGGAAGGTATTTGATGGCGTGGAGGTCGTCCCCACGATCCATGTGGATATGAAAGATAAAATCCTCAATCCAGACCCCGGGGTCTGTCGTTCCGTCATATGCCTCTATGTTCACGGGTTTAAAACCCTGTGGAAATTCGTGGTCCAGTACCTCTTCGGTGAAGCACAGAGGGTGAGTAGCCCCTCTGTATCTGGACATGTTGTGGCATGCTGTTGACTGTTGTTGTGTCCGGTGCACTTTAGAACTGGTATTCTATCAGTCTGATCGTTTTGGTGACCATAATCCTGTGCCGGAGCGTGTCCTCTAGATCCATAGATGGACCTGGTCGCGCCAGCCTTTTTGTCCATGAGCTCACATAAATCATGTGCGGCGTCAGTAGCTGCTCTTTTGCGGTCATGAAGTGGTTGGTCCGGCCTACTGGCCGTATTGTTCTTCGGCGGAATGGCCTCATCGTCGAATTCTGGCAGCATCTTGCGCTTTGGGTAGCTCTTTGTGTGGCGATCGTCGCCGTATTTTTCTTCAGTGTCTAGCACTTTATTCCATCCGCGGTTGAGCGTTTTCTGCGCGGCCTTAAGCTTTTGCTTCTGCTTCTTTAGACTTCTCGCAGTGGCCATAAGCCTTCTGTGGAGGTTATCTCGTTCCAAACGTTTTTCCAGGATGATGAATGCATCGTCGTCCGGACTGTGCTCTTCTCCCAAGGCAGGTTGATGAGTTCGGCCCTCGGGATCGCTGTGATCGGGCGTCTGCTCCGGGCTATGTTCGGCGTGACGTGGCTCATCCTGCTCGATCGCTGGGTCCATATGGTCGTTGTTTCCTTTGGAGTTGACCGGGGTGTCGATCTTTCTAGCGCTATTATCGCTATTTTTACTATGGCTGGACTTAGAGCGGCGTCTGCGCCATCGTTTTGGCTTTTGTCCGGGGGTTTTATCCTCCGTTGTGTCTTTTTTGTCGCCATCGTCCTCCTTAGGTGTGTCCACCATGTATATATCATATGATGAGGTGGCAGTCCAGCGCCCCGTGGGCGGTGGTTCCAAATCGTGCCCTGCGCCGACATCCATACTGTCGGTGTAATCGGAGTCGAAGTCAAGCATGTCTGTTACATCATCGACAGTGGCTATGAAGTGGGTGGCGGGTGGGCAACGAATTTCTTCGTCGCCTGCTTCCCCCTCGAGCCGGACATAGTTCGGCCAAGAGTCTCCTGACAAAGAGAGAGACCTTAATGAATTCAGCATGTCACCGAAGGGCGAGTGCTGGAAGATATCTACAGCGGCGAACTCCATTACCGGAGCCCACCCGAATTCGGCGTGCCCGGGGGCACGCGGTCTGGAACCTACAGCCGGACACAATTCCGGGGGTCCGGTGACATAGACTTCCTTGGGGGTGGAGTCTGTGTTCGGCTCTACCGCTGATGAGTATGCGGCCTCCGGGGTGGGGTCCATCCACCCGTCCTCGGTCGACGCGATATGCCCCAGATTTAGGTCCGGAGCTCTTGCAGGTGCGATATCCCGAGTATTTTCTGACAGCAGGTCTAAGCCGTGCTCGTCGTGACTGTTCGGCGCTCCTGGCGTAGGCCCGAATCCGTCGAAGATCAAGTCTCCGCGGATATCGGCCATGTAGTTCAAGTTTCCGAACCTGACCTGATGGCCAGGGGCGTAGCTATCGATCTGCTCTAGATGGCCAAGTGAATTGGCCCACAGTGCAAATCCGCCGAACACGAAGATCTGTCGGGGAGAAAAGTCTCACCCTGGACCGCGTTGTTGTTGATGATTGGAGGAGCCATCGAGCCTTGCAGCAACGACACAGAGGAACTCTCAATGAAAGCACCAATGTCGGTGTCAAAACCGGCGGATCTTAGGTAGGGGGTCCCAAACTGTGCGTCTAAGGCTAATGGTAACAGAAGGCAGGGTACATGATGTTTTACCCATGTTCGGGCCCTCTCGATGGAGGCAATACCCTACTTCCTGCTTGATTGATCTTGATGATATGAGTATTACAAGAGTAGATCTACCACGAGATCGTAGAGGCTAAACCCTAGAAGCTAGCCTAAGATTATTATGATTGTCCTTGTCCTACGGACTAAACCCTCCGGTTTATATAGACACCGGAGGAGGCTAGGGTGACACAGAGTCGATTACAAAGAAGGAGATCTAACATCCGGGTCGCCAAGCTTGTTTTCCATGCAAAGGAGAGTCCCATCCGGACACGGGACAAAGTCCTGAGTCTTGTATCTTCATGGTCCAACAGTCCGGCCAAAGTATATAGTCCGGCCGTCCGGATACCCCCTAATCCAGGACTCCCTCAATACCCATAGGATTTTTATAAGTTGTCCTATAAGCCCAAAGTGCATCATCTAATTTCTTAGACCAATTCTTCTGAGACCTATTGATAGTCTTTTGTAAGATTAGTTTTATTTCTCTATTGCTAAGTTCAACTTGACCACTAGACTGGGGATGATAAGGTGATGCAATTCTATGGTTAACATCATACTTAGCAAGAATTTTATGGAAAGCACCATGAAAGAAGTGTGAACCACCATCAGTCATTCAATATCTAGGGACTCCAAACCTTGGGAAAATAACTTCCTTAAGCATTTTAATAGAGGTGTTGTGATCAGCACTACTGGTTGGAATATCTTCTACCCACTTAGTAACATAATCAACAGCAACCAAAATATGTGTATACACATTAGAGGAAGGAAAAGGTCCCATGAAATCAAAACCCCAAACATCAAATGGTTCAACTGCAAGTGGATAATTCATATGCATTTCTTGATGCTTATCGATATTACCTATTCTTTGATATTCATCACAAGACGAGACAAACTTACAGGAATCCTTGAAGAGAGTAGGCCAATAAAAACCAGATTGCAATACCTTATGAGCGGTTCTGTCTCCCGCGTGATGTCCTCCATAAGCTTCAGAGTGACATTTCCTTAGGATTTGTTCATGTTCATGCTCAGGTACATAACGTCTAATAATATCGTCTACTCCTTCTTTATAAAGATGTGGGTCATCCCAAAAGTAGTGTCTTAAATCATATAAGGATTTTTTCTTTTGTTGGCATGTGAATCTAGGTGGTATGTATTTAGCAACAATATAATTAGCATAGTCAGCATACCAAGGTGTACGATTAGAAACATTTGTTGCAGCTAATTGTTCATCAGGAAAGCTATCTTTAATAGGTTGTGGGTCATCAAGAATATTTTCAAGCCTAGACAAGTTATCAGCTACGGGGTTCTCTGCCCCTTTCCTATAAGTGATATGCAAATCAAATTCTTGTAGCATAAGAACCCACCTAATGAGTCTAGGTGTAGCATCTTTCTTTTCCATAAGATATTTTATAGCAGCATGATCAGTGTGAACAATCACTTTAGAATCAACAATTTAAGATCTGAATTTATCACAAGCAAACACCACTACTAAGAATTCTTTTTTAGTAGTAGCATAATTTCCTTGAGCATTGTCTAGAGTTTTAATAGCATAATGGATACCATTCAGTTTCTTATCAACTCTTTGTCCTAGAACAACACCAACAGCATAATCACTAGCATCACACATAATCTCAAAAGGCAAGTTCCAATCAGGTGGTTGAACAACAGGTGAAGTAACTAAGGCTTTCTTTAGTGTTTCAAAGGCTTCTCAACAATCAACATCAAATACAAAGGGAATATCCTTTTGCAAAAGATTCGTAAGAGGCCTAATTTTTTTAGAAAAGTCTTTGATAAACCTCCAATAGAAGCCAGCATGACCAAGGAAACTACGAATACCTTTGATATCGTTAGGACATGGCATTCTTTCAATTGCATCAACCTTGGCCTGGTCCACTTCAATGCCTCTTTCAGAAATTTTACGGCCCAAAACAATACCTTTGTTAACCATAAAGTGGCACTTCTCCCAATTGAAGACAAGATTTGTTTTTTCACATCTCTGCAAAACTCGACAAAGATTGCTTAAACAATCATCAAAGACTTCCCATAAACAGAAAAGTCATCCATGAAAACCTCAACAATCTTTTCACAAAAATCAAAGAATATAGCAGTCATACATCTTTGAAAGGTAGCAGGTGCATTAGATAAACCAAAAGGCATATGTCTATATGCATAAGTTCCAAAAGGACAAGTAAAAGTGGCCTTTTCTTGATCAGGTCGTGAAACAGGTATTTGTGAAAAACCAGAATATCCATCAAGGAAGCAAAAATGTGTGTGCTTAGATAATCTTTCTAACATTTGATCAATCAAAGGCAGAGGGTAATGGTCTTTTCTAGTTTCTTTGTTCAATTTTCTATAATCAATTACCATTCTATAGCTTGTGACAATTCATTGTGGAATGAGCTTATTCTTTCATTAGGAACAATAGTAATACCTCCCTTCTTAGGGACACAATGAACAAGACTTGCCCATCTACTATCAGCTATAGGATAGATTATACCTTCTTCGAGAAGTTTCAATATTTCCGTTCTTACCACTTCTTTCATCTTCGGGTTTAACCGTCGTTGGTGATCAACAACAGGTTTAGCTTCAGGTTCCATATTAATCTTGTGCTGACATAGAGTGAGACTAATGCCTTTAAGATCATCAAAAGTATATCCGATAGCAGCTCTGTGCTTCCTTAGAACTTTCAACAATCTTTCTTCTTCATGTTCTGAAAGGTTAGCACTAATAATAACATGATATATCTTTTTCTCATCAAGATAAGCATATTTCAAAGTGTCTGGCAATTGTTTTAATTCAAACACATGATCACCTTTAGGTGGAGGAGGACCTCCTAGAGTTTCAATAGGAAAATTGTGTTTAAGCAGAGGTTGTTGTTTGAAAAATATTCTATCTATTTCATTTCTTTCACGCATATACAAATCATTTTCATGGTCTAGCAAATTTTGTTCCAATGGATCAGTAGGAGGTACAGCAATAGAAGCAAGACCAATAATTTCATCCTTACTAGGCAAATCTTTCTTATGAGGTTGTCTACTAAACTTGGAGAAATTAAATTCATGAGATTCATCTCCAAAGCTAACACCGATAGTTTGTTTCTTACAATCTATTCTAGCATTGACAGTGTTCAAGAAAGGTCTACCAAAGATAATGGGACAAAAGTCATCTTGTGGGGAGCCAAGAACAAGAAAATTAGTAGGGTATTTTATTTTCCCACACAAGACTTCAACATATCTAAGAATCCCAACTGGTAATATAGTATCTCTATTGGCAAGTTTAATAGTAACATCTATGTCTTCTATTTCAGCAGGTGCTATTTCATTCTTAATTTCTTCATATACGGAAAAAGGAATAGCACTCACACTAGCACCTAGGTCACATAACCCATGATAACAGTGATCTCCTATCTTAACTGAGACAACAGGCATGCCGACAACTGGTCTATGTTTATCCTTTTCATCAGGTTTAGCTATTGTAGAAGCTTCATCACATAAGTAAATAACATGCCCATCAATATTATCGACTAAGAGATCTTTAATCATAGCAACACTAGGTTCAACTTTGATTTGTTCAGCTGGTTTGGGTGTTCTAACATAACTTTTTTTAACCACAGTTGAAGCTTTAGCATGTTCCTTCATCCTAACAGGGAAAGGTGGTTTCTCAATATAAGCAGTGGGAACAACTGGATCAAAATTGTACATGATAGTTTCTTCTTTAGCTTTTACCGGTTCTTTAATTGGTGGGTGATATTTAAACCACTTCGACTTAGGGATATCAACGTGAGTAGCAAAAGATTCACAAAAGGAAGCTACTATCTCAGAGTCAAGTCCATATTTAGTGCTAAACTTTTGAAAAGCATCGGTATTCATAAAAGATTTAACACAATCAAACTTAGGTTCAATACCTGACTCTTTACCTTAGTCGAGTTCCTAGTCTTCAGAGTTGCGTTTAATTCTTTCTAAAAGATCCCACCGGAATTCAATAGTCTTCTTCATAAAAGAACAAGTACAAGAAGTTCGAGCATGGATTGATCATTATGAGAAAGCCGAGCATTAAAATTCTGAATAATAATTTCTCTCAAGAGCTGATGATTGGGGAATGAATATAAAATTGACTTAAGCCTCCCACAAGCTAGAGCGATACTTTCTCCTTCACTAGGCCAAAAATTATATATATAATTCCGATCATGATGAACTAGATGCATAGGATAATTTTTTGATGAAATTCCAATTTCAACCAATTCCAGTTCCAAGATCCAATATCATCGCATAGCCTATACCATGTCAATGCTTTTCCCTTCAAAGATAAAGGGAAAACCTTCTTAAACCTGCAAGCTTAAACAATCCACAAATTTCATCCACATATATCAAGTGCGTATCAAGATGTTCGGTTCCATCTCCTGCATAAGTATTAGCTAGCAGTTGTTCTACCATACCCAAACGAATTTCATATTCAATATTTTCAGTAGGTGCAATAGGTTGAGGGGCAACTAATTGTGGTTTTGGTCGAGGTGAAGATACCCCGAACAAACCCCTCAAAGGGTTGTTTTCCATAGTAGCAAGTGACAATAAATTTCAGCACATAGTAATAATGTTTCCTTACCAATTTCCACTTACCAAAAGCTCTTCACTCTGCGGCAACGGTGCCAGAAAATAGCCTTGATGACCCACAAGTATATGTGGTCAATTGTAGCCTTTTTGATAAGTAAGAATGTCGAACCCAACAAGAAGAAGAAGTAAATGACAAGTGGTTTTCAGCAAGGTAATGTCTGCAAGTGCTAAAATTGTAAGTAGCAGAGTAGTTTAATAGCAAGATAATTTGTAACGAGCAAGTAACGATAGTAGTAACAAAAGTGCAGCATGGTAGCCCAATCCTTTTGATGCAAAGGATAGGCCAAACAGTCTCTTATGATAAGCAAAGTGTTCTTGAGGGTACACGGGAATTTCATCTAGTCACTTTCATCATGTTAGCTTAATTCATGTTCGCTACTTTGATAATTTGATATGTGGGTGGACCGGTGCTTAGGTGTTGTTCTTACTTGAACAAACCTCCTACTTATGATTAACCCTCTGACAAGCATCTGCAACTACGAGAAAAGTATTAAGAATAAATTCTAACCATAGCATTAAAC
Source organism: Triticum timopheevii (assembly GCA_963921465.1). NCBI lineage: Eukaryota > Viridiplantae > Streptophyta > Magnoliopsida > Poales > Poaceae > Triticum > Triticum timopheevii. The sequence continues at coordinate 168,939,028 of OY997274.1, forward strand.
TTTTGGATCCAATCTGTCCCTTACGGAATAGCGCATAAACTGGGGTTTAAGCTTCTGTCACTACCGCAACCCATCATCTAATAACTACTCCAAAATGCATTCCCTTAGGCCCAAATATGGTGAAGTGTCATGTAGTCGACGTTCACATGACACCACTAAGGGAATCACAACATACATATCATCAAAATATCAAACACATATCAAGTTCACATGATTACTTGCAACATGATTTCTCCAGTAACCTCAAGAACGAAAGTAACTACTCACAAATGATAATCATGCTCAAGAATAGAGGGGTATTAAATAGCATAATGGATTTGAGCATATAATCTTCCACCAAATAAACCATATAGTAATCAACTACAAGATGTAATCAACACTAGTAGTCACCCACAAGCACCAATCTATAGTTTCGGTACAAAGATTGAACACAAGAGATGAACTAGGGTTTGAGAGGAGTTGGTGTTGTTGATGAAGATAACCCTCCCCAAGAGGGGAGAGTTGTTGGCGATGATGTTGACGATGATTTCCCCCTCTGCGAGGGAAGTGCCCCCAGCGGAATCACTCCGCCGGACGACAAAAGTGCTCCTGCCCAAGTTCTACGTCGAGACGGCGGCGCTTCGTCCCGAAAGTCCTCTCCTAATTTTTTCTAGGTCAAAATGACTTATATACGAGAAGATGGGCACCGGAGGTGGGCCTGGGTGAGCACAACCCACTAGGGCGCGCCTGGGCTCCCTGCGTGCCCAGGTGGGTTGTGCCCACCTGGTGGGCCCCCTCTGGTACTTATTTTCTTATTTATTCCATCAAAAATCGTCATGAAGTTTCAGCTCATTTGGAGTTGTGCAGAATACGTAGCTTGACGTAGCTTGTTCAGGTCTAGATTTCCAGCTGCCAGAATTCTCCCCCTTTGCGTATACCTTGCATATTATGAGAGAAAAGGCATTAGAATTACTCCAAAATGCATTATTATACAATAAAACAACATAAATAAAAGTAGGAAAACATGATGCAAAATGGACGTATCATCAACCTTGGAGACACTTCCAACACTCATCGTCACCTCGCCCTCAGCTAGTCTCCATTACTCTGCAGCTCTTGCTTCAAGTTACTAATATTAGCAACTGAATTGGTGTCAAATACCTAGACACTACTATGAGCACTAGTTTGGTACACATCAATAATATGTATATCAAATATACCTACGTTAACATTGCCATCCTTCTTATCTGCCAAGTACTTGTGGTAGTTCCACTTTGAGTGACTGTTCCCCTTGCAGTAGAAAAACCCAGTCTCAGGTTTGGGTCCATCCTTGGGTTTCTTCATGGGAGCGACAACTTGCTTGCCGTTCTTCTTGAAGTTCCCTTTCTTTCCCTTGCCTTTTTTTAAACTGGTGGTCTTATTGTAGGCGAAAATGTTAAACAAAAACTTTCTATGCACTCGCAAGATCTATCCATGGAGATGTTGGAAATATGCCCTAGAGGCAATAATAAATTGGTTATTATCATATTTCCCTGTTCATTATAATCGTTTATTATCCATGCTAGAATTTTATTGATCGAAAACTCAGATACATGTGTGGATACATAGACAACAACATGTCCCTAGTGAGCCTCTACTAGACTAGCTCGTTGATCAAAGATGGGTATGGTTTCCTATCCATAGACATGAGTTGTCATTTGATAATGGGATCACATCATTAGGAGAATGATATGATGGACAAGACCCAAACTATAAACATAGCATAGCTGAATCCTTAACATTGAGGTTTGACTGATAAGATCTTCGTAGAATATGTAGGAACCAATATGGGCATCCAGGTCCCGCTATTGGTTATTGACCGTAGAGGTGTCTCGTCCATATCTGCATAGTTCTCGAACCCACAGGGTCTACCCACTTAACGTTTGGTGACGATATAAGTATAGTTCAGTCATTATGGTGGTTACCGAAGGTTGTTCGGAGTCCCAGTTGAGATCCCGGACGTGACATGGATCTCCGAAATGGTCCAGAGGTGAAGATTGATATATTGGACGAAGGGTATTGGAGTACGGAAGTGTCCCGGGGGTACCGGGTGATGACTAGAATGACCGAAAGGGGTTTCGGGGGCCCCGGCAAGTGTTGAGGGGCCTCATGGGCCAAGGGGAGGGGGCAAACCAGCCCACTAAGGGGTTGTGCCCCCCTCACCCCATCCAACGTTGCTATAAGAGGTGGGGGCGCCCCCTAGGGTTCCCATCCCTTTGGCTTGGGGCCAAGTCTCCATAGGGAAAAAACCCATCTAGGGTTTCCCTCTTGTGGCCGCCGGCCCTAGATGGGATCCCCTAGGGGCGCCCCTGTGCCCCCCTTCCCCGTATATATATAGAGTTAGATAGAGGGTAGTCGCACCCATCTATGCCACAGCGCTGCCCTCCCTCGTAGTTCATCTTCTTCTCTGTAGTGCTTGGCGAAGCCCTGCTGAGATTTCTCCACCCCACCACCACCATCATGCCGTCGTGATGCCGGAGGACTCGAGCTACTACTTCACCATCACTCACTAGATCGAGGAGGTAAAGGCATCATCAAGCCGTAAGTGTGTTGAACGCGGAGGTGCTTTCCGTTTGGCACTTGGATCAGGAGTTCGTGGGACGGATCGTGATTGGATCACGAAGACATTCGACTACACCAACCGTGTTTCTCAACGCTTCCGCTTAGTGATCTACAAGGGTATGTAGATGCAATCTCTCCTACCATAGATGTCCATCGCCTAGATTGAACTTGCTGAGCGTAGGGAAATTTTGTTTCCCATGCAACATTCCCCAACAGTGGTATCAGAGCTAGGTCTATGCTGTCACAGCCCTAGCTTAGACCTTGTCTGTCTTTGTATAAGCATCCATGCATCATGTTTAAATTTTGAAACTTGAAATGGGGATTTCCTAAACCCTAGCATCAAAGGAGTTCACTAGGTTCAACTAAAATATTTTCAGTGAATCCAAATGGCTTTCAAAAATGTTCATCATTTCTGGAAAATGCTAGAGCCATAACCAGAGGTGTTGCACATTTTTCCATGACATATTTGGTCACTGAATTAAATCATATAGTATTTGCAATTGGGTATTTAAATGCTATATATTTTTTTAAGTACTCAATTAATTCTGAACTTAAGTGTGGGCTGCCAGGAATAATCCTAATAGAGCCCACAACTATTTTCAGGAATTTTGGAAACGTTTTTGTATTTTTAATAAAGCCACAAAGATTACAGAAAATAGAAAACAGAAAATAAAGAGAGAGAGTTAGTACCAGGCCTAACTGTGCAGGCCACCTAGTCGCCCCAGCTGTGGCCCAACACTGCAGCTGGCCCAACCCACCACCGCCTCCTTCCCTGTTGTCTTCCTCCTCTGCCAGGAGGACGCGCGTGTGGCCGACGCTCGCGCCCACGCGCCCCGGCCACCTCCTGCTTGCCACCCCAACTCGACGCCCTGGCCATCCCTGGTGACGCCACGCATCACCCTCGACCCCCTTCCGCTCTCCCCCATGCTCATCCCCTCCCCTGGACCTCTCTCTCACCCACCCGAACGGGTTCGTCGCTGCCGTTCGTCACCACTGCGGCCACCGCCTCCTCCTCGCCTCTCCGACATGCCTAGGAGCTCCGCCACATCGTCCCCGACCTCTCCGCCAAGTCAAGCAAGCCGGGACGCACCGCAACACCGCCCTGTCGCCGTCTTCAACCTTGGACCGCCGGAGATCCCTCTCGCCGCCCCGCTTGCTCCGGTGCTTCCCCGAGCATGCCGAGGCCACCTCTGCACTCGCCGTGAGCCCCTCTTCCTCTCCCATCTTCTCTCAAGCTCACGCTCGTCCCCTAGCTTCATTTCCATCGCGGCCGAGAGCTTCTCGCCGCCGGCCATGGCGTAGCCGTGGCCACAGCCACCGCAGCTCGTTCCCGAGCCCACCGTCGTGCTCTGCACGATCTCATGAGCCCATAGATACCCACAACGCCTCCTCCTGTGCTCTGTAGCGCCACCCTGAGATTGCCCGAGCTACTGCCGCCGCCAAAGCTCGTCGCCGGCGCCACACCGGCCACTCCCTGGCCGCGCTACCACCACGGTTGGATGCGGACGAGCGTCCGCATCTCGTAGATGTGCTTCGCGCGCCAAACAGTGCTCTGTAGGCGAATCCCGCAGCGCACCACCGCGTCTGGACTCGCTGGCGGTTAAACGCCGGCGACCGCTGACCGTTGACCGGCGTGGGTTGACCCCACTGCCCGGTTTGACTTCCCCCTCTCTCTCACTGAGTTGCGCGCCCCGCCCGACTAATTACTCTAGTTAGCACTAATTAACTAGTTAGGTTAGTTACTACAGTCACTGACTAGTGGGCCCTGCCCAGTTAGTTAGGGCTAACTAACTTAGTTAGTTGACTGGGTCACTGACCAGTGGGTCCCACTGGTCAGGTTTGACCTGGTCGACGCCTGTTGACTGCTGACATCACAGTGACATAGTGCTGATGCAGTTAATTATTTTCTGGATTTATTCTTTTACAGGAAATTCCAGAAAATGTCCAAAACTTCTAAAATTCATATAAATTCAACCGTAACTCCAAATGAGATAAAGTATATATGAAAAATGATCAGAAAAATCCAATCTATCCATCTGCACTGGTTTCATGCATGTTAGAGCAACTTAACCCTGCTGTTTAATTGAAACAAGTTAATGCCCCTTTATGACTTCTTATAATGGGTTTGCATTTGAATCTTTGGTTCAAATGGACTCATTTCAATCTGTTCTAGCTTGCATTAGCCCAAAACACATTCTTATTGCCATGTCATAGCATGCATCATATTATGCATTGCATTGATCGTGTTTCTTCTCTGTTTGTCGGTGTTGTTCCCCCTCGGTAGACGTTGTACCGACGTTGTGATCGTTGACACTGATGAAGACTCAATGCTATCTTCAGAAGTGCCAGGCAAGCAAACCCCCTTGTTCATTTCGATACAATCCCACTCTCTCGCTCCTACTCTCTTTTACTACATTAGGACAACAACGATTCATCTGTTATCTGCTGCGGTAGCTGAACCCCTTTATCCTCTGCATGACCTGTCATTGCCACAGTAAATAGATGAAACCCACTAGCATGAGTAGGAGTTGTTTGAGCCCTGTTGTGCCTACTCATTCATGCTTGTTTGTCATGCCTGCTACTGCTTAGAGTTGAGTCATGTCTGATTCATCGGGGATGAATCAGAGGTGTGTGAACATGTCCTACTGTGTATGAGCTAAGTGTGTGAACATGATTTGGTAAAGGTAGCAGTGAGAGGCCATGTCGGAGTACATGGTGGGTTGTCTCATTGAAGCCGTCCTCAGGAACTGAGTTCTGTGTTTGTGATCCATGAAACAGTTACTACCACGCATTGGGCCCGAAACCAATGGACCCTCTCGGCTTCTTAATCACCCTTGTCCTCTGTCCAGGAGTTGCAAGTAGTTTCTGGTGTTTGTAGTATGCTGGAGGCCGTGGGCAGCGCTGACCGGAGGGGTGGGCTGTGATGCGGTAGGCACGTGGCCGGGTATACCGGGCGCCCGTTTGGTGTCACGGAACCCTGTACACATCGTTCGGGGACGTATGTGGAAACCTCGGCGGACTCCCTGCGTATGGAACCTGAATAGGCGATAAACCTGGATAGAGACTTGAGTGTTTAGGTAGGTCGTGGCTGACACCCTTGTTGGGCTTCCGCTTGAAGGTTGCCGAGTACATGTCGTGTAAACGGCGGTAAGTGGTGAGAGCGTGTGTGAAGAAGTACACCCCTGCAGGGTTAACATCATCTATTCGAATAGCCGTGTCCGCGGAAAAGGACTTCTGGGTTGCCTCTACAGTTCATAAGCAAGTGAAAGTGGATACTCTAAAATACGCAAGATAAGTGTGAGTGCTATGGATGGCGTTCACGTAGGGCGACGTGAGCGGATCCATAGTGGTGTATTGATATGGTGAATATGTGGACTCGTGTGCGCCACCTCAAAAGAGTTACTTTCAGTCGTAGTTTAGGATAGCCACCGAGTCAAAGCTGGCTTGCTGCAGTTAAACCCCACCATCCCCTTTGTTGATAATGATGCATATGTAGTTAGTTCTGATGTAAGTCTTGCTGGGTACATTTGTACTCACATTTTCCTATTTTATGTTTTGCAGAGAGACTTCAGTCTCACTAGTAGTTCCACTTGGACTTTGACGTTTAGCTTGATACCTCAGCTACGATCTTGTGCCCTCGGCAGGATCTGGTAGTTAGTCAGGCTTCTCAGCCTTTTTCATTTATAGATGTCTGTACTCAGACATGTTAAGCTTCCGCATGTGCTTTGACTTATATGCTCTGAATGTTGGGTCATGAGACCCATGTTTGTAATATCTCGCTCCTCGGAGCCTATTGAATAAAATACTTGAGTTGTAGAGACATGTTGTGATGCCATGTTGTATTTGCACATATCGAGCATATTGTGTGTATGTTATTGAAATGCTTGGTATGTGTGGGATCTGACTATCTAGTTGTTTATCCTTAGTAGCCTCTCTTACCGGGAAATGTCTCCTAGTGCTTCCACTGAGCCATGGTAGCTTGCTACTGCTCCGGAACACTCAGGCTGGTCGGCATGTGTCCTTCTTCGTTCCTGTGTCTGTCCCTTCGGGGAAATGTCACGCGATGAATACCGGAGTCTTGTTAGCCCGCTACAGCCCGGTTTACCGGAGTCCTGCTAGCCCAGTGCTACAGCCCGGATTTCCTCGCTGATGACCGACACGTTCGATGCTGGGTCATGGATGCCTATCCCTGTAAGTCTGTGCCACTTTGGGTTTACGACTAGCCATGTCAGCCCGGGCTCCTTATCATATGGATGCTAGCGACACTATCATATATGTGTGCCAAAAGGCGCAAACGGTCCCGGGCAAAGGTAAGGCGACACCCGTGGGAATACCGTGCGTGAGGCCGCAAAGTGATATGAGGTGTTACATGCTAGATCGATGTGGCATTGAGTCGGTGTCCTGACATATGCGTAGATGACAACACGAGTAGAACACAAAGGAATTTGTGGGCATTGATATTCAGATTGCTTCCTTCTTTTGTCTTTTCTTAATTCGGCGATATTGTGGGATGAAGTGGCCCAGACCAACCTTACATGTCCACGTACATGAGACCAGTTCCATCGACAAACATGTGACTTCATTGCATAAAGATGGCTGGTGGGTGTTTGTCTCTCCCACCTTAGTTGAATCGGATTCAACAAAGGTGGTCCTTGTAGAAGGTTAAATAGCAACTTGCACATCACCGTTGTGGCTTTGTGTAGGTAAGAATCATTCTTTCTAGATACCCATAGCAGCCACACAACAACAATTAGAGGACAACTAACTTGTTTTTGCAGGGTATGTTGTGATATGATATGGCCAAAGACATGATGAAATATATTTGATGTATGAGATAATCATGTTTGTAATAGTTTATGTCGACTTGCATGTCAATGCATACGGCAACCGGTAGGAGCCATAGGGTTGTCTTTAATTATTGTATGACCTGCGTGTCAATCATTAAGAGCTATGTAATGCTTTACTTTATCGCTAACCGGTAGCAATAGTAGTAGAAGCATGGTTGGCATGACAACCCCGATGGCGACACGATGATGGAGATCATGGTGTCATGCCGGTGACGATGGAGATCATGCCGGTGCTTTGGAGATGGAGGTCAAAAGCATGAGTTGATGACCATATCATGTCACTTATGATTTGCATGTGATGTTAATCATTTTATTCATCTTATTTTGCTTAGGACGACGGTAGCATTATAAGGCAATCCCTCACTAAAATTTCAAGATAAAATTGTGTTCTCCCCAAGTGTGTACCGTTGTGAAAGTTTGTCGTTTCGAGGCACCACGTGATGATCGGGTGTGATAGACTCTACGTTCACATACAACAGGTGCAAGCCAGTTTTGCACATGCGAAACACTTGGGTTAAACTTGATGAGCCTAGCATGTACAGACATGGCCTTGGAACACAAGATACCGAAAGGTCGAACATGAGTCATATAGTAGATATGATCAACATGGAGATTTCACCATTGAAATCACCTCATCTCACGTGATGATCGGACTTGGGTTGGTGAACTTGGATCATGTTACACTCAGATGACCGTCAGGATGTCGATTTGAGTGGGAGTTCTTAAGTAATATGATTAGTTGAACTCATTATCATGAACATAGTCTAAATTGTCTTTGCAAATTATGTTGTAGATCAATATCTTGCGCTATAGCTCCCTGTTATAATACGTTCCTAGAGAAAGACTAAGTTGAAAGATATTGTAAGCAATTATGCGGACTAGGATCATAGTCTGAGGATTGTCCTTACTTCTACACAGAAGGCTTATGTCCTTGATGCACTGCTCGGTGTGCCAACCCCTCTAGCGTCGTCTATGGATGTTGTGAACATCTGGCAAACACGTTCTGATGACTACTTGATAGTTTAGTGCGCCATACTTTATGTCTTAGAATTAGGGATCGAAAGACATTTTGAAAGCCATGGAAAATATGAGATGTTCCAAGAGCTGAAATTGGTATTTCAGGCTCATGCCCGTGTTGAGCGGTATGAGACCTCTAACAAGTTCTTTGCCTACAAGATGGAGGAGAATAGCCCAGCCAGTGAGAATGTGCTCAGAATGTCTGGGTGCTACAACCACTTGAATCAAGTGGGAGTTAATCTTCCAGATACGATAGTGATTGACAGAGTTCTCCAGTCACTAGCTATCACCAAGCTACTAGAGCTTCGTGATGAACTATAACATGCAAGGCATGGAGATGATCCCGGAGCTGTTCGCGGTGCTTAAGGCCACGAAGGTAGAAATCAAGAAGGAGCATCAAGTGTTGATGGTTAACAAGACCACTGGTTTCAAGATGGGCAAGGGCAAGAAGGAAAACTTCATGAATGGTAAGCCAGTTGCCACTCCATTGAAGAAACCCAAGGTTGAAGCGAAACCCAAGACTAAGTGCTTCTATTTTAAGGGGAACGGTCACTGGTAGAGGAACTACCCCAATAGATAAGAAGGCTGGCAACTTCAACAAAAGTATATTGGATATACGTGTTATTGATGTGTACCTTACTAGTACTCCTAGTAGCACCTGGGTATTAGATACCAGTTCAGTTGCTAATATTGGTAACTCGAAACAAAAGTTGCAGAATAAACAGAGACTAGCTAAGGGTGAGGTGATGATGTGTGTTGGAAGTGTTTCCAAGGTTGGTGTGATCACCATCGCACGCCCCCTCTACCTTCGGGATTAGTGTTAAACCTAGATAATTGTTATTTGGTGTCTGCGTTGAGCATGAACATGATGAGATCGTGTTTATTGTAATGCGATTATTTATTTAAGTCAAAGAATAATGGTTATTCTGTTTACATGAAGAATACCTTCTATGGTCATGCACCCAATGTGAATGTTTATTGAATCTCAATCGTAGTGATACACATGTTCATAATATTGATACCAAAAGATGCGAAGTTAATAATGATAGTACCACATACTTGTGGCACTACTGCTTAAGTCATATTGGTGTAAAGAGCATGAAGAAACTCCATGCTGATGGACTTTTGGAGTCACTTAATTTTGAATCACTTGACACATGTGAACCATGCCTTATGGGCAAGATGACTAAAACCTTGTTTTCCGGTACAATGGAATGGACAAGTGACTTGTTGGAAATCATACATACTGATGTGTGCAGTCTGATGAGTGTTGACGCGCGCGGTGGATATTGTTATTTCCTCACCTTCAACGATGATTTGAGTAGATATGGGTATATTTACTTAATAAAGCATAAGTCTGAAACATTTGAAAAGTTCAAGCAATGTCAGAGTGAAGTTGAGAATCATCATAACAAGAAGTTTAAATTCCTACGATCTGATCGAAGGGGAGAATATCTGAGTTATGATTTTGGCAATCACTTAAGACAATGTGGAATCATTTCACAGTTGACATGTGACATCCTGGATTTGCCTTCTCCCTTTTTCCAGACTTTCTTTTGCATTTGCTTTGGATTTGGAGTTGTGAATCAATTCAAATGGACTTGAGCACTTGGTCCTACCCTTGACTTTCAACCAAGTGACCCATCCATCCCTAGCTCATCTTTCCCTCTCTGAAAAACTCCAAAAATAACCCAAGGAATATTTTTCATAAAAGAAAAATATTCATTTTCTTCCCTGAAAATCACTTCACACAAGTATGCTCCAAAGCAACCCCTATTTTTATTGCTCCTAAAATCCTGAGAATATTCACAAATATTCTTTGAACCCTAGGGCGCCTCGCTGAGCAGAAATATTGCATAACTTTTTGGAATACTTTTGCTACAGAAAATCATTTTTGTCTTGGACAGAGTGACCACATTACACAACAAGTATATTTTTCCTTGATCCTTTGGGGCTGATCTTTTCTGAGCTTCATTACCTTCCTAAGTGAATGCTAAACCCCAAAGCACAACTCTTAATTTTTTCTAGCTCTCTCTCAGTTAACCTCACAACAAGTTTCTGTCCAGAAACTTGCCAGGAAGAAGCCCACTCGCACAGCTCACTTGTGACCCATCCAAACACATAGAACAACCAAAATCAGTAACGTATACATGCCGGACATGCAGTTTGAGCTTAGCTCAGCCTGAGGCAAGAGTTCACGCGGTGACCGCGCTCGTCCAGAGGGGTTGGCATGTTGCCGACGCGCTCTGCGATGCGCCCGCGTCTCTGTTGCGTGTGTGCTCGCTGCCCCGGCTGCCGCACCTTGCCAAACCGCGCCCCATCCTCATCTTCACCCCTTAACTCCGCCCTGGCACTCGCCGATGCCGGAGCTCACCGCAGCGAGCACGGGAACGGCGCGGCCAAGCCAACAGTGCACCTGTGCCCCTATGCTTGTCGCGTACCTGGATCCTATGCTCGTCACTTCTTGCCCACAGTTCCGCGTGAGCCACGGCGTCTTCTCCCCCTCTCACTGACACCATTCATCACCGGGCGCCCCTCCAGAGAACTCCGGCAAGCACTCGATCTCCGCCTTGACCTCACCTATAAATAGAGCCCTCCAGAGCTCATTTATCCTCACCTCTGCTCTCACCCAACCACCACAACACCGTAGGTAGCCCCAGCCCGGCCGGGCAGACCTCTGGCCGCCATACACGACGCCGAGCTCGCCAGTTATCCCCTTCCTCTGCCCCTCCACCTCCAGAGCCGCTCGAGCTCAACTGACTCCTCCAGTGTTTCTCTGGTGAACCACTAGTGCACGCTGGTGCTATTGGAGTCAGTGGACCGGCCCTACCTTGCCGGAATCGCCAATTTCCATGAGCTCCGCCTGCTGCCGCTGAGGGAGTCCTGGACTAAGGGGTCCTCGGACAACCGGACTATATACTTAGGCCATACTATTGGACTATGAAGATACAAGATAGAAGACTTCGTCCCGTGTCCGGATGGGACTCTCCTTGGCATGGAAGGTAAGCTTGGCGATTCAGATATATAGATTCCTTTCTCTCTAACCGACTTTGTACAACCCTAGTCCCCCCGGTGTCTATATAAACTGGAGGGTTCAGACTTTTAGGGTCAAGACACAACAATCATAACCTCATAGGCTACTCTTCTAGGGTTTAGCCATTACGATCTCGTGGTATATCAACTCTTGTAATATTCATATTCATCAAGATCAATCAAGCAGGAAGTAGGGTATTACCTCTATAGAGAGGGCCCAAACCTTGGTAAACATTGTGTCCCCCGCCTCATATTACCATCAGCCTTAGACGCACAGTTCGGGACCCCCTACCTGAGATCCACCGGTTTTGACACCGATATTGGTGCTTTCATTGAGAGTTCCGCTGCGTCGTCACCAGAAGGCTTGATGGCTCCATCAATCATCTACAACAACATAGTCCAGGGGGAGATCTTCCTCCCCGGACAGATCTTCATATTCAGCGGCTTCGCACTGCGGGACAACTCGCTTGGCCACCTATAGCAGATCGATAGCTATGCCCCTGGCCATCAGGTCAGATTTGGAAGCCTGAATTTTGTGGCCGATACCTGTGGAAACTTGATCTTCAACGGATTCGAGCCCATGATAGCTGTCCCCGGCCACCATGATGACATGACCTAGATCTGTCATCTGGCCACGCATAGGAGATAGCGCCTGTGACCGCCCTGGCCCTAGAGCCGGAGTGGACTGCGTTGTCCGAGGACGGGAAGCTTAACCCCGTCGCAGAAACTGCAGACTCACCGGCGCTTAAGCCGCACACAGACCCAATATCAGGCTGGGCTGGTGTTACTGGAACCCCGGACTCATCTCCGGCCATGGGTTTCGGACCGCGTGTATCCGCGTCCATCGAACCTGATCGGGCGCTGGCCTTGGAGTTCAGATCCGCGGACATCTTCCAGCACTCGCCTTTTGTAGACGTGTTAAACTCATTGAAGTCCCTCTCGTTGTCAGGGGACTCTCGGCCGAACTATGTCCGGTTCAAATGGGAAGCGGACGACGAACAACTTCGTTTCCCACCCACCACCCACTATGTAGCCACTGTTGATGACTTAATCGACATGCTTGATGATGACTCCGAAGACATCGACGGTATGGATGATGATGCTGGAGAGGAGCAAGAACCACTACCTACAGGGCGTTGGACAGCCACCTGCTCGCACGATATATACATGGTGGATACACCCAAAGAAAACAACGGCGACGACGAAAATCCAGTCGAGGATAAACTTCCTGAGATACAGCCGAAGCGCCGACGTCAGCGGTGCCGCTCTAAGCCATGCCGTAGTAAAAACAGCAATACCGTTGAGCGCCGACGTCAGAGGACAACACTCTGGAAGGTGCCGAAAGCAATGAATACCCCGTTGAGCCAACCTCCGAACACGAGGAACGGGATGATGGGCGAGTTAGCCTTGGCGAACAGGCCATAGATGAAGACTCGGAGGATAGCAACTACCTTCCACTCTCCGAGGACGAGGTGAGCCTCGGCGACGAAGATTTCATCGTGCCAGAGGAGCCCGCCGAACAGGAACACTTCAAGCGTCAGCTAATTGCCAGTGCTAGAAGCCTAAAAAAGAAGCAGCAGCAACTTCGAGCTGACCAAGATCTGCTCAATGAAAGATGGACTGATGTCCCAGTAGCCGAGGAATATGGCCTCGAGCGCCCAACCAAAAGCTACCCGAAGCGCAAACTGTTACCATAGTTCGATGACGAGGCGCTGGAGCCCGTCCTACCAAGGCACAATGCGGCTGATCGACCAGCACGTGGCCGGGACAAAGCGGCACCTCGAGCCGAACACCAGCCCGCATTGCCTCGCCGAAGAAACAGAAATACAACAACTCGGGGATATACAGAGCAGGTCAGACAAGATCGATCTATGGATCACGGGGGCGCGCCCCGATGCGCGACAATGGCCATCCGGCTGAACGTGAGAAACATAACCACGTCCGGGCCAAAAATCGCAGACGAACTCCATCCGAGCTACACCACGACTTGGCCCGATATAGAGGCGCCACCCACCCCCTTTGCTTCACTGACGAAGTAATGGGACACAATTTCCCAGAAGGGTTTAAACCCGTAAACATCGAATCATATGATGGCACAACAGACCCCGCGGTGTGGAATGAGTACTTTCTTCTCCACATTCATATGGCCCGCGGTGACAATCTTCACGCCATCAAATACCTCCCGCTCAAACTCAAGGGACTAGCTAGATACTGGCTGAACAGTCTCCTGAAAACTCCATTGGCAGCTAGGAGGAATTAGAGGACGCCTTCCTCGACAACTTCCAAGGCACATATGTCCGACCTCCGGATGCCGATGACCTAAGTGACATAATCCAATAGCCCGGAGAGTCCGCCAGGAAATTCTGGACTCGGTTCCTAACTAAAAAGAACCAGATCATCGATTGTTCGGATGCCGAAGCCCTAGCGGCCTTCAAGCACATCATTCGTGATGAATGGCTGGCCAGGAAAAACCGAAGTCCATGGCAGCCCTTATGGCAGTCATGACCCGCTTCTATGCGGGCGAAGATAGCTGGCTAGCCCGTAGCAACAACAATACAAGCGAACCTGGCACCTCTGAAGCCAGAAACAGCAACGGCAAGCCCCGACGCAATAGACACAAGCGTCGAAACCACGGTGACAACACCGAAGACATGGTGGTCAACATCGGATTCAGTGGCTCTAAGTCTGGTCAGCGGAAGAAGCCATTTAAGAGAAATAATCCGGGCCCGTCCAGTCTAGACCGCATACTAGATTGACCATGCCAAATACATGGCACTCCTGATAAACCAGCCAATCATACCAACAGAGAATGTTGGGTTTTCAAACAGGCCGACAAGTTAAATGTCGAGAATAAGGAGAAAGGGTCGCAAAGCAATGACGATGACGATGAACCCCAACCATTGAACGCAGGGGGACAGAAGAAGTCCCCCCCCCCCCCAAGTCAAAACGGTGAACATGATATACGCCACCCATATCCCCAAGAGGGAGCGCAAGCGTGCACTCAGGGACGTCTACGCGATGGAGCCAGTCGCCCGAAAGTTCAACCCATGGTCCTCCTGTCCGATCACCTTCGATCGCAGGGACCATCCGACCAGTATCTGTCATGGCGGTTCAGTCGCACTGGTCCTTGACCCAATTATTGATGGATTCCACCTTACACGAGTCCTCATGGATGGTGGCAGCAGCCTGAACCTGCTTTATCAGGATACAGTGTGCAAAATGGGTATCTATCCCTCAAGGATCAAGCCCACAAAAACCACCTATAAAGGTGTCATACCAGGTGCAAAGGCCTGCTGTATACGGGCTCAATCACACTGGAAGTGGTCTTCGGATTCCCGGATAATTTCCGAAGCGAAGAGTTGATCTTCGATATCATCCCCTTCCGCAATGGCTATCATGCACTGCTCGGACGAACCGCATTCGCTCAATTCAATGCGGTGCCGCATTACGCCTACCTCCAGCTCAAGATGGCCGGACCACGCGGTGTCATAACAGTCAACGAAAATACGGAACGCTCCCTCTGTACCGAGGAGCACACCGCGGCCCTTGCAGCAGAAGTACTGAGTAGCCTTCTTAGGCAGAACCTCAATTAGGTAGTAAATCCCCTGGACACCGTCAAGCGAGTCCGAACTACTCTGCAACAGGACTGTCCAGCTCGTCCAGAGCTTGACTAGCAATTCGGCCTCCGTCCCAGTCCTAATCTAGCGGTGACATTCTTGCCGCGCGTACATCACTACGCACTTAAAATACCATGGGCATGGACGGAGGCACACTAGACCATGGTCCACAATGCGGCTCAACCGCCCTGGATCCGCACACCTTCACTTTTTCTTTTTTCATTTCAGGTTTTTCTCTTCTCAAGGCTTTTTGATAACCTGATCATCGGACCCATCACGGGACGGACACACCAAGAAGGCATGGAGCTTTGACGTACAAGGGAAGGCCCAGGTGGTCTCTGCTAACGATCATTATACCTGTTTTAAATACCCGCACACAGCTCGCCCTTGGTCATGGCATGTCAAATAGCCTTATTTGCTTATCGCATTACTTGTGCAAGTACGCCTCGACATATTAATCAAATTACAATGGAAAATAATTTGCGGCTCAATATTTGCGGCATTAGCTTATTACTTGATTTTTTCCTTGTCTTTGTATTTATCATCTATTGCACCCGTACACTCTGGTATGTACTACTTCGCCAGGGGCTTCATCACGCCCCGCAATA
Source organism: Triticum timopheevii (assembly GCA_963921465.1). NCBI lineage: Eukaryota > Viridiplantae > Streptophyta > Magnoliopsida > Poales > Poaceae > Triticum > Triticum timopheevii. The sequence goes on from OY997274.1 coordinate 168,954,730, forward strand.
CTACACTAAAGTCTGAACACTTTTACAGTATAGTTCGGCACCCCGAACTTATAGCATTATATGCATTGGCTCCGAATCATGTCTTCTGTCAATAGTCGGGTTGCCCGGCTCCTGTGCTTGCTACCTTATGTTCCGCTATATCGGCTAGGGTAGTAAAGGGAGAACTACTGCGATTGTGTCCCGGTTCTTCCAGACGAGCACCTCAGTAGGGAAAGCCGAAAACTGACTGTCATGATGTGGCGAGAGCTGGTCAGCTGTTCGAGAGGTTTCAAATCCTTAGAGATTTTTTCCGCTTTATGCAAGGAATCGGTTTTTATCCGATTAGGCGTGTACACTACTAGGGAAAAGCCTATACACAGAGGTATAGCAGTAGCGCTGGTTAAAATAGGGCGCTACTGCTAATTTGTAGTAGCGCATTCATGCAAAGCGCGCTATAGCTCAAACTTTAGCAGTAGCGCATGTTCAGAAACAAGCGCTACCACTATAATTCCCACGGCTTAGCCGATAGGCTACACATAGTAGTAGCGATCCATATTGAACCGCGCTACCGCTACTTCCTTTGTAGCAGCGCGTTTTCTTCTTAACTCACTACTGCTAAAGGATATAAAATTAAATGGAAAGCAAATAGAAACACTAGTAGAAAAAGGGTCAAACGTGAAGCACATTAGTGCCGGTTTGTATTAGAGCCGGCACAAATGTATACATTAGTGCCGGTTCCAACGGCTAGCCGGGCCGCTCTCATTAGTACCGGTTCGTGGCTAACCTTTAGCACCGGTTCGTGCCACGAACCGGTACTAATGAGGGTGGTGGCAGGATGTTGTCACTCTGGGCCCCCTCAAGCACCTTTAGTACCGGTTCGTGCCACGAACCAGTACTATAGGTCCTCCTGCATATAAACCCTTCGTCCAGCTCGCTCTATTCTCCCCCCTTTCCCCTCTCTTCTCCTCTCTGTTCTTCCTCTTCTCCCCTCGAGCTCATCACACATTTTGCCCAAAATTTGTCAAGATTTGAAGGCCCCCATCCATTCAAGTGATCACAAAGGTTAGCAACTTTGTCCTTTCATCTCTCATTGCTAGATTAGCTCTTGCAATGCTTTATATAGTTATTAATTTGTGAGTTTAGTAATTTGGGAGGAAATATATATATGTGCTAGTATTTGATTTATATGCAATTTGAGGTCAAAAATAACACTTAGTTTGCATATGTAGGTGTGGTTTACTTAGTGCCTTCTAAATCTCCATCGTAACCACCGTCGATCGTCCGCACCGTCCTGTCGCCGGCACCACCTTGTGGTGAGCCTCTTGTTCATGAAATTTTATATAAAAAATTGATGTTTGTGTGATTTGGATATATAGTTAATCATGTAATAATTATCTTACCCGTACGTTGTTTGTTATACATAGTGCCATGGTTTTGATATCCATCCCCGTTGGCCCTCGTCCTTGTTATGATTCGGATGTGGTATATTCTATTTTAAAACTATTTGTTGCATTTCGTCTTTACGACAAATTATGCCCATCAAGTTGACATAGATATTTTTATCTAGGAGGTATGTGAACCGGAAATTCCAACCGACCCTATTGTCGAGAGGTTAAATTTAGTTGAAAGAGAAAACGAGTACTTGAAAGAAAAATTGAAAAGAATTGAGGGGGAGAAGATGGAATTGGAGTTGCATGTTGCCGATGTCGTCGATGATCACAAGATCAAGATGGAGAAAATGCTCTTGAAGATTAGAAAGATTAGAAAATATGCCATCGATAGTGAGGCTTGGTATCATTATGCTGTTGGATCAATTGTTACCTTAGTTGCGATCTTGATCGCATTTGTTGTTGCATTTAAATGCTTTAGCTAGAGAGTTATTTGTTTGTTGCATTTAAGTGTTGTATGAACTTTATGTATGAACTTGTATTAATTTGGTCTATTCGGTGTTGTGTAATGAAGATGAGACGGCAATGGATGTACGATGACCGATGCTCTCCCTAGTTCGTTGAGGGTGTGCATACTTTTCTGCTTGCGGCTGAGGCAAACAAGCGGGCGGATGGTTTTATGCCTTGTCCATGTGCTGGCTGTAAGAATGGTCGCAATTACTCTACGTCAAGAACCATTCACGTCCACCTGTTTGAGTCCAGTTTCATGCCCCACTATAATGTTTGTACCAAGCACGGAGAAAGAGGGGTTATGATGGAAGACAATGAAGAAGAAGAGGACGACGATAGCTATCCTAGCCATGGGTTCCCTGAATACGATGATACAACAATGGGGGAAGAAGCTGAGCCGGTAATGCGGGAAGAAGCTGAGCCGGCAATGCGGGAAGAAGCTGAAGAAGAGGCATCAGATGAGCCCGTTGATGATATAGGTCGGGCCATTGCCGATGCAAAGAGAAACTGCGCAAGTGATTTGGAGAAGAAGAGGTTGCAGCGCATGTTAGAGGATCACAAAAAATTGTTGTACCCGAATTGCGTAGGTGACAAGAAAAAGCTGGGCACCACACTGGAATTGCTGCAATGGAAGGCAGAGAATGGTGTATCTGACAAGGGATTTGGAAAGTTGCTGGTAATGATAAAGGATATGCTTCCAAAGGACAACGAATTGCCCGAGAGTACGTACGAAGCAAAGAAGGCTGTCTGCCCTCTAGGGTTAGAGGTGCAGAAGATACATGCATGCCCTAATGATTGCATCCTCTACCACGGTGAGTACGAGGATTTGAACGCTTGCCTGGTATGTGGTGCATTGCGCTATAAGATCAGCCGCGATGAGCATGGTGATATCGAGGGCGAGCGCCCCAGGAAGAAGATTCCTGCCAAGGTGATGTGGTATTCTCCTATAATACCACCGTTGAAACGTTTGTTCCAAAACAAAGAGCATGCCAAGGCGATGCGATGGCACAGAGAAGACCGTAAGAAAGACGGAAAGTTGAGAGTACCCGCTGATGGGTCGCAGTGGAGAAAAATCGAAAGAAAGTACGGGAAGGAGTTTGCAGATGACGCAAGGAGCGTATGGTTTGGTCTAAGTGCAGATGGCATTAATCCTTTTGGGGAGCAGAGCAGCAACCATAGCACCTGGCCTGTGACTCTATGTTTGTATAACCTTCCTCCTTGGTTGTGCATGAAGCGGAAGTTCATTATGATGCCAGTGCTCATCCAAGGCCCTAAGCAACCCGGCAACGACATTGACGTGTACCTAAGGCCATTAGTTGAAGAACTCTTACAACTATGGAATGGAACAGGTGTACGTGCGTGGGATGAGCACATGAGGGAAGAATTTGACCTAAAGGCGTTGCTGTTCGTGACCATCAATGATTGGCCTGCTCTCAGTAACCTTTCAGGACAGACAAACAAGGGATACCGCGGATGCACGCACTGTTTGGATGATACCGATAGTATATATTTGAATAGTTGTAAGAAGAATGTGTACCTGGGACATCGTCGATTTCTTCCGAGCAGGCATCCCGTAAGAAAGAAAGGCAAGCATTTCAAAGGTGAGGCGGATCACCGGATGAAGCCTCGCCACCGTACTGGTGCTGATGTACATGATATGGTCAAGGATTTGAAGGTGATATTTGGAAAGGGTCCTGGCGGACAACCTGTTCCGAAGGACGCTGATGGACGCGCACCCATGTGGAAGAAGAAATCTATATTTTGGGACCTGCCATATTGGAAAGACCTAGAGGTCTGCTCCGCAATCAACGTGATGCACGTGATGAAGAATCTTTGCGTGACCCTGCTTGGCTTCTTGGGAGTGTATGGGAAGACAAAAGATACACCTGAGGCACGGGAGGACCATCAACGTATGCACGGAGAAGACGGCATACATCAGGGTCATGCAAGCTACGCTCTTACCAAAGAAGAGAAGGAAATCTTCTTTGAATGCCTGCTCAGTATTAAGGTACCGTCTGGCTTCTCGTCGAATATAAAGGGAATAATAAACATGGCAGAGAAAAAGTTCCAGAACCTAAAGTCTCATGACTGCCACGTGATTATGACGCAACTGCTTCCGATTGCATTGAGGGGGCTTCTACCGGAAAACGTTCGATTAGCCATTGTGAAGCTATGTGCATTTCTCAATGCAATCTCTCAGAAGGTAATCGATCCAGAAATCATACCAAGGTTACAGAATGATTCGGTGCAATGTCTTGTCAGTTTCGACTTGGTGTTCCCACCATCCTTCTTCAACATCATGACACACGTCCTAGTTCACCTATGAGAAGAGATTAACGTTTTGGGTCCTGTATTTCTACACAATATGTTCCCCTTTGAGAGGTTCATGGGAGTCTTAAAGAAATATGTTCATGACCGTGCTAGGCCAGAAGGAAGCATCTCCAAGGGCCATCAAAATGAGGAGGTCATTGAGTTTTGTATTGACTTTATTCCTGACCTTAAGCCGATTGGTGTTCCTGAATCGCGGCATAAGGGCAGACTGGATGGAAAAGGCACGCTATGAGGGGAACAAATAATATGTATGGACGGACATTCTCTCACTGAAGCACACTACACAGTTCTACAGAATTCCATCTTGGTGGCTCCGTATATGGATGAACACAAGAATTTGCTACGCTCCAAACACCCGGAGCGGTCTGATGACTGGATTACACGTGAACAAACCAGGAGTTTCGCCAGCTGGTTGCAGACACGTACCATGCATGACACCTGTATTGAAGATGACCTGTACTTGCTGTCCCAGTTACCATCTTCTAATATAATGACTTTCAAAGGGTACGAGATAAATGGTAATACATTTTACACGATCGCCCAAGATAAGAAGAGCACCAACCAAAACAGTGGTGTCCGCTTTGATGCAGAAACCAAGACGAGAAAGGAAACATATTATACAGGACATATGGGAACTTGACTATCGACGTGGTTTAAAGGTCCCTTTGTTTCGGTGCAAATGGGTCAATATGACACGAGGCGGGGTAACGGAAGACCCGCAGTACGGAATGACAACAGTGGATCTCAACAATCTTGCGTATGCAGACGAACCATTCGTCCTAGCCAATGATGTGGCATAGGTTTTCTATGTGAAGGACATGTCTACCAAGACAAGAAAAAGAAAAGATAAGGAAGCGAATGCATCGTACGATGAGCCAAAGCGGCACATAGTTCTTTCTGGGAAGAGAAACATCGTGGGAGTGGATGACAAGACAGACAAGTCAGAAGACTATGAAAAGTTTGATGAAATTGCTCCATTCACAGTCAATATTGACCCGAGCATCTCGTTAAATGATGAAGATTTTCCATGGTTACGGTGCAAAGGGACACACGCGAAGAAAAAGTTTCACACCCAAAGATCTGGGATGTGATCGGCTTCACTATCATCACTTTCTTTTGTGTTTCACACCCAGGAGGGAATGTCTGTAATAGTTAGGGTAGTTATGTGTTTTGGCATTTGAAACGCGAAGAAATTTTATGTGCAAACAAATTCTTTTCATGCATTTACTAATTTTTTTTCCAGCTAAATGACCCTGAAATTGAAAAGCAATTCAAATGAACTCAGAAAGGTTGAAAGTTGGCATGGTATCATAATTTCATACAAATAGCATGTGCAAGAAAGTAGAGAGGGTTATAGCAAAAACTGGATGCACTTCGTGTAGAAAATGGACAATCTTTTTCAAAGTATCAGGGTTTCCGATGAAAACTGAACTATTACAAAGGCATTTCATTTTTTAAATAACCTAAGCATTACTAAATTGAATATAATGATAAAACACACTAATATTAAACATAAGAAAAAAGAATCACTGAAAAAACTTTTGCAAAGTTAATTTATTCACAAACTAGTGATTCACACAAATTTCAAATAATTCAAAATTTGAACTATTCAAATTTGAAATCTACCGGCACTAACAGAAATTTTGTAATTTTTTGTACTTAAAGCAAAAATATTCACAAAGAAACTCTAAATACAGCAAAAAACAACTCAAAAATAAATAAAACAAACATAAATAAAGCGAAAAAATTAAGAAAAAAAGCCCGCCTACTGGGCCAAAGCGGCCTGCATACGACTAGCGACACAACCTTTCGTTCGGCCAGGATGCAGGCCCGCAAAGGCCCAGTAGGCACACTAGGCGAAGAGGACAGGTAGGCCCAGTAGGCCTGGTTAGGAGAGGAGGTCGAGAGAGCTACCGCACTAGGGCTTATGAACCAGTGCGGTAGCCCCTCGACTAGCGAGGTGGGACTAAACTAACCGCACCGCACCTGCGCCAGCGCACCCCCTTTAGTATCGGGTCGTGGCACAAACCGGTACTAAAGGGGGGCCTTTAGTACCGGTTTGTGCCACCACCCGGTACTAAAGGGGGTCGCTTCCCACCGCTTGGCCTGGCCAAAACAGGCCTTTAGTACCGGTTGGTGGCTCCAACCGGTACTAAAGGTACCCTCTATATATGCTAGAGTGCGAAAATTTCGTTTTCCCTCTCTGTTCGTTCCTCTGTTTCTGTCTCCGTCGCCGTTGTCGCCGCCCTCGATCGTCTCCGTCGCCGCCCCCGTCCCCGTCGCCGCCCCCGTCCCCGTCGCCGCCCTCGTCTCCGTCGACGCCCCGGGCCCGTCCCAGTCGCGCCGTCCCCGTCCCCGCCATCGCCGCCCCGGTCGTCGCCTCGCCGTCGCCATCGCCCCACTGTGAGCTCTCCCCCTCTAACCCCTCTCCCTCGCCCCCGGCGGCCACCATGGGCGCCGCCTCTCCCCGAGCCCATACACACACACACAAGCATGCATGATCAACACACACACACACATACACATGTTTAATTAGTTTAGATTAGTTAGATTAGTGTTATATAGAAATTAGTGTTATATAGAAATGTTAGAAATTTTAGTGTTATATAGAAATGTTAGAAATTTTAGTTATCAAAATGTTAGAAATGTTAGAAATTAGTGTTATATAGAAATGTTAGAAATTAGTGTTATATAGAAATGTTAGAAATTTTAGTGTTATTTAGATTGTTTAGATTAGCATAATTAGTATTATATAGAAATGTTAGAAATGTTAGAAATTTTAGTGTTATTTAGATTATTTAGATTAGCATAATTAGTGTTATATAGAAATGTTAGAAATTTTAGTTATCAAAATCCAATCATTATAAAAATGTTACTTTTTGCGGGCATATAGCTAGTATTTGTTCTCGACGATACCCGGCCCGCATCCTCGCCGTCGACACGTCCGCGATGATGTGTGGATGTAAATAAGCCGCCTTAACATCTTTCATCCAATGGAAGAGTAGTAGTGCATGGAATAGTCTAGTAATCGGTTCTATTTTTTACTGTTTGGAAAACAAAAGAATTTCCTTATTTTAAAATAATTATATATTTTTTTGATTTTTTATCTTTTTATTAGAATTGAAACTTCTTTTGATGATGAACATTTTTTGAACACATATTTTTTAAGTATGAATTTTAAATTTTTGTGATCATTTTTAAATGATTTTGTTAAAAAAAGGTTGGATCATTTTTTGGGAGTTTTGTGCATTTTAAAAAAAGTGCAAACATATTTAAAAGCATGAAGGTTTGGAAAGCAAGAAAAATTCACTCTTTATCTTAAAAGTACATGTATGCTCTGTGTCCGCACTTAAAAAAAGGATTGTTAGTGTCCAGACATACTATAAAGTTGAGAAAATCGTCGGGATGTCCTTTGATGGCTTCTCCTTCATCTTGGCATTATCATCAGGGTGGAAGAGGAATGATGTAAGTGGTTTTAGTGGGATATACACACGGTGAAATTGTTGTATGCTATCGAGAGTTTGATAACTAATTCAAAAGTCTTTTCTTAGAATTTTTAAAAGATTTAAATACAAATGAATTTATTTTAGATGGAAGAGTGGTGGTGCATTCAAATGGGATTGTTTATATACATTTTTTTGTTGATATTCGAAAGCAAATAGGTTTTTACTATGCTGATTTTTTTATAGAAAATGTTGGTTGCTGGGTTTGCAAGATTGTGTTCCGTTCTTTTTCTTTTGCACTATTTGAACTTGGCCCAAAGATTGAACCTCACACACTCCCCATCATCAACATAAAAAGGAAAAAAATTCTAGTAAATTTTATGTGGAGGCCACGCCGTGTACGCCTTGTCTAAAATTTCACTCACTTTTAATTATTGTATCTGATAATGTGTTCATAAGATGTGGAAGGCATGAATTTATTTTTGGTGGAAGAGTAGTGGTGCATTCAAGTAAGATTGTTAATATAGAATTTTTTTGTTAATATTCAATTACTATGTTGATTTTTTTAGAAAATATTGGTTGCTTGGTTTGCAAGATTATGTTCTGTTGTTTTTCTTTTGCACTATTTAAACTTAGCACAAAGAACGAACCTCACGCACTCTCATCATCGCCATAAAAAGGCAAAATTTTCTGGTAAATTTCATGTGAAGGTCACGCCGCCTTGTCTAATAGTTCACTCACTTTTAGTTATTGTATCTGATACTGTGTTCATAACATGTGATAGGCATGAGCATTAAACAATGAGAATGATAACGGACAACAGCAAGTACAATTGTAATAGGTGCTCATTCAGCCCTCGCAAAAAAAGGTGCTCATTCAGGATTTTATTTTTTGCAATCGGTAGCACACACACCTGGCAATATCCAGCAGCTTCTGGTCAGTGGAGCCATTAAAAAAAGCAGCACCAAAAGAATCCCCACCGAGAGAGTTATCCTGCGTGGAGTTCTCATCACCAGAGGAGCACTGGCTCGTCTTCTCCGCCCCTACCCCCTCTCCCACGCGCGATGTGCTGCAGCCACACACACCCTTGTGGTGCTCCGCTCCAGCCATAGCCCCCCTCATTTGATCGTCTGTATTGATCACTTACCCACGCTATAAGAAGAAGGGCGTCATGGAAGAGTTTGGGGTCCAAAGCCACACCTTCTTTCCCCCATAGGAACAGAGGTCAGGAGCTGCCGGCAGGGCGCTGCATTCAATCTGACTGATGGCTCAAGATAAGTACGAGACGTACTTGAGATAGATAATTTATGTATTTCGCTATTTCGAATACCTAAACTGCTGCTAACAAGAATAAGTACGGAGAGATTGGATCTCCCTGGCGTAGTCCCTGAGAAGGTTTGAATTCCTCAAGACGCTCCCCATTGAAAAGAACCGAGAAGGTAACTGAAGTCACTAACCTCATCACCATAGAAATCCCACCTTCGCTGAAAAAAAGTGGGCTGGATAGCCGTCCGGGCCAGGGGCCTTTCAGGGTACATCTTAAAAAGGTCACACTTCAGAACCAGTAAAGGGCGCAGTCAATTGCTCATTCATTGCCTGAGATACTTTCCGAGGAACTGTCGACAGAACGAACATCCTCCATTCTTTCAGTACCTTCAGCAGTATAGAGATGTTTAAAGAACTCATTCATCATCCCACTCATCTCCTCTGAAGGGACAACGAAGGATTGTCTAAAGTAGGACCTATTCGTAGCTCATTTCAAATGGGCCAAAGAAACTAGGGCCACAGAGACCCCCCCTGTGTCATGAAAAGAGAAACTTTCGGTAGTCACAAAACCCTATTTTAAGAAATAAGTCATTAGATCCCGTATCAGCTATAGCAGTGAAGTTCTCATAAGCTTTCATCATGTCGAGCTTTAGTGCACACACCTGATCATCTCGTGCCTCTTATATAGTTTCTAGTTTAGGAGTCCGAGCTGGAAGAACAAAAGGTGGAGCTCCGCCCTAGTGTTACCCTTTGCCTCGCTCTTTAGAGGCATGAGTGGTCACAACTTGACGTAGTCTAGCAGTTCTATTTGGCGCACGAATTGCGTATAGCAAAGTTGAAGAAGGCATTCTAGGAGCTAAAGGCGTCTCACTCGTCTCTCATTCGCTCGATGCTTAAGTACCGGTTTGCTTCTACGTCTACGGTTGAACTTGAAGGCCTCGGATTCCGAAACCTGTAGAGCTTGCACGGTGAAGAACAAGTACGTACTTCATACGAAGAAATGGTAGTCGGACTCCTCTGGTTTTCTCCACAGTAGGAGTAAGCATAATCCTAAAGCCGGCCCAATGGGCTATATTTCTTTAGAGTACTCAAAAAGTATGCTTTTGTCAGAGGGAGATTGCCGGGTCTATGTAGAATAGAGAAGCAGCAAAAGAAAATAAATTGAGTAGCCAAAGGCCTCGTGCACAGTATGGAAGGAAGAGGAAAAATGCACGGTACGCAATGTATGATGATGAACGTATGGAGTTAGTTCGGTGGGTTGGTTGGGGAGTAGGGCCGGGGGGAGAAACTTGTCCCTTCTTGATGGCGAGTATATGCTTCGATCGATTCTTGTGCTCCCTATGCGCGTGTTCTTGATCACCGAACAAGTTACAAAATAAGTTTATGCGCTCCTATCCTTGTTCTTGTGAGTCCTTGTGAAGCTACATTGGTGATGGTTGGTGGTAGATGCGGATTACCAGCGAGCTCTGGATGCTACTCTTAGGGATATTATTACTGTGCTTTTTTGCTATGGTTAGTCATGATTACTGATCAGTTGAGCAGTTCTTTTGAATGTACCAATTTTATTTTTTCATTTATTTGTTTCCCCCCATTTGAAACAGGGCTCAAGTCGCTTCCTGAGATGCATTTCACACCTGACTCACCTCCCACGCCTAAAATGTCTCCAGGTAAACGTTTTTCTGCTTGTCTAGTAATTCGGTGAATCTGCGGCCACTAATGCCATTCAGAGACTCTTGGCCATTTCGGCTTTCGCACCATATGATCCCTGCTCATCTGCCCACAACAAAACGGAATTTTTTTATTTTCACTTGCGGTGTTCTCTCCATTTCTTGTTATATGCTGCTATAGGGCTATAGGAATACAAATTCAAACTTGATTGTATGATAAAACTGATTATTGATTCAATTCTTCTACTCACAGCATCTGTTCTATTAACTTGTAACTGCCTACTAATTACAGTATCGAGTGTCCTGGTGATGCGGATGCTATATATATAGTCTTCTCAAACTCTGAGTGCACAGATCTGTTAAGTTGTAACTGTACCTTCTAGTTTTTTAATCTGAGCAATCGTTGATCATCTCATCCATTTGATCGTTTGAACACTACACTGGAATTAATATCTTTGCGGAATCGTTGATCATACTTCGTGTGTACTAATTGAAATCAGTTGTGCATGTCCGTGCTGCTGCCGCCCCAGGACAAGTGAAGTGCCCCCGTCGACTATGGAGGAGCTTTCGACGTCCGTGCCGCGCGATCGGTCGGGATCGGTGGCCTTCAGTTCCTGCCGGATTTCCCTTGTGACGTTAGTCCTCGCAGCAGCAGCTGCAGCCTTGATCACGTTGCTGTTCTGATACATGCTTGTCTGACCTCGCTCTTGAACTTGTGCATGTCTGCTTCGTCTTTCTTGATCGGTTCCTCGTGTTGCATACAATGAAGTGGTGTCATGTGACGCTGGGCATAATCTCTGAAAACTCCTGACTGGTTCGGTGTGGTTTTGTTTATTCAACACCAATTGCCTTAGCTTTCTTTTTCTGAAGGAGACAGAGAAGAGAGTAGCTAGATTTCTTTTTCTATTTTGATTTACAAATGGTCCGGTTTTATTTCAAAATGGTCCGTACTTTTCGATCTTTGGGCTTATTAAGCTTAAGAATCTTACTTAATAGGAGAAAATAGCCTTCTAAACATATGGCTAGCAACTGGTTCACCAGGAGTACGCAAGAAAGGCAAAAGCACTACGAATTATTGATTTAGGAATGGGAATGGGCTAGAACCCTGGGTTCTTCCTTATATAATTAATGGTCTTTTCATTCTAATACTCTATCCGAGAGTTCTCAGTATTTAGCAAAGCTGTTCCTATCTAACGGATAAAAACAGGATCAAATGACAAAGACATTGTTTGTGGAGAAAGAGGTGGCTTTTCCCGGATGAAATGAAACATTTGATTTGTGTAACAGGAGAAAGATTTCCCACTCCTTAGCCATAAAGATATGTGGCCATGAAAAAGGGAGGGGATTCAGTGGAACAGGATTGGCCGGGCGGTAGAGTCGTGGAAACACTTGTTGATTCCTATTTTGGACCCTAGCTCCATGGAACAATATGCTACTGCGGAAACATGGAAGAATTGCAATCTTAGATCAAAACACTATGTGTGGAAAGCTTGATAAGGGTCAGTTACTTGTACATTTGATTAGTATGAGCCACTCACATCGTTTTTTAAGGATAGGTGGGAGTAGGACCCTACAATAAAGAGCAGATAGCCCACATGAATCATGGGAATAACAATACGAGGCCTTTGACGAGTAAAGGAGAAATGCAAGATTTGGATCCGCGATTTCAACAAGTAGTTCATGCTTCGTCGGCAGGGGAGACTATAGGCCATGAAAACCCACCCCTGGTATCTCCACCTGTGGATTGAGAGTCAAAAAGTGTGAATTTCGTATGTCCCGCTGGCACACGATTTCGATTACTTTTCTTGTTTCCCGTTTCAGAGATCCGATAATGGAATGCTAAATCGATATCTGGGGTCGAGCTAGGGTACTTATCCTCCCGTCTATAAATCAATGACCAATAAAAGACCAAAGCGGTGATAAATCAAGGGGCGGACAGGAGCAACATCGTAGCTAGGAACAGGTGCTGCACCGTAGCTATTAGGAAGAAGTACAGCATAGCTACATTCCCCATAGGGTTGGCGCCCCTCTTCTCCAATACAAATTGAATCATAGAAAGGGCTAAGCTATCTTAAAACCTACTATCAATCTGTTTATAGAACTCAATACTACTATCCATGAGATCATCATAACAAAAACTAGAATTGCCCAGCGAAATAGAAATAGAAAGAAATCCAGGGTAACTTGTATCATGAGATGGGTCCATTCCAATTGGAATTCCGTACGGCTACAACTCTTTTTAAACGAGTCGAAGTCCAGTCTTGTCACTTTCCCATCATCCCTTTCCGCATCGTCCTTCTCTATTGGGGGCTCCCAACACCTCAGCCAATTCGTGCAGCATCTTATTCAGGATCTCGGTGCTCCCAAAAGTTGTGAGCGACTCCAGGAACAAGACTCTGCCACCTCTGTGCGTCACCGAATGAAGGAAGGAAAGAGCATGTCGTACATAAACCTGGATTTTTTCCATGTCGTCCGTATCTACGCACGGCACGATACATAAATCCTGCAACAGGAAGCACAATTTTGCTACTGGATCAACATCCACCGTCTTCTTCGGACTCAGACACAAGAACGAAACCGCCAAAAACATGAAACAGAACAAAGAGGAGTAGTACAGCAACTGAATCATAGTCTGACACCGTCGATGGTTGGCTGTCGTGAGGAGGGTGCATTGCAGCAGTTGCTGGTAGGATTTTGGTGTTGCTATGTTCTTGCCGCAGATGATGATATATGTAGATGGGTGAGGTTTTGGACTCGAGATATTGCTGGGAGATCACATTTGCCGTCGCATTCCAAACAATTCGTGAGCCGTTTAGCTGGTTTAGTGGACATTTGCCTTGTTGATCAACTGTTTGGTATACCCAGTTCTGTAGAATTGTTTTGTGCCTGGAACTCCGAACGACCCTTATACTGTTTTGCTTTCTGCTACTTCTTGTTCTGCTTTGCCGAGAGAATTTCACCTCTGTGGAATGCCCTATAGCTATATTTAGCTATATTACTCCTCTAGCTATATTTAGCTAGTTCACCGCTGTATACGACCAAGGTTTACACCTGAGAGTCGTAGTAAATCCTTGCATTCGTGAAACTGACCAGATGAGAACGAAACTGGTGGGAACAATCAACTATACGGCAGCTGCGAAGTTCTAGTTGGCTTCTGAAAATCAACTATGCTGAAATAGATTCTCTTTTGAGAGCCCTACATATACCGATCAAACATTCCATTTCAGACTTGTCTGCTTTACTATCTAATAAGTTTGATAGAAATCAAGGCGGGTATAGCTTCCTTTGATCCATACCGTAATATTCAAGCTGACTTTGTCAACTTATTCCCCTTTTTTCAGGTTGAATTGACAACGCTGTACTTTCTTCAACCATAGGAATCAGAATTTCGTAGGTAGAGGGGGCCAAGGTGCCAGAAACATGGATTTCATGGAAACAAGGTAATCCGTAGTTGGTAGCAGATGTTCCGCGGGATCAGATATCCTCCGTCTTGTCTCTGCATTCGAGGAATGCTTGTAGCTGTGCTAGGCGTGAGAAGAACTCTACAATACGATTTCTACGATTGGTACCAGATTGGAATTCATTCTCGGAACTCTCCTCTAGAGAATGGCCTGGCTAAAGAGAGTGATAGATCCATCGTGTCGTGTGGAAACTAAAGCTAGGCGCCGCTATTCGTCCTCAGCCGTATTCTCATTCTGGGAAAAGGTATGGCTCGTTCTGGGAAATGATCAGTAGTAGTGGTGGATGGCAGGTATGGAAGGATCCCGGCAAGTTCCTATCTGAGATTACCACCGGCCCTGCCCTGAGCTGACTTCTTTGTTAGTAGTGAAGTGTTTTTTCACTTAGCTGGAAAAGTCCATAATTCGATTTGACCTCGGGAGCCTGTCCATGGATCTGATCAAAGTATGATTCCCTAGTGCCAAAAGTCCTAAAGCCTATGGCGCCAAGCATGGGGAGTCCGCGGAGAAGAAAAACTCTATTTTGCTATGGGCCAAAACTAGTGTTTTTTCGGATTTCTAGTCTAGTTTAAGTGCAGGGCTAGAGAGTTCTCTTCCAGTATTCTTAGCTGACTGTCCGCTTGCTTGACTCGAACAAATAGCTTTTGTTTCCACAAGGCAGATCCCATTCCTCGAATGCAAAGGACAAGAAAGACGGATTCTGGCTGGAAGGAAGGGTTCTCGTATTGGTTCTTCTGGTGCGCTACTTCCTTGTGCTGTGCCAGATTGGAATTGGTATCGGAATCCTGGTTGGTAGAAGGAAGCTCGGGTATTGCTTATTATTGAAAGCACTCGTTTGTTCCGGCTCGTGAGTTGAAAGCACTCGTTTGTTCCGGCTCGTGATGTGTCTGACGCATGCATAGAATCAAGATCTATTGAGACCAGGATGTTTGTTTCTTCCTCGAAACAAGAGATACGCTCTGGCTTATTTGCATTCGACCGGAGAACCTCACTTATCAACTGCCCTGGATTGGATCTACTTACGATTTGAGAAACTGGCTCCAGAACCCCTGTTTTTGATGCAGAATCGGTGGTTCCTTCTCTTTTTCGTGATTTCATCCATAAATCAATGGAAAGAGCACTTTATTCAGTGAATTGACACGTTCCTGATGCTTTTACAGTAGCAGCAGTCTCGGTAGCAGAAGTAGATCCGAGTGTAGATACCGGGATCATATCACCACTATTGACTATTTCAATTCATTCACATCTGCTCGTATCAATCAAAGTTTCCTATCAAGCAATCCCAGCAGCAATCAAGTTGGCACCCACTATATAAGATGCACTATTTCCTGATCTTGTCCCAAACCCAACTCGGCACTTTTAGACCTGGCCTGGATCCCTCCCTTCTCCGACAATATATGCAACCTTAAAGAAAAGAGACCACTCTCAGAACGACCCTTCGGAAAGCCCCACAACAAGCTATCCCAGAAGAAATTGTATAACTTGGCCAAAGTATTCACTTCCAGTTCCCTTTGCAATAAGATCACAGTAGATACTGTTTAGAAGGCTCACTCCCTCGTCTACAAAAAAGAGATGTGTGCTTACTTCTTGGAGATTGACTCCTGCCGGTAAGTGCACACCTCAGTAGTATCTCTATAGACTTTATAGAGTATTTCCAATTGATAAATGATTTGTTCTTTAAGAACATCTTTGGATATATCAGTTACTTGTGTTTCAACATTAATAGCATTTATGTGATGGATCATCCGGCCAGCCCTAACGGCGACAAGAATAGCTATCGACAATGACAAACCCAATGAGACAATATACTCAAATAGAATCGTTTCCATAAAAATCTGCCATCATTTTTTTAGTCATACTTGTCCCTTAGCGGACTCACTCTTGTCTTGCTTCATCTAAGGAGTGATAAGTGCCAGGAGTCTGCCTCTAGCATCAATACATGTCCTAGTTACGAACAAAGAAGCGGTGCTGTCTCCTTAGCGTTAGCGGCCTTATGCCTATTTCAGTATACGCCCGTGTCAATATGTCTAGACTTACCTATACCCATGCTTCCTTCTTCTTTGACTAGCTTGCTTCCCCTATCAAATAGAACGGGAATGACTGCGTGCTTGGCCATCGTTAGTAAGCCCGCGTAGGGTAGGACCATCATCGAGCAAATGTTCCTTCAAAGGCGCGGAGCGTGCTATGGCAGATTTTCATCCCGCAAGAGGATGCGCCTAACTAAAACGCCGAAAGGCAGTGCAGCCCAATCCGTTGCTTTGCTTGTTGGGTCCACTTTTTGAAAGTTTCTTTGTTCGTAACATTAGTAGTTACTCACTGCATTAGTAGTTACTCACTGGGTGGGTGCACCAACGGCTTTCTAGGAATTTGAGTTGCTCAATACGGACGGAAAGATTCTTTCGTGAAATAAAAGAACGGCAGGTTGATGAGGGAAAGGAAACCAGATCTTTTTTCTATGGTATGGCCTGGGTGGCCTAAGCGAAATCCCGAGATATGAAGGAGCCGATCAATCTACCCGCCCGAGGTAAGCTTGCTCCTCACTTGAGTTGAAGCTGCCTCCGCTCCCTGCCGTCATACGGATTGATTTACTTTATCTTGACATACGCTACGCATATATTTGCTAGAGATATCAATCGAAATAGGAGCTTTCTGAAAATAGAAATCGATATATCCATGGTATTGAATGGACAAGAATTGAATGGGATTGTGGCACCCAGTGATACACTACGCCATGTTACGAACAAAGAAATGATCAAGAATTTCATTATGGCATGGCGCTATAGGCCATCGATTCGGTTATAGGAGTAGACGCGGGCAATGGCAAAGAGGAACATTTGGATGGACGACCTCCAAGACACGAGTCACTACTTTAGAACTACGTTATTCCCTGGCGTCAGGTACACATCCGGGGTTGAAGAAGGGACGCATATCAAATAAATGCGATCTAGATCCCTTTAACAGATTAGCAGCATCTTCGCATTCCGAGCCGAGACTATTATGATTACCTACCGAATTGGAGGAATCAAAGATCCTTACTTGAGGAACTTAACTGGCACTCTACTGATTGGACTTTACCGACTTCAGAAACCAGACAAGATTCTATACCGAGCTGACCTATCAACCAGACGGACTTGAAAAACTGACCTGTCTGCTATTGTTATTGCCGGGCCTCCAGACCATACCAATTCACCGAGTTAGAAACCGGACCAGAGCTATTAACCGACTTGACGTGCTTTCCTGACTGACAGACCGGACAGACCAATCCAACGAACTGACTTTGCTAGCTTATCGAGCCGAGGAGACAAGACGGATCCATATAAGGATACCAGCAACCCGAAGAGAAGAACCCCAGTTTATTAGAGAGATCCGTTCTATTTCACTAGTTGGGTTTCTGTCTCGGCCTGGCATCTTTGGACAAGAATAAGAAGTATAAGTAGCAACTTCCTATTCCTTAGTACTTTCCTGTAGTGTAGTTTCTCAAACCAGTGCTTTTCCTGGAATGGATAGAATTCCTCAACTCTAGGAAAACCTGGTATGACAAATTCCGTATAATATGCAAAATTCCGTTTCCGTATAAAATAAATAAGTAGACTAGCTCTGGACCGGAAATCGAAACCCTGGAAACAAAAGACAGGACAGGTATGAATCACTAAACCTGAGAGCTTCCTTCTCTTCTCCCAAAGCCAACTCTGGATTTTCCTCCTTCCGGCAAAGTCAGAGTGATGCTATCTCTCCTCTCCCCGGCCCTCCGGGATGAAGAATGTCCAACATCCTCTTCTTGGATACCAGATTCCATCCTTATCCACCTGGCTAGAAGCTGGCTAGAAGATCGAATTTCTTGGAATGAGTATCTTTGAGGTGTTTACGTAACTCATCCAGTCCAGAAATAGCTTGACCTGTCCAATTTCGAACGAATCAAGATATCCTATCGTTCCGGTAGCTATAGTAGCTATCTGTTCTTCCACTGGGAGAAGGTTTGATTGGGATTGTTTAAGCAATTCCCGTCATAAAAACAATGGATTCTGGCTAGTTTTATCGAGAGCAGAGGCGAATAATAGGCTTGTCACTCTGCGAATTGAGCTAGTTCCTATTTGGATTTGCCAGCTACTTGTTTCATTGCGGCACATTTGAGCCGCTGATCCTACTCTGGAAAGTGAAATACCCACATGAATAGCAGGTCGAATTCCGGCATGGAATAGATCCGCAGATAAGAAGATTTGTCCATCTGTAATGGAGATTACATTAGTAGGAATATAGGCGGAAACCACTCCAGTTGGGCATACTCTCTTCGCCTAAAAGAGAATTGCATTGAGTGGCTCTTTCTAAAAGGCGTGAATGCCAATCAAATAAACCCTATCCTTATGGAGAATAGAGATCCACCCACCCACCTTCTATATTCTCCCATCCCCGAGGGAAGACCACGCACGGCCGAGAAAGAAGTGTCTCGTATTCAGCAGCTCGCCTAAGTCCTAACGTTAGTGGAAAGAGTAAGATAAGAAAGCTTAAGCGTGGTAGCCCACAGACCAAATATGAGAAGTTATGTTTTTAAAGCTTATTATTGAGTCTATTACTATCCTTTTGAAATTCTTGGTCCTCAGATCTGATACCATAACCAGCATCTACATGCTCATGCTGCAAACTATCACATAGGTCCTATTTCAGGTTCATTTACTTTCTCAAATAAGTAACTTTGTCTAATGTTCCCCGAACGAGTAGTTAAAACAACCACCCCCTGATCCGAAAGGAATGGGTGTTCCTGAGGCTTATTCAAAGGGCTTTCTAGTGAGTTAATGGGGAATGAGGGTATCACCCATAACCAGTTTGAAGATGCAAAAATTCTGTTCTTGTCAAGGAGGGGGATTAGCTACACAACCAAGGAAGGCCTTTTTAGATTATTAATATTCTGACTGCTTTTCACTCTTGTCTAGATCTTGCTTTTGCTTAGAGGGCAGGCCGCAGGACAAAGCAAGAGCTTGAATGCGAGGGGCGCTGCGAATGTTTCCTTCGAAGGAGCCTGTGAGCCAGCGATAATTAGACCCGTTAGTTAGTAGGGACAACTTGAAGTAGGGACAACTTGAATACTCCGCCTGTGTCTAATCATCCACTCGACCAGCCAATGAAACGAATTGAGATGAAAGTGATCGAAAGTTATCTCCCGTAGAAGGAGCTATGTTTGCGAAGGATCGAAGAGAGCGTTGAGGGCGCTAGCAACAGCGTGTTTGTTTCAACACAAGAAGTGCCGATCCAAGCTTTAAGAACTCAATCGTCCGTCCGACCGAATCACTCGTTTATGGCTCTGATTCCAAGTCAGGGTTTAAAACAGCGGTGACCCAGCTAGTTGAAAAGTTTTTACTTGGAACACCAGACATGAGAGCCAGCTACAGAGACAGCTAATGATATCAAAGTTGACGAAACAAGAGAGTTTCATTCAATTCTTTTCAGAGTGTACGCCTATGATCAATAGTTCCTTATGTAAAGGATCTTTCCCTTCTCATATTCTATTCGAGAGTTCTCAGTATTTAGCAAAGCTATTCCTATCTAACGGAGGGCTATTGGATCAAATGAAAAAACATTGTTGAGAAATAGTAGCCACCCGAAGTAGAGGGAATCCAACCTTGCCCAGTCGATGCTCAAGTGGCCCAAAGAAGCAATCTGAAAAGGGAAGAGCTTGTTCTGAAGGAACCGCACTCAAAGGGAATGTTTACTTTATCAAATCATTCTTACTCCTTGGTTACCCCTGATGAAACGAGCCTATTCATTTGACCATTCACTAGTTTGTAAACTGCGCCTACTTCATGCACAGAACTCCGCTCTACTGGAGGCTTGGCATGCTCGAAAAGAAAAAAAGCGGAGTCAATCTTTTCAAATTCCTTGCGAACAATACCGAAGACTTGCGGCGTGTAGTTGCTTGCGTGAGATTTCTCAAGATTGTAGAAAGGGGTTTTTAAAACAGGTTCCTTCCGTCTGAGAGGCTTTGCAATCCAACTCAGTCTCCTTTGTGTGCGCGCACACGCAAGCCAAGTTTCACTTTTAATACCCCTGCCTTCCCGACCACGGATAGGCTGCGGGGCTTTGCACTTCGGCCCCATTGTGTGAATACCACATCAAGCTGACAGGATTCGAACCTATGGCCCTCTGTACCCAAAACAGATGCGCTGACCAGACTGCGCTACACCTCGTCCCCCCCTCAGAACATATGGATCTACCCGATCGATAAAGAAAAGAACCGCAGCGCTGTCGCCCACCCCGCTTTGGGCACGGGGAGGCGAGAACCACCGCTTTTAGGAAAGAAGCCTACAATTTGATTCTCGTCTCGTTTCACTTGCATTTTATTTCGTTCAGTCTCGTTCTGAGAGTGGAATCGAACCACTCACTCCGTTTGGATTTCGAGTCCAAAGGGCCCAGCCAGCGAAAGAGGATTTACAGTCCCACGCAGCCTGCCAGAACCTTTTTCTTGCTTGATTTTTATACGATTTTTTGAGCAACTAGCGCGAAAGCCGTTGCGCGTTAGCGCATCCGTTTTCTTGCTTGATTTTTATACGATTTTCTGAAGTGATCTGTCCAACTAAGTAGAAAAGGACACTAGAGTGTGGCTACACGTGGTATAGGGCTGCTCGTCCCGCCTGGTGTTGAGAAATGACATCCAATCTTTCGGTACCTATCATATATTCTAGGTGGATAAACTTATTTTTGATCAGCATCAATGGGAGATCTGATGTTTTAGAATGACCTTCCCCCGATCAGAGAAGGGGCTTGGTCTGGAACGGATTGAGACGGAAAGCGGTAATCAATCGCCGCGTGGTGGAACGCTTGTTGGAGAAGGGTAAGCGCCTCCATGTCGTAGGGGTGGGTAGGCCAATAGAAGACTAGGGAACTTAGCCTAGCCACTCAGTTCTGCCCCGAGCCAAGTCTATTTAGTGTCAGCGAACACATACCACTATCTATATATAGGTTTTTCTTTTTCTTAGAGGTTGTCGCTTAGGTCCTTGGACCCTTCCTTCATGAAGCTTGAGGAAGCACTCACTTTTCTATCCACGGCATTCTTGGTTCTGCACTTAGTCTTGAACCTGTGTTGGTTTGGGACGTCAATCTCATTCGTCAGCGGTGTGTGCCGCGTACTATGATTGCTTTCTTCTTGCTGTCAAATCCCAGTCTATCTTTCACTGAGCTTCCTTCGCTTGGAATTCAAAGTCCAAAAAAAAGAAAGAAAGCGTACTGTGAGGTATGAATGATCAAATGTCTACGGGTGTCATTGAATATCATGGGGTACGAACTTCTAAGGTCATGGCGTAGGGTATTGGATAGGCTGGTCCGCTGGTCGAAGTCATTGCAGGGTGTGCTACGGACAGCTATTGTTCCTGGGCATTTCCTTTCTCTCGTCATCACGCCAACATACACAAGGCTTGCCTTCACAGGGCCCCACCTTGACTTGCCATCATGGCTACACTCTTTTCATCAAAGCAACTCTTCTTAAGAAGACCCCTTGGTCCCCACAACGAAGTTCCTCCATAGAGAACCCAACTGCACAGCACCATCGCAAAGGTTTCTTCGTAACTCGATTAGTCTCACTCAAGAGAACTCATCTACACGGAAGGTCTTTTAAGTGCCAGTTGTACCCGCACAGAAGTTCTGCGCCCTCAACTACACCAGGATGCCCCCTGCAGTAGCATCACAACTTTTCTCACCATGGACAGCTCGCCAGTCTTCTTGCATCAGCCACACCTAATTACAAATGACCTTGGCCTCTCCATGCTCGTCATTTACATTTAAACTGCACACCCCCTTGTTGAGGTCTTACTCCAAAGGTACGGCCTCTAGCACATGACCATTCCTCACTCAAGTCATCGACACCCTCGTCGATGTACGTGTTGAAAGAAGAAATTCCACTATCTCTCAAACGAAATGAGGTTTTTGAACTCCTATATAACAGAGTTTCACTGATGCCAAAGGGGGTTTTCCTCAAACGATTGGAACCAGAATAAAATAAAAAAAAAGAATGAAAGAGTCAATCTATCTTAGTCAAGGCACTCGCTCTGCCACAAAGGGAGGCACTGGCAAAATCTAAATAGAAAAGAGATGTTTCCAATTAAACCATAGATGTCCACTTCATACTTATAGTATTCTATTTCGGCTTGCTTGGGTTCATTCAAGGCATCTTCATATCTATTAAAGAAATCAATCAGCTCCTAATTAGGTCCCCCAAGGCGAGCGAAGTGACGTTTTTATTTCTCTTCCTCCGGTCAGAAAAAAAAAAGATTTCTAGGACCGGATGCATAACAAGAAAAGACAGAATAGTAGTGGTGCCTGCGCGCAAACAATCTTAGAACTGAGCTCTTGTAAAGGTGGGCGTTCCTACGCTCAAAGCCCATATCTCAGATGCATGCCCATTGGAATAGCCCATCACCAGGATGAAATTATCCATTTAGCGCAGTTCCCCTTTCCTCTCTTCTTATATAAACTTCACATCCTAAACACCAAAAGGAAGGGAGAAGCGAACTCGACCTGGTGGTTTTTTATCATTTCATTGACCTTCGAACCGCTCTTGCCCTCCCCTTTCACTTTCTTTCCTAAATGTGTGACTGATACCAATCCCTATGTTGTACACTCTTCCACTAACTAGAGAGAACCATGCCTGAAGTAGAAAGAACCAATTACAAGTGTTCATAGTGGTCTAAGAAAATCAACCCTGACCGTGAAGGTTCCTAGTGTTGATACCAGTTGTTGGAGATAATGGAAGGAAGCAACAAAATAGAGAGAGGATCCAGTGTAATCTTAACTACATCTCAGCTCTTATACAAAAGCTTATGTTACAATACATGGTACCAGTCCAATTTATAGAAAATAGCAAACCGACACAAAGTCATTATCGACTCAAGTAACAACTATTTCGATTTTGTTCACAGCTCATTCCTAGCTAAGACATAACGGCGGGTAGGCAAACAACTTGATTCAGGTCAATACAATACTCTTCTTCGAACTTGCAAGCTTGGGACACAAGCGTAAACTGAAAAAGAAGTAAGACCAGGTACACTGCTAAACATAAGTATAAAGAGGTGGAAGGCTGGCTGTGCTTGTGCTCACCTACAGGTCTGTCCCAGCATACAGTATCGAAAAAGACTGTCTCTTATTTTTGATTTGTCTGAATCAGCGTATATTAACTAATACTACTTTATCCAGTCAATAATGAATTGAAAGGTCGTCTTTAATTCAAAAGTGCATAAGCAAGCAAGGAACGGAAGGCATGCTAACTACACTACTAGAGTCAAGAAAAAAACGACACTACAAACCAAACTACTTGAGTAAGAATCAAAGCTTATTGAAGATGCTAGAAAATCTATGAACAAGTACCAGGTTAGTAATTCAATTGTGATATCTTCTGCAGCGTTTTCTCTCTGTTGCTATTCTCAGCACTTTGGAAAGTATCTATGCAAAGGAATTAGTATTAAGAATAGCTTGGTTTGGTGCAAATGTAATATAAAAAAGGCATTCCCCTATATGCTGTTAGATGTACTGCAAAAAGGTCAAGTTAAAGAAATATTAGGAAAATTGTTTCGGCTGTCTGTGCTATCATTTTTCTGGAAGCTTTTAAGCCTGTTGTCCAGATGCTGCTGCCTAAAAGTAGTTCTTTTAAATTGTTTTCTTGTGGTCTTGTTCTCTGTATTGTTTTTGGAAACAAAGTACTCTGTATTGTTCATGTGCTGAACTTCATAGTTGGAGGTAGCACAGCAGCAGCAGCTACTCTCACCAGGTGCCTTTCGCCAAGGATACCGTCAACCGATTAAACCTTTGCTAATGGTGGAATTGCCAAACCTTTGCCCATGCCGAAAAAGAAGCCAAGTCCGATTCAATAATTACCTTTCTTTTGTCTCTATCTTTGGACTGAATCAGAATCAGAAGAAAAGCAAGGCTATCCTTCGTTGCACACCTAATGGAAAGCACTGGCTAGATTTCCGATGAAGGAAGCCGTCTACTAACCGGAATACTACAGCAGAGGACAAAACTAGGGACTTCGAAAACGAGGATAGTTTGCCAGGTAGGGATACCGTTGTTCGAATTGAAAAAAGATACCTTTCCCCAGAGAGATAGGATTCGAAAACAAACCATTCATGAAACTCATGCAGGAGCATGCGGTGGTCACATTAATGGACATGCGCTAGCTAAGAGAACTTCTTAAGTTAGGGTACTATTCTATTGGCTGGCTTACTATGGGGAAGGGGAGAAGGCAAGCCGCGTATGGATTGATCCCTAATTCAGTTCTTTTTTCGTGGTTTTCTTTCCATCTCACAACTTCCATTTCTTGAGCCGACCTTGCCCGCTGGAGGTATGATTCCGATCTTTGAATCGAATTGGATTTTTTGTCTTAAAGTGAGGGCGATGAGTGGGGAAGGAAGCTGACGATTTTATTAGTGTGTAAGGTGGCCCCGAGAGCTGAACCAAAGCCGGCCGTTTCGAGACCAGGGAGCTTTAACAGTTTCTACTTAAACTATGTGTTCAGCTATGTGTTCAGATTATGCTATTTTATTAGTCGCTTTCGGTCTCGATTCGCCCTTACCTCGGAGGGATCAACTACTTCGCTTAGGCAAAAGATTGAAAAAGTCTGTATCTGTCTACATGTGCCTCCGTCTATGTTACCCCTTCCCCGGAAAGGAGATTATACGTTTAGTAAAAAAACGAGAATAAAAAATCAAAAAGAAAGAAGAGAAAGAACTGGGAGTTGGCGCCTACATAACAGGTAGCTTGCTTACCAAGCCGTCCTGGCAAGCTCCTACAGTTCTCTTATTACTCTTGACTTGACTTATTAATAAGAAAACTACTCACTAACAAAATGAAAGACGATCTAGAATCTACCCAAGAAGATAGAGAGTCCCACATACGAGAAAAGGTCACAAATGGAGTTGAACCAAGTAACATTGCAAAGGCATAATGATAGTAGGGTCGGGATATCCCCGCCCTCCGAACCGGACGTGAGGGTCTCCCCTCATCCGGCTCTCCGCAGGGGAATCTCCACTCACTGCTTCCCCTAATATCCTCCCTTTACCACATCATGGGGGTTTACAGGAGATCCCAGAGACTCGCTCGGAAAGGCTGCTATACCAAACATTATTACTTAACTACAAAGAAAGAAAAGACTATAGTAGTCACTAGACTGACTATAGTAGTCCGTCCGGCTGCTCTTGCTTAAATCATTACTCTTCATTCTCCCGTGCTCTAGCAATTGCGCTCCCTAGACCACTACCATTTAGTTAGGTAGGGACAATCAATCCATAGTTACGGGAATAACGGAATGCATGGGGATAAAAAAAATAGAAAAATGCAGATTTTCTATGAAATCCTTTCTTTCCATAGATGTATCTGGTCTGAGACGGTACAGTACTCTACGAGATGAATGCAATGGGATGGATGGTAGAGGGCTGCCTGCGCCCAAAAGCGATGATTCACTTGTCCCCTTGTCTATAGGGACCTTGTGGCATACAACCGCCACGACTCTTGCGTTATAGCCGCCCCTTTCTCTCTTTCTTTTGACTGCCTCGTGGACGGACGAAAGAAGGGAAGTTACAGAAGGGGGCAGTGAAGGCTCGCCAAGTAGACAGCAAGCCCCCACCCCGTCAGTCCTGTGTTGCCGTAGCGTGCCCTACTTCAATAAGGTATTACCTCGCCGATTTTAAAGGGGATGGGATTGGATTCATTCACTTGCATTCCTGCTAGCACTACAAAAAGCTCCGGTCTTAACGCCCCTACGGAAGCTGTGCAGCCTTTCCTCGGGTTCGTAGAGTCGGGTTTCCCGTTTACCCACAACGGAGGAGCCGCCCCCACCAACCAAAGCAGGTAGGCGGCCACGGTTCATAACGCACTCTTCGCACAACAGATCCACTTTGAAGTTGACTTATTCGCTCGGCCAATCGTCGGAATGTGTACGAGATACCATAAGGGCCCAATATCTCAATAGCACCCTTGTCTAAAGCTTCGAATGAGACTGAATATCCGAAACGCAGGAACGATCTGACTAGAAAGTCATTCAAAACTTCATCGAAAAACCAGCGTTTATTGAAGAAGCTATAGAGTCGATTACAAAAAGTACTAGTTTGAAAGGCTCGTTGGAATTGATCCGCTACGAGATTTACATTATACGCTAGAGAAGCACCTGAAGTACTAAACAGAATAGGTATTAGTTTTGTAATGGTTGGGGCAGCAAACTCGGATTCGGCAAGAATCTCATTTTTTGGTAGTACGAAGGGGGAATTGGCCCAAAAATTGGATAGGGGTAAAGACGCAGCCGGGTGCCGGCGGCTTATTCAAGTGCCCCCCGAACCGCGCGAAATGGTCGCCTATTACACGGCTCACAAACTCTGCCTGGGGTGGGGCTACCTATTATTCGTAGGCGGTACGTACGGCGCACGCAGGGCCTCGGTTTGCTGCGTGGACTGTCTATGCATTTCCTACAGAGTGTAATGGAACCCAGCTCAGCTCCGCCGGGCCAAAAGAAAACAACAGAACAGCCGGAGGCGAAGAGTAGAGTATAGCCAAGGGGCTTTCGTCGTCCGTAAAGGACCTAACGGAAGACCGTGCTCCGAAGTGTGCACTTCGAGTTTTGTTTTAAGAACACTTGGCCTTACCCCTTCGTTTTGAGCCATGTCTAGGTAGAATCGGCAAGATTGAACCGAGGCCCGCCCGGGCACCGCCGGGGGACAACCAGACCAACCAGTAGGCTTTCTTTCCGAAGTTTCCTCCCAGGGCCCTTAAATCATTGAATTCATAGGCATAGGGGCGTCCCAGGCAGTGGTTCATTCAATGAGAAAGAAAGACAGGAGGGCAGGATTCGTCGTGTCGGGCTAATTCATTCTGGGAAAAAAGGGGGAAGGGAGTCACCTGAGCTATGCGAAGGGAAGGAAGTCGTGGGCTGAGCCGGAGGTCACTTTTCCCGATCCATCCCGAAGGGTTTTTTCCCTCTCTCACCCCATCATCGTACCCAGTCCTGCTATCGGCTCAGCCCTATCTATTCATCTCTTTTTTTTACATGGAGATTTTTTGGATCTCTCTTGTTCATAGATCTTGAAAGAGGATCAATAGAAATTTCTCAAAGGATCTATCTATAGAAAGATCTAGATCTCTATCATCATCTATCTCTATATCTAGATATGGAAGAACCCTCGAAGCCTGTCCCCGACGACGATGCCCCCTGGGCGAAAGGAAAGGGGCCGCCATTCTCTTTCTTTCCTCAATCGTTCCGATCATTTCTCTCATTCCCTTTTGTTTGTTTTTTCGGGTTGGTTCGTTTCCTCCTCCTATCTACGCAATTCTCTGTCTTCGTTCGTGATCATCTTAGGCGAAAGGATAGGTATAAATTTTGTGGAGGGGCGGCTGTGAAAGGGCGATTCCCCCTTTTCCATTGAAGTAGGGAAGGGGGTGATTGATCTTTTTTTGAATCAGGCCTTACTGACCAAGTGGTGGTATAAGATTCATTGCGGATGAAAAGAAGTCCTTGTGAGCGGAGCTACAAAAGGAAGTTCAAGCTCAAGAAATCCTCTCAATAGGGATTGGGCAAGCAAGCTGTTTGTTTATTTGATCTTACCCGGTTGTGAGACGGGACGTGAAGTCAACCAAGTACATGTGTGTTCATAGTGTCCCCGGCACCTTCCTCCTAGCTGAGTATGGATGCTGAAGTTAGCTGGAGTGTGGGGCGAGTGCGTGGTAGATGGAACTCCTATTTACCGCATTTCTTCTTGCACTTCCAACTTGAAGAGGAAGAAGCATCTCTCTTTGCATCTTCAATAGATAGGAAAAAGGATCTTGACCTGAAGCCTTCGACCAAAGAAAGGGAGACTTGGTGAAGTCAGAGGTGGTTTTCCTTCCCTAGATTCATGGAAGGACTTTTTGAAGTTTGAGTGAGGAAGGAAAGCGGGAAAGGTCCGATACAAAGGAAAGGGTTGCGAGGCTTAACGATTTAGAATATAGCTGTTGAGGTGGCACCTGTTCCCCCGGGGCAGGGGTATATGCCCGTAGCTTTCTTCTGTCACTTCTTTCAGATCAATGAAGTGGAAAAGTAATAGAGTAAGGGACCCTTGTTTACAAAGAAAGCTGTCACTCCAAGAACTCGAAGTCAAGCATCTTCGGGAATATCCAGATTAGTCTTCAACTAGAGAAAGGATAGGAATCTCCTTTGCTGAGTTTTCTTCTCCAGCGGATGTAGCGGTAAAAGATTCTATTCTTTCCGCGGTCTAGTTACGTCTTTCCTCTCCCTATCTAAAGAGCTCTATTAACATAGACCCTCTCCTGACTCTCTATCATTTTAAGAAAGCAGCAAATCCTTCTCTCTATTCTACTATCCGATCTCGTCTGTTGAAAATCGATCTGAAATATGGTCATATCTTCGTTATCCCAATAGTAAACCTTCTTACTTCTCTTCGCATCTCGAAAGACGCAAAAGATCTGTTATTAGCTTATTTATAAGCTGTCGAAGGTCCTTAAAAGCCTTGATTTGTGGCTTACGGCTTACTTGCCTTTTTCCTTAAAGCCTATATAGACAGACATAGACTGAGGGCATTCTGGGCATCCATGCTCCTGGCAATGGCAAGATCCGAGATGTCAGTTGCTTGTCTTCAAGCCTCAACCTTATTCTGACTCCTACTAGGGCAATCAGGTTTAAGTTAAGCCCGAACAGCTTAGTTTTCCACTTCTCTTCCGACACAAGCTTCTTTGCCAAGCCTTCCCCATCAACTGGAAATCCAGTAAGAAAGGCAAGGGGCGCAACGGCAAGGCAATCTCAAATCATAATGGGAGTTTTATTTAGGTTTATTTAGATAGATTCGCCTTTGGGGTTGTTACAGAATCGGTTCTTCAAGAAGGAGCTCTTAGTACGGTGGATGCATCGAATGCAAGCTGTAAGGAAGAATAATTCTCTTAGCAGACAAGAATGAAATTCAATTAGTCCCACACTTCCCGCAGGAATCGAAGAGTACGCAAGCACATTCATTTAATGGGAAAGCTTTCCTTGGCTAGGCCCCTATGAAGAAAGATGCCAATTCCCAAAAGCAGTAACAATAGCAATAGCAGTAGGAGTAGCATTAGGAATTAAGACCGTCAGGCCTCATTCATCAAAGTAGCAGTCCTTAGGGGCTGAAAAAGAGCCCAGATTCCCCGCAACAAGCTTGGAAAGGAAGAAGACACGAAGGGAGGAGTTCCGCTTAGCCTTTGCTCCTCTTTGATAGAAGTAGCTCTTTTGTTTGCCAGAATGGCTTGTTAGCAAGAAAATGCCTTCTTAGGAAGTGAAGAAGAATACGCCTGCTTGAGAATGCCCTCTTGTTGTTCTCGAAAGATGGAGGGGGGCAGATTTCACTAAGGAAAGGAACTGAACTAATGGACGAGGAGGAAGAGAATATAGAAAAATTGCCGACATTCAAGCATACTATAGATGTTCCAGAACTGCTAAAGGGAAGTTCTAGTAGAAAGGACAACTAAGCGAAAGGCCTTCTTAGAAAGGTAGAGTGACAGGTAATGCCCTATTTCCTAACAGTGAAATCTAAGATCAGACAAGAAAGAAGCTAAAGGCTAGGCAAAGAAGACGAGGGAGAAATCGTAGGTGAAAACGTTGGGTTACCAACTCGGGTGGGTTCTCACACCAAAGTTCCTTTGTTTCGGGCAAGCCCAATTACAAACAAAAGAGAAGGTCGGTCCCGTACTCAAACCAAATCAGAAGGGCGGTACTCACTCGGATGGAAGAATCCCAGGTCGGTCCCATACCCGAACAAAGGCTAGACCGAAGGTCCCGTCCCACGGGTTAGGTGCTTAGCTGAAGGTGGAAGGCGAAGCCAAGGCAAGAGCAAGGGTTGAAAGACAATATAGAAGAAGGGCGTCATGGAATTAATAGAAGAAGGTCGTTCAATGCTTTGATCCGCGCACCTTATTTCTGATTGAACCACTTCCTCGAAAGGACATCGTATCGGTGCCAGAATATGGGCTAGCGGTACACCAACCTCCCCACCAACTGCTACGCCCCGCGGGGCTTCTTCCTAGCGCTATTGAAATGATATTCCTATTATTGGTCCTAGCAATATCCCTGGAACAGGGCACGGCACCTATCCAACTATGTCTTGTTTCGGTTTCCGGATCCGAATCTTTTGTTATACTTATGTATGGATGATTGTACACAACAGGTGTGGAAAGTGCGATAGAGCTCGAAAATGGATGCCCCTATTTCAATTTAATAAGTGCTTGTGCAACGGCTTGAAAGTGACAGACTGAGTCAAGTGACCTGTTTTTTTCACATGATCCAGAATTGCACGAGAACCTACAAGTCCTGTTATCGTTCTTAATTCGATAGCCACGGGACAGCCGTTTTCTCGTCTCTCAGCCTTTCTTATACCTGCACTGACCTCAACGGTATCCAACCTGCAAAAAATATCTATACCCATTAGCTCATCACGCCAACAGTTCTCTTGGGTTGACTGAACCTACCTATCCGAAATCCCTGTTGCCAACTTCTTACTGCACAGAAGCAATGGAACAGTATCGTAAAGTGAAGTGAAGCAAACAAACCACTCCTTTGGAATTGATGGACTTGACACACAGCCGACGACTGAGATGTGCCATTGTCATCGTCAAGATCGTCCATCACGAGTACCTTCTTTTCTGCATCCGTCAGTTCCAGTTTTCCCAGCATGTTTTATTACTTGCCTCGATCGATACCATCCACTTATTTCTCTTTCTCACGGGACACATAAAGATACCAGCGCTTGTGCGAACAGTTGATGCTTGTTAAGCCATAGCTATCACTTCTCGCGCCAAAGCGCTCCCACCAACTACAAAATACCTTATAGGAGGGGCCCTTGTCTTCAGCTAAAAAGAAGCATATATTGCCGTAAGCAGGAGATGGAAAAGCCCACGATCCATAACTTACTCACTCAGATATTTACTAGAGCTTGGCAGTGAATGAAGGCAGTACAGGAGACTCCGAATCCTATTCAGATTGCCAATGATCCAGTCAAGCATGAACTAACCAAGCATATTGGTTTCGATCACGTCTATCCGAAGTCAATAGAGCAATTTAGAGCGTAGCGGTATCTTTTGCTAATGAAATGAGATTGGATATGAATGTGGAATTCATTGAGTGGAGAGATGAACTAATCTATACTCTGCCTGTCTTCCATTTCTCTGAAGATTTCGTTTACAACACAACATCAAACTCCAATTTCATGAATTGATAGGTCAGGATCGCTGTCGAACAGCTCTTCTTCATTTCTTTCGGAATTCTTTCTTCTAAGGTAGTAGGTATCGGGTTTCCCTGTTCATACTCCGAACATGAGTTAATATACTCTTGTAGAGCAGATCACTTAGGGCTTTATACTGGTTCGACGACTGGGTTCTTGTTCCTTTCTCTTCTTTGTCTGTCCACTCCCTTTGTTTTCAACAGTCTTTGGAGCTTCTGGTACCACTGGTGTGATCTCATTCTTGAATGCTAACACCCTGGTGTCTCCTAACGCTACGCTTTCTAAGCAACCTGAGTGTTCTCTGAACTAGGTGAACAATCCAGGGCGATAGCGTGAAAGGGCCTCGTCATTGCTCATCCAGTTTCACTACATCAGCCTCCTCGTGTTCCTAAGGGCTACCACCAACTAATGCTTTTCTACTTCTGGCTAGAGCTACTAACCTACCTCGAACAAGAGCTGCATCCCGGTAGCGCTTTGAATCATCATTTTACTATTCCTAGGTTCGATTCCTGCTGTCTTTACTTTCTGTCTTGCCTCTATGCCTTCCTGGTGGGTGACTGTGACCTGGAGATGGTTCGATGGTTGGTGACTCTAAGCCAGAGTGATGCTTTCTTAGTTTCATAAATGCCTTTCTAAGCCCTTTCCAATCAATGGAGAATGGTTACTAGAGCTAGCGCCTGTCCCACTTTAGAACACTAACAACGTAATAAGCCTAGCCGGGACAAATGCACTCAGTGTTAGTCTGATCACCTCGGCTAAAATCATCTTCCCTTTATTAATGACCAAGGGTATCCATATCATGATATGTAGATACAAGAGGGCAGAGGCATTGATGCGGGTAGGATGCGTGTCTGCTTTCCTGTTGTTTGAAGGAGTAGATACATTCATTTCCTTTTGCCAGAGTGAGAGTGAGAGTTGTGTGGGATGTTGACAATCACTATCTCGTGAAGTCACGAGCATGAACCTTACATAGTTCCAGCAAAGCGCAAAGACGATGGTGAAAACCTTTGTTCTTGTCCGGCCGGTGTTGTTCAAAGAAAACCTGGACAATGAGGGGCAGGTTATATTCCCTTTCTTCTGATCGATTGAGGAATC
Source organism: Triticum timopheevii (assembly GCA_963921465.1). Taxonomy (NCBI): domain Eukaryota; kingdom Viridiplantae; phylum Streptophyta; class Magnoliopsida; order Poales; family Poaceae; genus Triticum; species Triticum timopheevii. The sequence continues at coordinate 168,987,071 of OY997274.1, forward strand.
GCGGATAATGACACCACGTCTGTAGCATCTACTGCTATTGCAAGGCCCGAAGCACGTGGGAGAATGTTCGTTTTTTCTGGATCGGATTAGCAAAAGCAAGCAAGCGTGTGATGTGGCGGGGAAGCCTAAAAGAAGCCTTTGGGAGGCAGTGTGGTGACGCCTGTTTGGCACGTGGGAATTAACTAATCTAATGATATATTGGTAACTGCTTGTGGGTCCGCACACCACTCCTTATGTTCAGCTAAAAAGCCTTCCGGGTCGAATTTCTTAAGAAATAATAAAAGATTTGAATGCCAATGTGTTAGAATGTCAACGGGAGCTTTCACAAAGCCAAGTCACAAATACAATGAAGAAGTGCTACTGCCAACAGACGCAACCACGGATCCCGATTCAGAAGATTCTGAGAAAGGCGAGTTAGTTATCACATGAGAGCCATAAGAGCTCTCCAGGAGAGTGATCGCCCGGTGTGACTGATCCAATTTATAGTCGCATTCAAGGCTCCACACGGGTGGTAAATTCCAAATAATATTTGGATATCTCGAAGAGAACCCCAATAGAACCATTTAGATACTTCGATGAGAACCAATAGAACCATAATGGTGAGCGGCTACGCGTCGACGCCAGGTCAATTTATAGTTCTAGTCTACTGGCCCTAATTCACAGTCGCATTTATTACACTTTTACAAGACGAAAGCGATAGTGGTTAGAACGCGCTAGACTGGCTGATGCTATAGATTTGCTCCATCCAGAGTCACCCAAAAGGACCTTATCTGTTGAATGATCGGTTTTATCCTCGAAGTCTTTCTAGCCCGCCCGTGCCAAACTAGTCTTCTTTCAAAGATGTGGATCCAACAAAAGTGTAGATCCAATTAACAATTAACCGCAAATAAGGGTTTTAGGAGAGTCATTATCTCCCTATAGGCACACCGGTGGAAGAAACTCCTAAAGCAGGGAAGCACGATCTTGTTGCTTCTTCTGTTCTTGTGGATCCACGCCTGTGGTTAGCGAGGCTACAGAACACAATAAAATAGCATTGATAACCAGAGAGATCCGCGGGCCTATTACCAGTTTGGGCATGTTAGTTGTTTTGGTCATAATGTTAGCCATTTTAGGCCTCTCAAATTCAATGAACATGTTTTGCATGGAGTCGATAAAGACAGTGATATGATTGCCACATAATAATAATGAGTCAGTACCAAAGAGTACGAGGATAGCCCAAGCCTTCCACAAGTTCCTCGCTAAACAGTGTCTCATCTACGCTTCATTTTATACGTTTTTATAAATAAAAAGGCCACGATAGACCATCTGATGCTAGCTCCTCAAATCATTGGCCAAGGGCGTCAATAGAAGAAGGTCGTCATTTGATCGATTCATTTCGAGGAAGTGGTTCAATCAGAAATAAGGGCGTCATTTGATCGATTCAATTCTTATCTCCGATTTCGAACTCCGGCTGGATTCTTATGACCAAGAGCTATTTTATGGGTCAGAAGAATGGAAGGACAACGAGAAGATGGTTCGGTTGCTCCTGCTGGAATATTCCATTTATTTAATACTCCGACTCGCGTAACCCCGAATGGCAATGTTGTTATTGCGGTTGGTCAGATCAATAAGACAACAAGGGGGTCAGAATATTCTGATAATAGCAAACAGGGCTTTGGAATCTATGGAAGGAGCCTTCAATGCTTCTCCAGTGTCAACCATTAGTCGATAACAGAATGAAATGCCACAATGAAGTTGAAAAAGAGAGTCATTAAAAAGAGGCATGCTTGAAAAAGAGTACAGATAATATGTTATGGATGTGAGGAGCCTCACCCAGTACTTTTCTTACAAAACTCAAAAACTCTACTCTCCTTTCACAGCCAACCCACCCATTGCTTTTTCGAGCTCGATAAAAAGGAAAGTTCACGTGCCAATCCTTACCATTGGTAACTGTAATTACCAAGCCTAATCTTTCACTGAATACCGAGTAAATCAAGCAAGAAAGAGGGAAGGAGCAGCTGTTTTCGAGCTAGGCTCGATCCCTTTTTCATCCACTTCTCGCTATTTGTAATTCTACTTGAATTAGTTCTTCCTAAGTTTAGTGAGGTGAGTACTGCATCCATAACTAGAGGACTTGCTTTTCTGCTTGGCTCCCAGGGGAAGTTGGATTGGATAAGAGGAATTGAAGCGCAAGGAAGGCAGTCGGTATTCAAACAACTATTCAGAGTTCCCAACTCTGGGTAAAGGAAATCTTTACTTGACGACTGAACCAAATCCTTTGCCTTTATTTATTCTATTATTTTTATATAGATCAGCTGAAAACAAAACAAAAATACTACTACGTTGGGACAATGACCCACCTTTCTCTACTCAACCTGTCATCTTCTCTCCTCGCTCCCTGGGACAAATAAGACTATTTATTAAGTGATAAACAAGAGAAACTAGTGATATTATCTAAGCTTCTGGCCATGTCTGATTGGCATTCAAGTCTGCCTTCCATTGCTTGAAAAGGCCTAGCACCGTAAGTAGCAATTGGCTATGCCCAAACTCAAACGTCGTATTTTATCTAAGCACAGGAGTCGTAATAAGGAAAGAAGACATAAGAATGGGAAGTATCCGCTAGTTATAACGTAGTATAAAGAGAGCTATTTCATGGATCTTGGTCACAATAAAAAGAATCCAATAATGATCTATCAACTAAATGAGTTGATTATATAATCCCGTATCTTCAAGGTTGTTAAGATGATTTAGTAGATGTGTCGGTATCGTTTTCATCTGCCGTTGGGAGTGACTGCTTTGCTAATCTATCCTTTTATCCTTCTTTTCGGAGACAAGCACATATTACCGTAACCTAGTGATTAATATATCCTGTTGGTACTACTTCGTCGAGTAATCAATCCTTTTTCCATTCTTGTTCTGAGGTTGTCAGCTTCCTCCGATGGCACCACTTGTACTCTCTGCCAGAATCTGTAGACATAGTTTCTGGGCGTCTTTAAAAACTGATCGACATAGTTGTCACACACAAACCTGCGCAACGGCTTTGGAGTAAAAGAATCTCCTGCCCGGTCACACACATCATCTCGAGCGCGGAATCTACTACTCTAACAAGATACTCGGCTCGGGTAAATCATGCTTTCGTTATGCGAGGAAAGTGAAAGGAAAGAGGGAAAGGGAGACACTGGGCAATCCGGAATCGATGAAATCACTGTTTTTTCGCCTTGTAATATGTCCGGTTACATTCCAAAGATGAATCAGACCAGGAGATAGATAAGCGCTATGGCGGACACATGAAATAAGAATTTGAAAAGTAATGACCAACTTTATGGATCCATAGGTAGATTCACTTGTGAAGCTATGGGATGGGACAAGATTCAAAAGTACCAAAAGTAAGTTAAGTGGGACGCTGAGTTCATTGCTGCGATCGAGGGTCCAAAGCCAGCCAATTTGATGACCGCGTAGGAACGGGTTCCGAATGCTCACAATAATGTAGTTGGAAATGACAAAAGGCTCCTAAATTGATACCTAATAATAGCTTAGCAGCTCCTTCGTTTTACTAAAGAGCCAAGTTCGGACAAGCAACTCGGAAGGAGGAATGTGTTGAGATGCCTATGCCTAAGAGAGATAAGCGGAGGACGTATGATAGCCGAGAGGATGTCGGTAAACGACGGAGTTTAAGGAGTTGTTTTTGAATTCGGCATGGCATATTTCATTTTTTTTAATGAGAACGTCGTCTCCTTGCTTACCCGCCTGGCCAATGGAAGGAATTAATTACCTTGGTCAGTCAGTGAAAGAAAGAATCTCACCAGTTCATCATCCCAATCCTTCCTATTAGTTTCATTAATTAATTCAGCCCCAGAGTGTTGGCAATCAAGGGCCAAGAAAGAATCCCAAGTCTATCCTATCTCGCCACGGTCGAAAGCACAATCCCTTTCTCTTCCTATACCGAAATCAAGGAATCTCTCCGGGAAGACAGTCAAGGAAAGGGAAACATTACTCTACTAAGAAATAAACTCGTATAAGAAAGAAGAGACTTGGATTCCGGATTCCAATCTTTGATCCAGTTTTAGGCCAGTGCTCAAACTTGGAGAGAAAGAGCTTTTCCCTCAACTTCACTCCCTTGACTTGACTCCCGACCGATGATCCTACTAACGTCATTTTGACAGCTATGGATATGGAATTCAAGCATGCGTAGACACCGACCATATAGATTCTCTGACCTCTGCCCTGGAACCCCACATCGGGAGGCTGCCAGTACGTACTTCTATTTGACCTCGATACCCAGTCCGCTGATAAGAAAACTTCTGTTTCACTTAGGTGCTGCCAGTGTGGAAGAGGAGATTCGAGCCTCATAAGTGAATACGGAAATCCATCTGAACTGGTATCCATCCCTGGTAAGTAAGCTTCCTCGCTCGGTTTGTTTGCTATTGCTATAGTTCAATCCTTAAAGAGAATCACTGGCCCGGCTATCTCGAGGGATGGGATGAGAATTGGAATGAGAATAGGAATTGGAGAACAGAAGCAAGTGTGGAAAATGTTACTAATGTCAATTAAAAGAGTTGGCATCGGATCAGTGGTGTCGTTCGGATAGAGGGAACGAATAGTGGGTGAAATCCAAAAATCTTCTTTCCTTTTGGGGATGAGAGCGACTACACTACATAATTGGAACTTGCCTTTGCTTTATTGCCTTAGCTTCATTGGTATTGGAATGAATTGTCTTCTATGTGGAGATCCAAGGCTTGGTTTTCTAGCTAGAAAGCCGTTGCTAGCATCTGTTTGATTGCTGGGTTGGGTTAGCAAGTTATTTATTATCCATTGGCCACATCGCGATAGCCGTACTAGAACTTGACTTTCCCATTCTTGAGCCTGGCCACTACTTTGTTTGATTTTCTTGTCCGGGGTTGATGGATTTGCTGCTCTAAGGCATTGGAGGTTTAAAATTAGCATCTCGTAATGATCAGGATCTCTTGCCAGGTCAGGATAGCATCCATTCACTAATCGAAATCCGCTTTTCATTCTTGTTTATGGATATGGATCTGTTGTATCTGCTGGAGCTTGCCCCGGGCATTCAAGCAAGAATTTCCTGCTCCCTGTTCTCCGATAGATCTGCTCTACGTTCCGGACTGGCCGGCCTATTATCACAACTTCTGATTCCCTGAAAGCCTAGCTATCAACCATCGACCGAGGATCAAGAGCAAGTTCATTTTCCAAATCCATATTCTGGTCTCTGGGCAAGGAAGTGAAGCACAGCTGTGTTTCTGGGGAAGCAGGTTTCCGCTCTTCCTTCGACTTTGATATATGTTATTTCTGAGGAATGTTACTAATCCGAGTAGTTGTTGTTGTTGATGGACGACTAGTTCGAGTAGTCGTTGTTGATGCCAGTCCAGTGTGGGTAGACGAACTAACCTAACCGTCAACTAAAAGCAAGCTGTAGAAATGGGGATCAGTGGCAGAATTTACATATAAGTTCTAAGTAAAGGTTTCAGGACTCAGTGGAAGTGATCCGGCAGACCAGTCAAAGAAAAGATTGATCAACCACTCACAACTGGAATCAAGCAATCCTATCCCAACAACCCAAGATCTTAGACTCGGCCAGGGATCATTTCTATCTCTATCTCTTGTGACCTGGAGAACTGCACTTTGAAACAGGCATGTCAATCAGAAACAGCCACAGGAAGCCCTCAGATTGAAGCTGAATCCGCCGTTCCGGATCGGCAGGAAGGTATCGGGCCAGAAATCTCAGGAAAAGCAGTTTTTCTTTAGTGAATTGACGCGATCTATCCTCTGTTATCAACCCAATGAGTAACGTATAATGTGTAGAAGAAAAATGGAAGCTTTATAGCACATTCCCTCTCTTTATCGGGATTTCCTTCAACGGGTTTCAAAAGTGAGTTCTAGGGCAGATTCGTCTAAAGAAACAGGGCTTGTCCCAAAGCCAACTCATAACAGGCTCCCTGACCCACGGAATAAAGATCGATTTCCTTGCATCGGGACTTGCTTCTCTTTTCATTTCACATCCGAGGATCGATTTCAAGAACATGGTCAACTTCCATTCGATTCACACTCTTGATGAAACGCATCGCTCCGCACTCTTGTTCGAAACTCTACTCTGGAGAAGGGCCCCCGGCTAAAGAGAAAGATCTGATCTGTCTTGTCCCTTGGGATCTTATGTGTGGAAAGAGTCTAGTCTCTTCCATTGCCAACAGTGAGTGTAGGCTGTCTTTCTACTCGGATAGGAGTGCGCGCTAGAAATCTCTTCTCTTCTCTTCAGCAACAGTGGATTTCTGAAGCAAAGGTCGAGTACTACTGATTCCCCATTGGCCAGGCCCCAGCGTAAAATGGATCTCTGATCTTGCCATTCCTTCAGATCTGGAAGTTTGCACTTTCTTCGGAATGTTAAATAACGTATCAAATATGCCTCCGGCGAAAAGAAGGTAAGTAGAATGAAAGGAAAACAAACCACGGAATTGGAGAATCAGTTGTTCCTTTGCAGTGAGTGGAGTCAAGCTCGTTCTCAGTCGTATCCACTATAGGAGGTTTGCTACACGAAGAACGGGAACAGGCAGGCTATTGCTTGAAGGAAACTAGGAACTGGGATTGATTGTCCGCTCTGAGATCGGTATTCGTTTTGTTCTCCTCGGTTCTGGGTCTTCATCTGTTCTGTAGACTAGACCCGCACATAAGGAGAAGCTAGCCTAGGAATCAGTCAACTAGACTCGCACTGAAAGCCAAGCCATTCAACAGGGATTCTCTGAACTGATACGATACGACTATTCAACTTCCAACTATCTCCCCTGCCCTGTTGAGGTAAGAACCAGGACAATAAGGAAAACCTCTAGAGCACTTAGCCAAGCCTTAGCCTGATATTGAGAGAAGATAGTAGTTGCACACATGGAACTAGCCTTAGATCAAATCTGGGATGATGCCATACCCATATCCCTTCTTCCCAAGCTCAAAACCATTACTAACGGAAATATACGCAGCACTCATAAATGAAACTAGACCCGCACGCACCGCACCTAAAAAGCAAGTTCAACCAACCAACCAAGCAAGGAAGTGAGCTCCCTATAAAGGAACTTCGCCCAAAGCAAAGAAATGGTTTCGGTAATGGCGCATCTTCACTTCACAGTCTTTCTCAAGCCTCATCAGCCCAACAAGCAAGCTTTTTTATTGCTACGCGCCTCCGCCTCTCTATATAATGATAATGGGAAGAATCTTTTGAACGAGAATCATCTAGTTATATCAATTAATTATATAGTTAGTTAGAAGACAATCTCCCCTTTATTGCTTTTGCATAGCATTGAGCATTATATATGGTTAGCTGCGGATCCAGTGGATAATGCGAGACTACAACGTATAGTGTTACCGACGATGTTTCGCTTTCGTCTTCGGTGCCTGGCGTGGTGCTATCATCACATTGATCTACCCACCCTTCTATTCCCTTCCCTAGCTTTCGTGTTTGAGTAGTCGCGCCAGATTTCGATTCGGATGCAAACTTAGCACAATGCCCGGTAAGCTAAACACTCGATTCTACATCTCCGGGAATGCAACGAACTTCTACTTCTAGATAGGTCTAATAGATAGACGGCTAATAGATAGACGGGGGGCCCACTAGTCCTGTATTGCGGTAGTTCAATACATACTGACAACGAGAGAACGAACCCAGTACCTATAGTACAACAAACACCACCATTACTTGCGTCACTAAATTGAAGCATAGAAAGAGGTGGACCGCGCCTTGGATAATTGGTCGGATACAGCCGTAGACCGCAGAACTCGATCGGACACAAAGGGTACGGTACAGAACTCCTCAAGACACAGTAGTCAACTGCTTCACTCCTACGCATTATCCTTTCTTTGAAAGGCAAGATTAGGGAGCCAATTGAGTGAACAGACGAAGTAGCTTGCTTTGTACTACCGACATCTTAATACGATATTCTTTGCTACCTTTTCCAATGACAAGCCAGACTTCAGAACTGATTGGACACCAGAGTCGATAGCTTACTTGGGACTACCGAAACTACCAAAGAGCAGCTCTCATTTTTCTAAAGAGGAGGTGGATTTCAGTGATAGTGAAAAAGAGAGACCAACAGAAGCCCTATCTGGGCGAAGCAAGCCAGTGCCAGTGCAAGGAGCAAGCTTACCTGCCTCTGGAGTGGAGTGATCCAGTTCCAGCGCCATCATAATATGACATTCTAGGGTTGGCGCACCAGAGAAGATCCCGTAAAGGGTGGTACATTTTCAACTACTTCACTCGAGAAAATCGAATGCATTTCCGGGTCCCATCCTCACCTGCTTCTCTCTTCTGCATGACTGTTCTGTTCCCTCCTGGCATCTTAGAGAAGTCAAGTATTCTACTTCTGATCTGTCAACTCTGACCCACAACTAGCGCTAGGGAAATGGTATTCTCGAAAGCAAGGGATTGAGTGAGATATGCAGCAAGCAAAGAAAAATGGAACCCAGCAACCCGGAAACTACAGAAGCCTATCTAGCTTATACGATCACAGAAATGAGAGAAGGAGAACGAGAACATCCACGGAAGATAGTGATTCCAGATGGCGAGGGTTCTTTCCCTATCAATCTGCCCTGACCCATCAAGCTATTCAGCAGCAATCCAGCCAGACTACTTTAAAGGGTGCCACTAGACTCTGACAGAAACATAGCCCTATGACAAGGATACCCATCATTCCTATTCAAGGACTGGTCCAATTCTCTTCATTCACCATATTTAAGGGGATGCTTGGGGGCCCATGACATCCTTCCTAAACAGGAGCTATTGATCCAACACCTGAGCCATATTTATTGCGAGGAGCAATCCGGTTGCTAAAAGAGGAAGAGCTTCTAAGTTCGAGTCCTGATCCCGAGATCAATGGGTTTCCACTTATGCCCGGACCGGAAGTAGCATATATGAATTAAAGGGAGATCTAATCAACCGAGCTGGGTGAGGATTCTGAGATTATGTATTGGTCATTGGCTACAGGTGAATCTAATTAGGTTCGCTGATCATCCAATATGACCCGCATCAGGTCGCGCATTAATTAAGTGGTGGGCTATACAAGTGGGAAAGTACGGGCAGTTGCATGTTTCCTTTGTTTCAAAACAATGTGAAAAAGGCGGGTGTGATGAAGTTGGGAGGAGGGGGCAAGGTATATAGAATGTGAACAATGGGTGGAAATCGGAGAATAGTGCCAGAACAGCCGTTGCACAAATATGAGAAATCAAGGGTTGTGGATGGTGGAAAGTATCGAGTTGTTCTAGTTCCTGGCCTTGGTGGTTGGCCCATGCCCGAGGGATACTATGGCGCATCTCTTTCTGCGGGAACTAAACAAGTTGCCAATAATAATAGATATCCCATAATACTTGAGGGCAAATCCGGGACGGGATATTCCTCGATTACAGAGGCAGCAGTTGCGGGCTCAGGTGTGGCTAAATCTACATCAATAGCAGGATCAGGATACGATGCTTACTCGAAATCAATATTCCCCGGTTTCTTACGAGATAAGATATGTATGCCGGTCCAACTAAAGGAAGGGTGGTTTTGAGCTTGGGTTTCAGGCGCCGGGCTTTTCTACTGATGAAGTGCGGTGCGCATCTAAAAGAGTGGAATATCCCGTTCTGCTATCAAAGAAAGAATCGAATCCGCCGCTTGTTTTTCTAGCTAGAAAATCCCTTGCCCAACAGGAACAGGATCTCTTGCCGGCACCGGCACGAATCGAACTGCGGATCAGGCGTGTGGAAACGAATCTCTTGGATGCTCTGGGATTGGGGAAGCGAAAGCAGTTATCGAGTCAAGTCAGGAAAGCAGTCGAGCTACTACGGTACATGAAGAATCTGTATTCGCAATGAGAAATAACATATGGAATCTGCCACCCAAAACAATAGGAATAGGCTTGCTTGTCCGCTCTTAGATCGGTTCATATCTCAGGCTCTGGTTTCTAGCAGATGTGAATGAATTCATTTCTACTCTACTCCGGGGAATGGCCTGTCATTCGTACATTCGTATTCGTATTGGATTGTTGGAAGGAAGTAGTTGGCATTCTCGTTCGAAGGAAAGGTACTTGTTCGAGGAAAGAAAGCATATTAGTGCTCTGGGCTAATCGGTCGGGTAGAAGCTCGTAACAAGAGCAAGCATCGGAGAAAGCGTATGTACTCGTTCTCGAGTCAGGAAAGCACTTGTTGGCATTGGCGTCGGAAAGTAAAAGCAAGCAAGTAGTTTCGGCATTGGCTACTACTTCTTCCCCATGGGCCAGGTTCTGTTCTCGAAATAGCATAAGTGATCCTGCTAAACCGGCGATGCCAGACCAATCAAGCGTATCATGTCGACTTTCGAATCCGGGACTTTACTATCCTTGAGATAGCAGTTCCCTGGTCAGGAAAGCGGAGTCACTAGAACGATATGAGATACACGCACACCTCGATAAGCCAATCCCAATCCCTTCAACCCAACCTTTACCAAAAGGGGAAACTGTAACAACAATGACCCTGACTCGGATTCCAATAGGGCTTCTGCTTCTTCTGCTTGGCAAGGTCAAGTATATACACAGTCTAAAGCCACAAGAGAAGGTATGATAGGACAAGTGCCGTTCGATGCCTTGTAACCATTTCCATGTTCTGGTCCGGGTTCTAGGTCTAAAAGAAGCATTGGCTGTGTTGATCTGTCTCCAGGTCGTCTATTTGAAAGGGAAAGCCCAGTGTGTTCGTTCCTCTACTATACGGAATCCTTGATATCTTGCCTTGGTTCCGACTCTAAACCGTTCTAAACAGATTCTTTCTGCATACTGATGTTGGCAGTTATGCCTAGGTGATAGATGTATGTTGCTGGATTGGAAAGCTATACGATCCCTTTTATTCAATTATGACCGCTGAGAGGACGGCGCAATAGTATCAATTACCTTTCCACAATTGTTTGAACGGTAGGTTCGGAGGTAATCGTATAGATGATGAGTAAATATCCGAGAGTTGGCCAACAACTTGAAAGCTGTCATAATGGTCCCGTGGAGACCCGCCTGATAGAAACATGCTGAGAAATCAGTGTTCTAGCTGCCCGTATACCAATCTCCGTTCGAGTCGACATTCTTAGTCATCTATGAGTGCTTGGCTCTACCTTTTAAGCTAGTCTAACAACAGACTCTGCTATTACAGTTCCGTCTAAAGATAGAGTATTCTTTGATCAGTTGAATCATAGTAGAAACTATCTAAAACCAGGATTCTATTAGAATAGGTTCTCAGTGCTCGTGAACGGCAGTACTATTGTTTATTTTACATGTGGTGGAGTGACACGAGATTGGGATCACCACAATGAACCGAAACAGATTCACCTTAGCTTTGAATGAGGGTCGTCTTATATACATAACGATTTGGAAGCTCCTTAATAATAAAAGGGAGATTATTTTCTCTAAGGTGATAGGACTAACACAACCTCCATTAGCATGCCTCGGCAAAGCTTATTATGATATATTGTTAATGAAAATGTCAAAGTAGCACTCTCTTTCCTCTACTCGCCCCTGGCGCCACCGCTAACCACTATTATCATATATAACTAGATCACGTACAGAGTTTATTACACTTATAATTAGATCACGTACGCAGTTTACACTAGAATAAATCTACGGTTCTGTTCAGTATGAGCAATAGAAGTAGATGGACTTAGAGTAGAAACTTATGACTAGGTCCTATGACCAGAGTTATGTGGATGACTGTACAAGAAGGATACGATAAATGGGCGACGTTTTTCGACCCTGGAAGAACAAACTGACAACATCAGCTCCATCTTTGAGTGGGATCTGGATGGTATCGAACTAGACCTGCGAACGCGACGGATTGAGAAGTATCTAAATCAGATCCATAATCCTAATAGCCGCTTTTGGCTACTCGTAGTTGATCAACTAACCAAACTTTTCCCCTGAATCAAAAAAAAGCAAGTGTAGGTAGTAAGTATCTAATCTAATATGTCCACGAACTCAGTAGAATCTCCGAAACCCACCTTAATCCATTTTATAAGGAATCTGTCTCCTTCCGTAATCCATTCCTCCATCCCACACTCTTCTTATAGTTATGAGTGAATCTGAATCAAAAAAAATATATACTCTACCGAAGACAAAGAGAAGACATCAGGGAGCGGAGAGAGAAGAGAGCGGTTGTTGGAACAGCAAGCCCTACTTCCTTCACTGGGACACTGGCACCAAACAAAAACAAAACTAGACTGCCCGAACAACAAGTCCTGCCCCTTCCTCCCGGATCTGCACGTTGAACAAACAAAGACACTCCCCCTCATCCGAAAAAAACGAGTATTATTTCTCAGCTGGCAACAAAGAAACGCCTAGCAGAAGAAAGTAGTTATTCTTGCATCTCTGCTACTAGGAAAGTAAGTCATTGACAAAGGACCCAACCCTTCTGAATTCGCTGAGCGAGACCTAAGATCGGAATGAACAGCAGTCGAAACCCTGAGCCCATCGTGTCTGCCAGCTATGCAATGGCTCTACTTGAGATTCCGTAGGGAGAGCAGTCGCTAACCTTTCCTTCGGTCAATCACGAGAAATTTGCGAATCGAATCCGTTGTCATTAGAGTGATCAACTATATACGCTAATTATTCAAACAGATGCTCTCCGGTGGAAATGAACCACGAGAGACTAAGCCCTGCCGATAGCAGTAGAAGCGTTAGCCACAGAGTGACTTTTTAATTGACACCCACTAGTGGTCAGTTTCTACTTCCAAGTTGACTGGACCAGGTACCACATTTACCATAGGATATGCTTATCTGACGAGGTCCCTCGAGTCATCTCTGCCACTTGGAATTGCTTATGAGCTGTTCTTAAATGCTCTTCTTGGTATGAAATTGCCTACCTTCCTTAAGTCTTGCTTTCCCGAGAGCCCTCATTTCATAAAATTCCACTGGCCAGTTAATTCATTATGCTTATTTTTCAATGAAAGTTGCATCCGAACATGTTTCTCAACACGAAAAAGAAAGTCATATTGAGTTGTTAGAGAAATCAAGTTATAGCCAAAATAGTGTACCATCACATGGTTTTGATACTAAGCAGGAAAGTATAGGAATGCAATGAGGAAAGACAAATAAACACATCGCCTCGTTTAATACTTTCAAAGCATCAGTTGAATGACTATTCTGCTCCATTCGGAAATACGCAAAAGTATGTCCCTTATTTGAGATCTCTTAAGATCAGCTATTTGCTAATATGATAAAGGTGGACGCTGTACTTGTCTGAAAACAGAAACTATGATGATTCACATTACTGGCTTGCTGTCCTTTGGCGGGAAAGCTAACAGGTGAACTTGCTCAACATAAAGTGGAAGGAAAGTGTAGTAGAGATATTACTCGCTGTCTGAGAAGATCTACTTGAGACCTCTGAACCAACTTCATTCCACAGGAACGAAAGCTGAATGAAAGTACTCAAGCTTCAAACTCCTTGCTAACCGATAAAAGGAATCAAGCTTCAAGGACTATATGACTAGCTCTTCCACATCCTCGCCACCATTCATAAGGCTTTCAAGGAATATTGAGATATCTACAGAAAAGAGAAACAAACATTCTCAGTTGGTCCACTATTAGCGAGGCCTAAAGTCTTCACTTCATCAGTCTAGGAATAACACTAAAGTAGCACCCCTCACTACATTCTTGTTCACTGAACATAGATCTCTAAAGAACAGTGCACTGGTACACGATATGATCTGTCGTCATGACCCATGAACTGAGCTTCTCATTAATCGAAATGGTCCTCTCAGCATGTTTCAAGGGAAGCAAGAGATCGTTTTCTCAGGATATTAGTCACCCAATCTTCCCAATAGTATTCCTTAACTCATGAATTGATACACTTGTTCATTCTCTTTCTATTTCCACTGGTTTCTTTTGTTCACTTGCAATGCGGCATTTGAATCCATTTTACTCCACTTCTCTCTCTTTTCTTCCTGATGAGGGTGATGTACTCCGGGTACCTGATCATCATGACTGGAATTCCAGAGGATTCCTTGAGTACTCGTTACTTCGAGGTCAAATGGTGCGATGGTATTCATCCAAAATAGGAAACTGGTAGCGACTTGCATTTGATGGACTCTTCCTTCCTGTAGGAATAGGGGAGAGTGGTAACGTGAGCCACCTTTCCTTTATACAGCTGTAATAGCACATGCAAGTTCCTAGGGTCTATATAGCTAGTCAAGGATCATAAAACAATTAGCAAATCATCATGTGGAATGATGTAAACTAGCCTTAAAAAGTGAAAGAAGCCCTCATACCCACTCCTCTTTCCCCACCAAACCAACAAGTAGTAGGTTGGTGGGCCTCGGTATCTCTATTTGCCAAGATGGATACCTACACCACTCAATAGTTCCAATTCATTGTTTTTTATCCCATAGGAAAGAAAATGCTTCCAGCAATTTTTTCCTTTCCTCCTCCGTCATACTTAGGTCTTCACAACCTTCCACCGGAGGCTTGTATCTGTTTTCCTCCTCCGTCATACTTAGGTCTTCACAACCTTCCACCGGAGGCTTGTATCTGTTTTCCTCCTCTTTAGCCATTACTTCTTTAATCATATCTTTGATCTTCTTTAGGGGCAATTTAAACATGTTCGCATCCCGCGGGAAGCGGAAAGCCAGAAAGAGAATTTCCTCCGGTTTAAGAACCGAAAGGAGTTTATCCAGATTTGGTACCAAACCCGGGAAAAACCCTAAATGTTGTCTTAAAAACGCTATATAAGCAGGGTTATAGGAATCAATAGATTCCCCTCCCTCCGCTTCGGAGGAGCAGCTTCTTCTATGGCTATGGCCAAAAGGAGAAAAGGATCCGGTGCGATGAGTCTCATCCGTGTAATATTTTGGAATTCCTCTTCCAACTCGTCCCGGAATGGGCGTTATGGCAAAGAACAAGAAGAAAAAGACAGAAGGAATTTGTCCAATAGTAACAAATGGTGCCTCCACAGGTTGACATCCGATCCAACCTAGTAGTAAGCAATCCGCCAAAAGCAACCAAAATATTCCTTGGTGAATCGGTCGAAAACTTGAACTACGCACATACATTTCTTTAAAAAAAGGTAAAGCCAAGAGAGATATAAAAACTGGTGCTATTGCGGCTACACCTCCCGCTTTGTCAGGTATACTGCGAAGAATGGCATGGATCGGTAGGAAATACCATTCCGGCACAATATGAGGCGGGGTGGGCATCGGATTAGCAGGTATATAATTGTCGGGATGCCCCAAAACATTAGGAGCAAAAAAAATCCAAATGGAAAAAAAGATAGCAGAAGCTACCCGACCTACAAGATCCTTTACATAAAAATAAGGGTAAGAAGCAATTTTATCCATCTCAGAATGTACACCCAATGGATTATTTGATCGATATTGATGCAATGCGGCCAGATGAAGAAGACTGGCGCCTACTAAAATAAGGGGGAGTAAATGATGGAGACTAAAAAAATGATTTAAGGTGGCATTGTCCACGGAGAAACCACCCCAAAGCCAAGTCACTATGGTATCTCCTACTACTGGTATGGCGCTAGCTAAGCTTGTAATTACTGTTGCTCCCCAAAAGCTCATCTGACCCCAAGGTGGTACGTATCCTATAAAAGCTGTCACAATCATTAATAGGAATATGACAACTCCGAGACACCGAACAAATTCCCTAGGACTGCTATAACTCGCATGATATAGACCACGAAAAATATGAAGGTGAACCGCAATGAGAAACATACTTGCCCCATTAGCATGCATATAATGGAGCAACCAGCCCCCTTCAACATCTCTCATAATGTGTTCTACGCTGTTGAAAGCTAGATCCACATGAGGTGTGTGATGCATAGCTAAAAAAACGCCAGTCACTATCTGAATGACTAAACAAATACCTGCTAACGAACCGAACCCCCACCAATAACTAAGATTGCTCGGGGTTGGATAATCTATCAAATGCTGGTTAAGTGTGGAGTATATAGGTTGTTTAAGAAGAGAGAATCGTTGGTTCCTTATAGTCATTTCTCTTTTCTATCGTTACAACTCCTCTTCCCCCTTATTTACCCCCTTGCCTTGATGGAAATTGGCTTCGCTGCGCCCTGAATAATCACAAAGCTGCATGAGAAGATTCATCCCATTTTGGCGAGAGGGAGGCAGCAAATCACCTGGGCTACGGATTTGTCGGTTAGTTGATTCTCGAAATAAGGTCATTCGGAAAAAAAAAACTGCCGCTTTCTCTGCCAGTTTCTTAAGGCTTCAAACGAACGTCTAGTCATTAAGAAACCCATGAAATCCAAGTCTATTTTTGACCTTTCATGAAGAAGTTTTGCCTGCGCGCAAACTACCTAGCCCTTTTCAAAAGAACGTCGATTTCCATCTCAACAAAGAAAGAACTCAAAATAAATGAAAGCAATATTGTTGTCCTATTACTCTTTTTTCCTTGTGGAGCTTTGGAAAGGAGAGAATTTGATAAAGTAACTCTCGGAAACTCTTATTGGACGAGAGAGAGTCAATATGATATTGGCGTGGGTTCTACCAACTAAACGAAGAAGTTTTTGATTGGATAAACAGCGTATAATGATAGACGCTTCAATCCGTCTAGTGACCAGATTTATCATTCCATATTTCTGCTTCTGTGATGTTTCTTTCCATATGAGCTATTCCCTTTGCTTTCAATCTGTCTTGTGCCACTCCAGCTTTCACTCAAGCCATTCTTTGCCTGTCGACCCTCACTCTTCCTCTTGCTTCCTTAGGAAAGAGCATAAAGAAGGCACCGAAAACAGGTGGGAAAGGAAAGGTATACTTTTCACAGCCGACAAGCGGCGCATTTAAGCCCTAAAGAACTAGCTTCCTGGAAAAAACTCACTCGATCACCGGCTTTCAGGGGATTCCCCCACTTAAGAATAAAGGGGCATAGACTACGAAAGGGCTACGTTCACTTGATGAACGGTAAAAGGTATTCTATTACATAACGAGAGCATACGAGCGGAATACGATACTATCGAGCTTTCCGAAAGTGTGAGCTGAAATTCAAGGGTAATCGCACCCTTGACTCTATCACAAGCTATTGGAATTGGCTGGAACTTTCTATACCAAAAAGGGATATATAGGGGTTTGTTTTATTGATGCAATAGAGATCTTTCATAGATGGATCCCGATATGATCTTATTGATACGAGAATTAGAATCAAATAAAAGTGTTTTCTGATGCATGCACTCTTTTCTTTAGGTTAATCAGCCCTTACTTGCATTGATTTAAAGGTCCTATTTCCCATTCCTTGCGGACTTGGTAATCTAACAACCCTTCAGGGGAGAGGATTATAGGACACCATAGCTTATCTGCCTTGATTTCCGAAACGAGAACTACTTCGGCCTTCCCTCAACTGATTGACCTAGCCGACCTATAACTTATGCTGTGTATAGATTGACAAATTGCTGGGTCTACCCTCAGGGCGCCCTATAACTTATGCTGGGTGCCAGGGAAGAAAAGAAAGGGAAAGCGGTCTTCTTCAAGCCGAAGGGGAGCCCGGATAATTGAATGAAGGTTGGGACAGAACTCCAAAATAACAGATCCTTTCCTACTAGTTTGCTGTTCCGGTTGGGAAAGCAAGAAATGGGATAATCATTTCCAGTCAATTTCTCCTAGTTTTCCTTCTGGAATTCCAGTCAGAAAATCAATGAAATAGGATTTGGATCAGAAATTCTGGAGAAGAAAAGAACCGAACCATAGATCCTGCTTTGGCCAACCCTCAATTAGCAAGTTCTTACTATCTAACCTAGCTTTTTTCCATCTATCTAACCTTTGTCTATGAAACCTCGAATGCCTCTATACAGTGACGAAAATAGGGTTGTACCTGTAATAACATCTCTTGATACCAGTATTCTAGCTTATGGTTCATGTGGGATTCCTTGCTACTTCCTATAGCTCTTCTTTTGCAGATACATTAGCAACTTTGGCCTCTATGATTTTGATTACCGAGGGACTCTGATACCAGTCTTGGTGCAATCGTCAGGGTCACCCGCCTACAGTTTTCGCCATAGAAACTTTACAAGATGAGGATGGTTATGATCCTAAAAGGTATGATGACATATAGAAATTCCAAAATAGGTAAAGTCACCACCATAAGCTGAGGTGAAAGATCGAGTTGTACTTTTCAAAACTCTGCCCTGTTTATTATCTGTGGTGATAAGTTTTACATAAGATCATTTAACGGGATGCACCTTATCAGGATGCAGATCTAGATCACAAGTAAGCAGTGATGCGCGAGACGGCTCTATCTCTTTTCACAAGTACAGATGGCCATCAAAGATTAGCAAAGCTATACCAAAAATAGGTTCACGTAAGAAAGTGCCTATTAGTTTGCGTAGGAATGCCCGTTTTAGTTTACGGAAGAGTGCACGTAGAATAACAAAAGGGGTTATTCATGTGAAAGCCAGTTTCAACAATACCGAAATCATAACATTAACATTTCTATATTCGAATTTGAGATATATATACCGGACCTGAGTAGTAAGTGTTGACTCATGCGAGTCACTCCTTCTTCGCTTTGACTTCTTGGCTGGCTTGATGCTCAGTCTGGCCAATGGGATGACCCCCTTTTCTCTACTTTGTTTAGCTTTGCGAATGAGAAAGGTTCTTTTAGGCGACTTCGAACCCCATATTCATACCACTTTCCCACCTATGTATTATTTTTTAAAAGAAAACCGTAGGAATCTCTCCGAGGGTAGTAGGTCGGGGGAGCACCTTCCCTTTGCCTTATGGGACCCTCGATCATACTCTTTTCTGATAGCCAGAAAGGAATGACCTAACTTACCACTGAGTAGGCGCCCTTTTTCTTTTCCTTCTAAACTAGCTGCTCTCGCTCTACCAGTTCGTACTGAACTTTCACTTTCATTTATTTCATTTATAGGCGGGCTTGATTTTTCGATTTGCATTATCCGTTGGATCCAAATCCATATCATAATCAAGTAGATAATGCGATGACTGCCTATCTCTTTCGAGAAGGAGTCCTTTTTCCGATACTTACTATTGGGGTAGGAAAAAATAGCTGGAATCTTTCCATTCGTATACGTTATGAGCTCCTGCTTAAGGTTCTGGGCTACGAATTCCTTCCTTGGTCCCTTCCTTCGCTAGAAAAATTCCTAAACCTACCATCGAGAAAGCTAGAAATCCTACCGGTGATGCGGTAACATTTTGAAATGAACCATTTCGATGATACATCATTTCAGGAATTTCCTTTCACAAACGCTCTATTAATAAAGTATTCCGTGCCCATTGCTAAGGGGCTTTGAACACCTCGGGTGCGCGGTTACTCTCGGATGGTTCATGGCAATTCAAGGTAGTTTCTACTAATAGCTCATTTTCCTGTATCGATAAGAGAAATGGCATCATGTCTTCTTCCGTAGCCTGAACTATCCAACTGGACTCCGGCTATGCGGATTGCTTTCTTCATTTCAGTTGGGTAATTCGACCGTCCACCTTCCATACAACTTGAGTTGGCTTTGATCGATTGCTTGGTGTCACGCTATTTACTACTACGGTTAGCGAAATTCGTTTATGACACCGATTCATTTCTAGTTGATCCATTTTGTAAGGTCGTTCAGAAGCAAAGGCCTACTACTCTACTAGTAAAGTAAGCTGGTCAAGTCAAAAGAAGGTTCCTGACTATCTAGTAAATGAGTGCACGAAGAAAGGGAATGTCATGTTCACAAACTGGTACTTTTCTCCCAGTAGGTATGTTTTACAATAGGCATGTGCCATGAAGCAAGAAAAGGAAACATGTAGATAATGTTCTAACGTGCCGCTATTTACGACGAGTGGATCATCCCTATACTTAACTCACCCCTGTGCTATAAAAGAGAGTAGGTGGAAACATTAACGTATCTTTTCGCTCCCTTCCTTTCCTTGACGTATATGAGCGTAGCGATAGCGGTCTCTTTTGATAGAAGCCCACATACCCACTCTTCTATCCCACCTAACCACTTCGGGTATCAGTGGCCTCGTGATCTCCATGAACTGAGATCACTACAAAGGTTATTAAATATATTGCTCCACTCACGCGAAAAAATCCTTGAAGATAAAATTTAATGTTTACGGATTTGCCCGCAAATGGTTGATCCAATCAGTCAAGTCGCTAATGGAATACCTTTCCAATTCTAATTTTTCCATTACGTCCTCGACAACTCCACCCTTCATGCTCGGGAGAAGGATGTCGCCTTTAGGTATCCATGGATATTTCTGTCGGATGAAATCCTTATATTGCTGGAGAATGAGTCTTTCTAACTCCCGTAGTTTAGCCTGTCGGGCCCTTTGTCCGTCTTCGAGGAATTCTTGATTTACAGAAGTATTATCGTCTTCGTAATCCGCGTTTTCGGGTGTTCGTGTTGTTGTTGTTGTTTGTAACAGTGCATCTATTTCACCTGAGCTCTCCAGAAAGGAAGAAGAGGCTCCGTTTGTAGCAGCCATAGCCACGAAACCCCCCCCCCTTGAATACATAAATAAGTGCACAGGTGAAGGCGAAAGAAATAAGAAATTTAAAAAATAAGAGGCAAATTGGGCAAAGGACGCCCCTAAGATAGTATAGAAAGATTGAAGAAGATATCTTATTTCCCAAATAGTCGACGGTCTTACACCATTGGGATACTTCGGATAAACTGGAGTACATATATGAGAGACCGGTGCTAAAACCTTTTCTCGAGATATCTTCCAGATTCTTAGGGTCCTTGCTCCGGAACTCGCCCCCCCGGTGCGAAAGCAGTTGGTTCCGTAGTTTGAGAATTCTACTAATTCCAAGTATTCCATTATTATTATTAAATAAGAGAATATAAAAAGTAAAGAGGAGAAGACATAACCAGAAGAATTGTGAGAAATAAGTTAATTTATCAAGTTGAGGCATTTCGATTTGGATTTCAAATAAGAAAAAAAGGATTTTGTGAAATTTAGGAGTCGTTCGAAAGCATCAAGAGGGAAGAACTCAGATAGAAAGGCAGGCGAAGTTGGCGGCCAACCTAATTCCCCTCCCAGTTGTACCCTTGTGCATCCCCTTCGTAAACGATTTCCACTGGAGCTTACTACTTGACTAGAGCACTTGAACTTGTTAGTTTCATTAGTCAGTTTCCTAGCATAGCAAAGTGAGTTTCCCATCAACGGATTATCATCCTGTTGTTTCCATGAACATCAGGTACATATATGAACCTGTCAACGGAGCGGAACATATGATATGAACCAAGTAGATTCGTCTTTTTGCTCGTAACGTTAGTAGTTACTCGCTCATTAGTAGTGAACTATGATCATTTGTGAGGAGTATGTTTTCAACTCTATGTATGTCAATTCGAGAGTAGAGCGATCTATGTCAACCAAGAGCAGAACTCTCTCTATTTCCGGCACAGGCTTTCTTTCAATCAAGAAGAAGATTATTTCAGATTTTATCACTATCCGGACTGCTATCTACTATCTACCTATCTAGCTACCCGGGCTCGTTGTGAGGCGGGACCCAACCCTCCTCTTCACTCCACTGCTTCAACAGAAATGGATCCATCATCTGCTACCCATGAGTAATAACGTTACGAATCTACCACTGATCCCGAGGGCAAGTATGAAAAAGAGAGTCAAGCAAGGTTGGATTCGTATGTTCCATTTGAGTAAGCCTCTGATGCCCTGCGCACATAGCTTCTTGCATGCCCGATGGCAGGACAGATCTCCCAACCTGGAGTATATTCCCGGCCCCGTAGCTTAGCTTAAGATCTTCGTATTTCAAGTCCACCGGCATGGGACCTGACCTTGGGAATAAGCCCCGCCCTGTCCTCTAAGATATGAGATCCACCCACACCCAAACCTGGAAAAGCGGCAGGCTCTAGTCGAACTCCATACCAGAAGAGAAGAGAACCCTTTCCGTTGGAAGAAAGAGAAAAGGGGCCGGGCTATGCACTTCAAGAGAACCAACCCAAGAAGCACTCAATAAACTATTATATATAGTCCTGGCCAAGAGAAGGCCACCAGATCAAGCTAGCAGGAATGGGTACTACAGCACCAAGAAAGATCGATGGAAAGGGATATGAAACTATTTTAGATGCACGCTCTAGCTCTAAAGCAAGCTTATACGCACTCATAAAGGTGCCGTCTAGTGCCGTGAAGATAAACCGATTCTCTGACCATCCCTCCAGATAGCCTTTGATTCTCTTTAAGGATCCGGGAGCCATATAAGGATGAGTTAGCCGTAGGATATGATTCCTTCTTGGGAAGGGAATCAGGGGATCGAGAATGATGCTGCAAACAAGATAAAGGATTCACCAAGGCAGTATTACTATGGAAATGGTATAGAGCTAGCCCAGAAAAGAGAATCCATGGCATGGCTATTCACTCAATCAAAAGAGAAGGTCATAATCTGGAAACTATTCCAACACAGAAGGGTTCTACGCTAGGAATCACTAAACTAGACGAGCACTTCTCAAGTGCCAGCTAGGAAACTATCTGTACTGTAAACCAACCTTGTCCCCACCCATAGAGAACTTTTAGTAGATGGAAGCGAGCTCCCTAGTCCTATTCGACCCACTTGGAATTCCCTTATGTGAATCATTCATGTAGCATTGATATACGAGAATTCGAGATTGCTCCACCGGGCCTGACTAGTAAATACAGTATACGGGGAAGAGAGTCTTCTGAACCTGAAACCTATGAAGCAAGGAAATCACTCTACTCTGCAAGCTATTCCACTGGAAAGGACAGGTTTCTAAAGGAATGGGATTAGTACTACTTAATTAAGGAAGGGATGAGTGCTGTCTTCCAGGCGGGGGTTCTAGCAACTAAAGCAGTGGAAATGTTCTCGTTCTCTCATGCTTCAAAGCAAAGGGTTGACGGGTGGTGGAGTCCCATCCCAGGTTTAGTATATAGCCCCTGTTTTCCAATCCGTAAACGGTGGATTGACTTGCTCTTTATCAAATCCACATTAAAAAGGGGTTTTGTCGTTCAATGCTTTGATCGGCGCACCTTATTTCTGATTGAACCACTTCCTCGAAAGGACATCGTATCGGTGCCAGAATATGGGCTAGCGGTACACCAACCTCCCCACCAACTGCTACGCCCCGCGGGGCTTCTTCCTAGCGCTATTGAAATGATATTCCTATTATTGGTCCTAGCAATATCCCTGGACCAGGGCACGGCACCTATCCAACTATGTCTTGTTTCGGTTTCCGGATCCGAATCTTTTGTTATACTTATGTATGGATGATTGTACACAACAGGTGTGGAAAGTGCGATAGAGCTCGAAAATGGATGCCCCTATTTCAATTTAATAAGTGCTTGTGCAACGGCTTGAAAGTGACAGACTGAGTCAAGTGACCTGTTTTTTTCACATGATCCAGAATTGCACGAGAACCTACAAGTCCTGTTATCGTTCTTAATTCGATAGCCACGGGACAGCCGTTTTCTCGTCTCTCAGCCTTTCTTATACCTGCACTGACCTCAACGGTATCCAACCTGCAAAAAATATCTATACCCATTAGCTCATCACGCCAACAGTTCTCTTGGGTTGACTGAACCTACCTATCCGAAATCCCTGTTGCCAACTTCTTACTGCACAGAAGCAATGGAACAGTATCGTAAAGTGAAGTGAAGCAAACAAACCACTCCTTTGGAATTGATGGACTTGACACACAGCCGACGACTGAGATGTGCCATTGTCATCGTCAAGATCGTCCATCACGAGTACCTTCTTTTCTGCATCCGTCAGTTCCAGTTTTCCCAGCATGTTTTATTACTTGCCTCGATCGATACCATCCACTTATTTCTCTTTCTCACGGGACACATAAAGATACCAGCGCTTGTGCGAACAATTGATGCTTGTTAAGCCATAGCTATCACTTCTCGCGCCAAAGCGCTCCCACCAACTACAAAATACCTTATAGGAGGGGCCCTTGTCTTCAGCTAAAAAGAAGCATATATTGCCGTAAGCAGGAGATGGAAAAGCCCACGATCCATAACTTACTCACTCAGATATTTACTAGAGCTTGGCAGTGAATGAAGGCAGTACAGGAGACTCCGAATCCTATTCAGATTGCCAATGATCCAGTCAAGCATGAACTAACCAAGCATATTGGTTTCGATCACGTCTATCCGAAGTCAATAGAGCAATTTAGAGCGTAGCGGTATCTTTTGCTAATGAAATGAGATTGGATATGAATGTGGAATTCATTGAGTGGAGAGATGAACTAATCTATACTCTGCCTGTCTTCCATTTCTCTGAAGATTTCGTTTACAACACAACATCAAACTCCAATTTCATGAATTGATAGGTCAGGATCGCTGTCGAACAGCTCTTCTTCATTTCTTCCGGAATTCTTTCTTCTAAGGTAGTAGGTATCGGGTTTCCCTGTTCATACTCCGAACATGAGTTAATATACTCTTGTAGAGCAGATCACTTAGGGCTTTATACTGGTTCGACGACTGGGTTCTTGTTCCTTTCTCTTCTTTGTCTGTCCACTCCCTTTGTTTTCAACAGTCTTTGGAGCTTCTGGTACCACTGGTGTGATCTCATTCTTGAATGCTAACACCCTGGTGTCTCCTAACGCTACGCTTTCTAAGCAACCTGAGTGTTCTCTGAACTAGGTGAACAATCCAGGGCGATAGCGTGAAAGGGCCTCGTCATTGCTCATCCAGTTTCACTACATCAGCCTCCTCGTGTTCCTAAGGGCTACCACCAACTAATGCTTTTCTACTTCTGGCTAGAGCTACTAACCTACCTCGAACAAGAGCTGCATCCCGGTAGCGCTTTGAATCATCATTTTACTATTCCTAGGTTCGATTCCTGCTGTCTTTACTTTCTGTCTTGCCTCTATGCCTTCCTGGTGGGTGACTGTGACCTGGAGATGGTTCGATGGTTGGTGACTCTAAGCCAGAGTGATGCTTTCTTAGTTTCATAAATGCCTTTCTAAGCCCTTTCCAATCAATGGAGAATGGTTACTAGAGCTAGCGCCTGTCCCACTTTAGAACACTAACAACGTAATAAGCCTAGCCGGGACAAATGCACTCAGTGTTAGTCCGATCACCTCGGCTAAAATCATCTTCCCTTTATTAATGACCAAGGGTATCCATATCATGATATGTAGATACAAGAGGGCAGAGGCATTGATGCGGGTAGGATGCGTGTCTGCTTTCCTGTTGTTTGAAGGAGTAGATACATTCATTTCCTTTTGCCAGAGTGAGAGTGAGAGTTGTGTGGGATGTTGACAATCACTATCTCGTGAAGTCACGAGCGTAAACCTTACATAGTTCCAGCAAAGCGCAAAGACGATGGTGAAAACCTTTGTTCTTGTCCGGCCGGTGTTGTTCAAAGAAAACCTGGACAATGAGGGGCAGGTTATATTCCCTTTCTTCTGATCGATTGAGGAATCGCGGATAATGACACCACGTCTGTAGCATCTACTGCTATTGCAAGGCCCGAAGCACGTGGGAGAATGTTCGTTTTTTCTGGATCGGATTAGCAAAAGCAAGCAAGCGTGTGATGTGGCGGGGAAGCCTAAAAGAAGCCTTTGGGAGGCAGTGTGGTGACGCCTGTTTGGCGCGTGGGAATTAACTAATCTAATGATATATTGGTAACTGCCTGTGGGTCCGCACACCACTCCTTATGTTCAGCTAAAAAGCCTTCCGGGTCGAATTTCTTAAGAAATAATAAAAGATTCGAATGCCAATGTGTTAGAATGTCAACGGGAGCTTTCACAAAGCCAAGTCACAAATACAATGAAGAAGTGCTACTGCCAACAGACGCAACCACGGATCCCGATTCAGAAGATTCTGAGAAAGGCGAGTTAGTTATCACATGAGAGCCATAAGAGCTCTCCAGGAGAGTGATCGCCCGGTGTGACTGATCCAATTTATAGTCACATTCAAGGCTCCACACGGGTGGTAAATTCCAAATAATATTTGGATATCTCGAAGAGAACCCCAATAGAACCATTTAGATACTTCGATGAGAACCAATAGAACCATAATGGTGAGCGGCTACGCGTCGACGCCAGGTCAATTTATAGTTCTAGTCTACTGGACCTAATTCACAGTCGCATTTATTACACTTTTACAAGACGAAAGCGATAGTGGTTAGAACGCGCTAGACTGGCTGATGCTATAGATTTGCTCCATCCAGAGTCACCCAAAAGGACCTTATCTGTTGAATGATCGGTTTTATCCTCGAAGTCTTTCTAGCCCGCCCGTGCCAAACTAGTCTTCTTTCAAAGATGTGGATCCAACAAAAGTGTAGATCCAATTAACAATTAACCGCAAATAAGGGTTTTAGGAGAGTCATTATCTCCCTATAGGCACACCGGTGGAAGAAACTCCTAAAGCAGGGAAGCACGATCTTGTTGCTTCTTCTGTTCTTGTGGATCCACGCCTGTGGTTAGCGAGGCTACAGAACACAATAAAATAGCATTGATAACCAGAGAGATCCGCGGGCCTATTACCAGTTTTGGCATGTTAGTTGTTTTGGTCATAATGTTAGCCATTTTAGGCCTCTCAAATTCAATGAACATGTTTTGCATGGAGTCGATAAAGACAGTGATATGATTGCCGCATAATAATAATGAGTCAGTACCAAAGAGTACGAGGATAGCCCAAGCCTTCCACAAGTTCCCCGCTAAACAGTGTCTCATCTACGCTTCATTTTATACGTTTTTATAAATAAAAAGGCCACGATAGACCATCTGATGCTAGCTCCTCAAATCATTGGCCAGAGAGGGAATGGATACAGCAAGTCTCCCCTCATCTACCAGAACGTGTTTGGAGTTATCTTCGCTCCCACGCATGGCTAGACAACCGAAAAACAGCCTAGCAAAGATGACTTCTCTTGGGCAACGCAAGGACAAGTAGCTCTGATTACGAAACACAACACAAGTTGGCATAACCCAAGTCAATATGATAACTCGATCATCCAGGTCTTGCCTATGTCAGCTTCTTTCTTTGGATCAATGAAGACTTCGGCACCCTTGATCTTTTCAGATATGAATGAAAGTCGGTAAGCAATCTCCGAAACCACGAACTGATGGACATCGAACTCTTCCTTTCTTTCTAGCAGCATAGCAACATAGCCCTACGGGGGCCCAAGAAGCCAATCTTCGTCAACCAATCATATCTATCTATTGATGCCTACTTACAATCGTGCTCTTCTTTCCCATGTCTTCTTCTCTTCCCTGAATGATCTTCGGAAAAACATAGGAATTAGGTCGATGCTGCTCAAAGAATAGCTCTGGATACCTGTGTTTCCAATACTGACTTCAGGAACATAACGGTTCACTCCCTCCTATGGATAAGAAGTAGACAGCTCGATGTGATGATAGCCATTTCTCAATTTAGAAGGTAGAGCAAGTCCAAAGCAAAGCTGTCTTAAGTACTGCCCCCACCCCAATACTCGCTAGTTTCTCTGGTATCCTGTACTTCCCGAATATAGCACTCATTAACCTGTGGAAGGAAAGCAAAGGTCTCATCCGACGAATTGACACTTGATCGATATGCTTCTTTAACAAGAGCGGAACATGTGGTTGGTCGACCAACCACAATGAATGTCTTTAACCGCCTTATCAAACTTGGATTGCAGCCTTTTCTATCTCTGTATAAAGTCAGTCAGTCCCAGTGTTGGGCAGAGCCCATTGTCAAAAGATCGTTTTGCTAGGATGCTTGCTTGAATCTAGCTACTTCCAAAAAAAGGCATTTTTCACTCTATACGGTATGGCTACAAACCGAATGAAGAAGTCAGAAGCAGTTCATCGCCTGTGGGAGCTTGCTGATAGTAAGGAAGCCATAATCTTTCTATCGGATTGCCTATTTGTCTATCTGTCTGGTGAAGAGAGAATGTCAGATACTCTCAATAGGGCAAGCACCCAATACCTCGTAGAGTCCAAAGCTCCAGCTCAAAGAGTTCAGGAAGACCAACCATCCACACTTGATTAGCTACTGTGCACTTCACCAGAACATGGTCTATGTCCTCCACTACCCCTTCACAAACATAAAAAAAACACTGAGACAATGGGAGCAAATTCCTTGAGACAAGAAGTTCGTTCTCTGCACGGAAGTCTATTCCAATAAGCTTTCCACCAAAAAAACGGAATGCAGGGAATGACCTTAAGCTTCCATACGCAAGAGAAATGAAGACCACCTTCCTCATTAAATGGCTGGCAGACCTCCCTGTATACTTCCTTCATCCTAATCGTCAGAGTGAACAGAAGACCCCCATGTCAAAGTATCAGAATAGATGCTTCTAGGAATTGGTACAGCTGAAATTTCTCGCACCACCTCATCAGGGAAAAAAAAAGCTAATAAACTAAGATGCCAATCCCTATTAGGAATGAGATAGTGGGAGAGAGACAAACCTTCCAACAGCTCTGACATGTTCATAGGAATAGGCCTTCTATTCAATGCAGTCCCACCGAGCCAAGGGTCTTATAACAATCGCACCGAATTACCATCTAAAATCTGCCACTGGAAGTTCTCTTTAATAGAATGACTGGCTTTACATATCTCCTTATTAATAGGAAATGAATGGGCAGCAACATAGAACCCATCCCAAGAACCCTCAAACCTCCCTGGAGAACACGGCTCCACAACGTATTTGGTAGCGGATCCACTTTTCCTTATCTGTTAACGTATACCTTTCCTCTGCCTATGAGCTAGCTAAAGATCCATCGTTATCCTTTCCGGCAATGGAGGCGGAATCAATGGTCATGTCAGGTTTCAGATTCAAAGAGAGATGTCAAGCAAGCGCCGAATCTGAGTACTCAACTTGCCCGACCCGCCTCTTCCACTAGACCTCGTCTTTCAAAGAGCAGCAGCCCTGCAAGCCTAATAGAACCTTGTTTCCCTATTACTTACTTTTGCTTTGAGCGTCGCACTCCAGTGGCTTTCTTTCCTATGGCTTGGATGGGGGTCCTCAACAAGATCTATATCGGTGTCATTATTTACTTATTTAGACGATAGATGATGATAGAGAGCAGACTGGCTCTGAGGAAGAATATCTTAAGTAGTTGAATCCGCTCCGCTAGGTTAAATTGTATGATCTGAATGTAGGAGGACTGCTGCTGGTGACACAATTTCTTTTGGGTCTGAAGAATGAACTCAGAGCTGCAGTGGAAGTGCAGGTGCCTAACTCAATTAGTGAAGCTGCATCTTTTGCTCAATCAAGTGCGGGAAGGAGTTTTGGAGAGAGGCAGGCACTACATGAACAAGAAGGACAGTAACTAGAATTAGAAGTCGGCTGCCCCGCAGCAGGAAGGCTATGTCTCAGTCAAAGTTCGACAGGGGGCAAAACAGTTGCTGTCCTAATAGAAGTTCATGTCGATCCAGCCAAGCCAGTGCCATCATTAGAAAGTCCGGCCATTTTAGTTTCAGCCAGTTCAAGTTAGGGCAAGGAGGAAAGGAAGAGAGTAATGCAAGGATGTAAAGAATGAGGCGCTAGAACAGACTGGCCCGCAGGCTTCCAACCTGACACCGCTTTGCTACTTTTCGAAAGAGGAAGAGAAGTTGCTTGTACGAGACTGCGCCTCCCGGCTGGAAACTCCAATGGCATTTTCGGTAAATGAAAGCAAAGCGAAGCTTTACGACCAAGGAGAGATAAGCATATTTTATGAATGATAGAAGGAGTGCTCCCCGAGCACAGGCTCGCTTGGAAGGATAGAGCGCCGCAAAACAAGATGGCATATTGAAGGGAAGGCTATGAAAAGAATTCTGGTCTCTCGAACGCCTGACATACTAATACGAGCCGCATACTTGAATACTAGTGACATATTGGAGGAAAGGAGATTATTGGAATACTAGAGGGAGTTACGCCCATAAGAACTGTTGGCTGTAAACGCGACTTGCTCTGCTCCTCCTAAAACCCTTTTCGATAGTAAGATAGATATAGATCTAAAGGGCCTAGAAGGGCAAGCATGGACCGAATAATACACATACTCTGTCTAGATAGACGATTTCTTCTTTCATTTCCACTCAAATAAAAGCACTTTCTTTCAAGCTTATTTGCTTGAAAAAGAGCAAAGCAATTCCAACGTAAACTGACACTTTAGGATCCTCTAAGCCTTTCTATAGACCCGTAAGGTACTAAAAACGAAAAACTAGCACTACTAACACAGGCTGAAGAGGATGACCTCGAAAAAGAATACAATTAAAGATGTGGCCTTCCCTCCAAGCACATATATGGATATGGAGCACTCTTTTCCACCCTAAAAAAGAATAGCCAGAGATGGCTTTCTTTCCGTATCAATAGGTAGCCTTCCTTGCCTATGGCTACTTTCAAATGAAAAGGTCAAAAAAGAACTTGATGTAATAGGCTCACTTCATTAATGCTTTCAAACTCGATTGTAAACTATTCCCACCTAAAAGATAAGCTTACTACTTCAAATAGGTAGATGGAAAGAAAGCCATATTTTCCATCTTATTTATATATTCCATTCCAGCCATTGACAGCAACTCACTCTTTTCGAACTGCACTTTGAAAGCCAAACCCAAGAAAGACCATATCAACTACTCTCCAAATAGCAGGATAAATCACGGAATTCAAATGGAAGACAGAAAGAGAAGGAAATTCAAACCTAATGGCCAAACGAATCCAAGACAGAAATACTTATAGCCAGAAAAGAATAACAAGAGAACGAAAACAACTCCATATTCTACTGGCCTGCCTCTCTGATCTACTATCCAACTGCCATGGAAGCACCACTGTTCACCCTAGGCTCACATTCTGGCACTTCGTTCGCTGTGTACTCAAAGGACTTGCTTGTCTTTTGACTCGGGCAAAAACCGCAGGAGTGAATTGACTCGTAATTATACAAACAAATGACCCAGCTGGCCTTCTCCTATCCGGGGAATCATCGGGACATGCTTCACTTAAAGTGATTATACCACATAGTTTAGGGAAGCGAAACCATAGTTCGGGTTAGTTCACTCGTTTAGTTGCTCGATCGCTGCCATCCGCATTGGGCTAATTCAAATCCTATGCTCCATGCTCTTGCGGGTTTGCTCCATTTGAACTTGTCCACACTGGCATAACCAGTATCTCCCCGGAACTCAGAGGCATGGATACCCATCTTTATCGATTCAAAGAAATGAATAAGTATCAGCGAGGCGGGGAATACGGGCCCGGTAGAGATAGGGATGATCGGCAAGCGCTACGAGCGGGGCCGATGTTTCGTGTTGTGGGTGGCCATCGGATTGTTCAGCGTGCCCATGCGGATCCCTACCAATGTCCTAGACTACAAGTTCGACAAACTTCCGGCTTGGGTCAGGATACAAAGTTACCCGGGATGGGCTTGCCCTCTGGATCACGCTGGGTCCTTGCTTGTTCCAACGTCATGCTAGGAATGTATCACGTGCCCATGCAAACCAAAGGAAAGCAGATACAACTATTACAGATCCTAGTCCTATTTCCCATCAGAACATAAGGGAGTGGGCTTCCTTTGTAACAGCTCTGTTCTGGTCGTGGCTCACCTCACTGGACCAACGCTTCTGGTCGGAAGCTGGTCGATCGCCTGGTCGGCAACCGGCACAACACCTTTGCCAGTGGGATTTCTGTTGGTTTTCGTACTATGCGCAATGAAAGTTTCCAAAAAAGGAGAGCTCTAAAAACAGCGTTCTACGGGGAGAATGTGATTTTTGTATACTTTGACCCCATACTGGCATGAAACTGATCGGAAAAAGGACCTCAAAAACACCCATTTATTAGGGGAATGTGAAAATTGATGGTTTTCGCCCATACTGGCATGAAACTTTCTCTTTTATTGAGCTCAAAAACAGGCAGAGGGAGATCAGAAAAAGTGTCAAATCCAATAGAATAGAGAACGATGGCCCAAACAGAACAGCTTACTTCCTCTATCCGAGTTGGCAATCAATATCAAGATCAGAGCGCGAGAGCAATGAAACAACAAGTCCACCGTCCCTTCACCAGCCAAAGAAAGGAGAAGACTAAGCAGCTCAATAGGGTCTCGAGTACGACTATAGTACCAAAGCTTGGTGCTTCTACCAGTCAAGCAATTACCACGGGTGGATATTCAATAGAAAGCCTACTTGAGTAGGTCAAACAGCGGGGATCTCTCAGT
This sequence comes from Triticum timopheevii, assembly GCA_963921465.1. Taxonomy (NCBI): domain Eukaryota; kingdom Viridiplantae; phylum Streptophyta; class Magnoliopsida; order Poales; family Poaceae; genus Triticum; species Triticum timopheevii. The sequence goes on from OY997274.1 coordinate 169,019,072, forward strand.
TCCAATGGCTGGATCTCAGAATCGCGTAGATGGGTAGAAGTAATGGGCAAACGCACCTAAGTTAGAGATTTCAACTACTACGGTAGTGATGGGGTGCCTGTTTACCTAAGTAGGCCTAGTTCTTTCTATAATGAGCATTCGCGTCCGGGGACTTTGATCCAACTTCAGCCGATGGGGAAACGGCAAGGGATGCACCGGTATCTGGACACGTGATGGACCCAGTAGTAAATATTCCTTTGTGGAAGGCTTTGGTTATACCTGGGTGGCAAAGCGAAGTTTCTGGTGGGTAGGTGTCTAAAACAACCCTCTGCAAGGAAGCACGCCCGTATCAATCATTTAATCGGAGACTAGACTAGCGTTAGGAAGGACAAAGGAGACAGACAGAATTTACATCAGAAAAAAAGGACTTTTTGAAGTTTGAGTGAGGATAATTGTCTTAAATTTCGGAGAATCGGCTGAAAAAACGCGGAATTGTCTTCGCCTTTGTAAGCGAAAATGTCCAGTAAAGCCTATCTCGCTTTTAGCCTTCATGGTGAATGGCCCACCCTTTCTTTGAACCTTGTCAATGATCGAACGAACTTACAGATATGAACTGAGTGCCATTTGATGAGTAAGATCGAACAAGGGAGAGGGATATGGAAAGGATGAAGTAATGAAAGAGGAAGTCATTGCTAGTAGTAACGACTTGTCACGATCCATTGGTTCATATAGAATCCATGTCCTAGGTCTATCAAAAAACATTCTTTTCGCTAAGCGTATATAATAAAATAGAGTGAAAGGGTCCACCCCGAAACCAAGGGGGTACTAACTAACAGCTGAGTCCTCTCCGAACCGCAGGAGATAGTTGCCCATCATACGGCTCACCAACTTCACTTGCCTCTAAGGGGGGCTCGCTCCGGGCAGGTTCGGATCACTTACTATACACGGCCCTACGAAGGGGTTAGGAGCGTTTTCAAGATGATTCTTTCTTTGTCGAGACGAAAAAGGAACCCATCTTTTCGATTGAAAAATGTGAGTCTGTTTTGCCCACTTTATCCATCCCCCTCTATCAAAATGATCAAAAAGGCATTTCAAATGCTTCTTATTCCCGTGTTTGATCTTATCCATCTCTGCCCCGCTTCCATGTGGGCAGAGACCCCTGTAGAGAATGAAGAGGAGCCAAGGATCTTACTCTCAAGAGTGCTTCGATAGGCTCCACTCTCTCCCCTGAATAAGTCAGGCTCCGTTAGCCTGGGCTGAGATGGGGATAACGAGTCGACGATTGAAGCCCCCAACGTTCTGCCAGACACTGGACAGGGGTAAGCTCTGTAAATGTGTAGAGCCAAGTGTGGTGTAGTAGTAGGCACTTCTAGGCCCCTTCCCGGCTACTGGATCACTCCAGTGCTTCGGGTACTACGGACCCTCTGCCATCCATTGCAGCAGAGCCGTTTCATGAGCGGGGGGGCTAAGCGCAGTTCTTTGAATCAAAGGTTTCATGAAATCGAAATCGATTCTTTTTTAGATATCTGGATAGATGGATGGATCTATCTTTCTATTCAGATATCTTTTGCAATCAGCCCCAAATCCTTGATTTGGCCAGGAAACAAAGCACTGCTTTGGGCCCAGGAAGCGAAGGGAATGAGCTCGGCTGCTTCTCCCCCACACTTCTTTATTTCTCCGTGCCCCTTCCGCATGCGCTTCGCGCGCCATTGGCGCTTTGCTCTCCTCTTATTTCTTCATTGGAGGGTTCGGATGGACTTCGCCGTTCTTTCCCAACGAAAATGGAAAGGGCTGTATCACATCGAGATGTCGATTCGTTTTCCGCCCCAAATGAGATGGGGAATTAGTCACCTCTGTCCCTTCATCTTTTTGAAAGGAATCGAGGCCCGGCCCGGCTCGCGTCGTTCCAACAACCGACGGGGAGCACCTCAGTGTACGATCGCGCGCAGTAACTGGGAGTCCTATTACACCTAAGGCCAACTTCCATTCACCAAACCCAGGTTCATCTCGTGTAGTGATTGTGGACTCGTACAAGGATATGGAGTCGACGGTTGATGTATCAGACTCGACCCTGTCTTTCGTAGCATGCATTCCCATCTGTGTTGCAACTGATTCGGTAAGCTACGTGTCCGGTGCACGGAAAACTGCCTTCGGTCTCCCAACCTTACTCATGGCAACCTTCCGGCCGCCCAACGACCTATAACGCTAGTCACTACTCCCACTGGGGCTAGGAAGTAAGCCCCACAACCCAAAGCGGCGAAGAACAAATAGAATTTGCTACAAAAGCCGGCTAACGGGGGTATTCCTGCGTATGAGAAGATTGTAATGGAGAAGGTCATAGCCGAAATAGGATTCGTTTTGGCTAGAGCGCCCAAATCCGCTATATATTTGACACGGGTTTGCCGTAATGCTGGAACTATGGCGAATGCATCTATGGTCATTGATGCATAAATAAATATACCAATTAGTAGTGATTGAATTCCTTCTATGGTTCCACATGAGAAACCAGTACGAATATAACCTACATGTCCAATCGAACTATGAGCTAGAGGTCTTTTGACTTTCGTTTGGGCCATGGCGGCCAGTGCTCCTAAGATCATAGAAGCAATGCTGCAGAAAAAGAAGATTTGTTGTAATGTACCCCCATAGGAAGCAACAATAGAAACACGTGACATATTTGCAGAAATAGAGATTTTAGGCGCAATAGAAAGGAATGCTGTCACCGGGGTGGGTGAACCCTGATAGATATCAGGTGCCCACATATATAGAGTCAAAAGAGAGATTGAGTCCGAGGGAGAGGGGGGTTTTCTTGGGGCTCGAGAGATTGAATAGATAGGGCCCCACAAGTTGTTAATTCGCCGCTGGGGAATTCACACAAAAGGGAAGGACTTATTCTCAACGAAAAAAGTGCTCTCTGAACCGAACGTGAAAGTTGTTTTCCATCAGACGGATGTTCACGTAACTCCACTCTCGGCTTGGATTATATATCCATTTGGTCCGCTCTCGGCCATTCCACACGCTGCCTAGCAGAGACGTGGTTATCTGAAGTGGATTCTCTCTTTTGTAGTAGATGCCAAACCTGCTGCTCAGTGGGCGGGCGCAGCAGCTACATGGACCCCTTTCTTTATGTTGTTGCTGGCATATTATCACTAGGCCTAATGTTGATACCTGAGCTGACAGAAGAAGCATAATGATTCAATATATAAAGTTTAGGAACAGATCACTAGGCCGGATACTCCGATTCTCTGTGGACGATTTCCTTCTCTCTCGTTCAATGCCCTTTGGTCTCGAGGATCACCATTTGGTGGGGTTGGGGTCACACCCGAAGTCGTATTGGAGAATTGAGCGGAACTACTTCCATGTGCACTCTTTTCTCGGGTCAGGAAGCCCTGTTTTTGAAGCAGGAAGACCTCTTCGTCATCATTATTGGGGTATGGGCCCTAAATCATTGGAAAAGACGGTTTTATTTAGGGAATTGACACGATATCGCCTCCTTCTGTACTAACAAGGGAATGGATGAGTTCACTTAAGAAGCAGGCCTGGCCGGTACTAAAACAGAGAAGTCAGCTCAGGTTTCATCTCATCTAAGCAGCAGCCAAGCGATGATTCTGGAATCGTGCCATGCTTGACAGTTGGACTTCTCGCCATACATAGAAATGAACTGCTGATGAGCTAGCTATCCCCGATATGATCTGGTACTAGACTTCACACATGTTGCCATCGTGTAATCGGAGAATCAACGCTGCTGTCTACCTTCGGAAAGCAAAATAGATGATTTTCGATACTAGGATGACTACTCCCGAGGCCTGTTTTAACTAAAGAATTTACAGGTGGCCCGGTCGGTAAACTATTCCCGAGAGAGGAGAAGCAGAAACATCAATCTGTATTTTCGTATCATATTCCAGCAGCTCCAATGCCTTAGAGCGGGATCTTATCTTCCTAGAAAGAAATGAGTGTTGCACACGGATAGCCAGCTACTCCTTATGAATGGGATGCATGCATATTTCAATTCATGAACTGAAGCTCGTAGAAATCCTTCCTATCCGCCTAGTTACCTATCCGGACTTGTTTCGTAGAAATCCTACCTTGCTTTTAGGCGGAGAAAGACTATTTTTTAGTTTCTTCGGTGCAAAAGTGCCGTAGGCAAGTCCGTTTCATATAGCTGCAAAAGTTAGCAAGTCCTTTTTCCCTAAGGAAACTCGATTTCCAATGAAAAAAGTGCGGATCACTATGGGTCAAAAGTAGTGTTTTTCTAGTTTACCTCAAAAATGCATGTTTTGAGAGCAATATTTTTCGATCAAGTCCTAATCACTTAGCTGTAAAAGTACGCTTTTTTCATCTCCCGAAACCCAGGCCCTCTCCCCAAAACTCCACACCAAGCCTTTAGATACGCAAATATGAGCTTGCCTTGGCTTTATTGCCCTTATCGGATGGAAGTTACGGATGAGAAATGACGTATCTTACGTATCGAATCTCAAGTAACGGATGAGAATTGACGTATTCAAAGTGGAAAGAACGAATATCGATTCTCGTGGATGAACGGAGGAAATGGGAACTTGGTCTTTGCACTCTTCTTTCGGGGGGGTTATCCCATGACATGAAAAAGACCAATCAAAAACTTCTGCAAGTTAATCCCTACTATCAATGTCATGCAGGAAACTGACACACCAAATGATGCCACAGAAGAGATTGCAGTACAAGAAGAAGAAGAAATCCCACAGGATCAGGACTCCCCTCCAAATGAGTATCTCATGCATATTTCGGCTCATGCAGTTTCAGGGCAGGTCACTGCTGGCACATTTTCAGTCAAGGTCACTGTTGGTGGACAAACAGGCATTGCCCTTATTGATACCGGCAGTTCAAGTACATTCATTGATTTGTATTTAGCAGTTACAACCACTTGCCATATCCAAAAGAAAAAATCGGCTAAAATAGCTGTGGCTGGGGGAGGCCAACTTACATCTGGGGCAATCATAGCAGACACTGCATTCTGCTTCTTGGTTTTCCAAAGGTCCGGAGGAGCGGAAGAGTTTCTAGTCGAGAAGGGTCGGGCATTAGCAAATCCTTCAATCCCAACTCTTGAAAAGAAGAAACCAATTTTAAGGCATCTCCTCCCCTCGGTGCATATTATCATATAGAAAGAAACGTTGCTATTCCGTTGCGTCTTAGACATTTCACTGATGCGGGGCGGGGAATCGAGTCTATTCAGGAGTGCATTTCCCTAGCGGACGAGGTGATTGATGCAAGATCTTGTCAAATTGATTGATTTAGCTGGCGACGAAAAAGAGCACGAAATGCTACTCGAAAACGCGTATAGTAAGTAGTCTTCGTCGATGGGACAAACGCTCCAGTGTATGCGTTACGAGGCAACTAGCATTTTGTCATGGAAGTTCGTGAAAGAATGTTCTTGTTTTTCGTTGGAAAAACCGACACCGACGTCAAAATCAGTCTCCTTTCCTTTCTCTTTAGTTTGGCAGCAGAGCTTAAAAAGATGGGGGGTCACGATGGATCCTTTTTTTATCCCTGATTCGATGGACGGAATGATTGTGGAATTTAACCCTTCGTCGTCATACCCAAACTCGGTCAATGGGCCGGCTTTTAGCGTTGAAAGTGTGAGTTCGAACTACATGGAGTTGGAGGAATCAATAAATTCCCCTCCTCCCCCTAATCCAAACCCTTATTCTCAGATTCCGGATTTAGTCGCCGCAAATGCAAATATGGATTACTTTCACTTCTCTCAAATGCAGATGTTTTACCAAATGCAAATGTTTTATCAAATGCATATGTTTTATCAAATGCATTTTAATTATTTGAGCAGCCAGCCGCTTTTGCCTATGGTACCTATGTATGTTCATTTTTTGATGTCTTTTTATATGCGGTTTTGGTATTTTCCCTTCTAAGCAAACTCTTTTGTGCCATTTGATCTTTAATTGAACTATTTCAGGCTCCGTATTGAATTGAAAAACTATTTCAGGCTCCGTATTGTATTTATAAACTCTTTCAGGCTCCGTATTGTATTTATAAACTCTTTCAGGCTCCGTATTGAATTGAAAAACTCTTTCTGGCTCCGTATTGAAAACTCGAATTGGATTTTGTGTCGGCTGGCCGGCAGGACCGCCAGCCCGCAGATGTAGGGAGGTCTCCTCTTGAACTGAGAAATCAAAGTCGCGATCTGATAGGTATCTATCCGGACCATGCATCTGGAAAGCGCCGGTTCGATTCCGGCTCGTGACATGAAGAAGAAGTCCCAAACAGGGGTCAGATGAGTTTGCACAGCGTTACTTTGTTGACGGAAAATCTAATTGTTCTTCCGGTTCAATGAAGACTATGCTTACTTTCCTTTCTCTTACCGGTCTGTGTTCTATCATGGACCTGTATTCCGTTCCTCGAATCGAGACTTTCTTTTGGTATGATTTTGATACGAGTTTTCTATCAAAACTCTATGCCATCAATCACTATCCCCGGGGATAGAATCCAGCTCCCGGCGTACCTGATAACTACGCTCATATACGTCAATTCATGGAAGATGCTCAGGGGAACGAATCCATATAGGAAACCCCTCTAGGGGAAGGGACAACTGGTTAGTTTGTGTTAACATATCAAGGGATACCAATCATTGCCAGGTATGGTGGGAAAAAAAGCAACCTATTGTATTTTCCTTACTCCAGTGGGCTTTAACTAGACCTGTTTACTTAGCTTGATCTTTGTGCTCTCGGCATAGGTAGGATGTATCTCTGGATTATCCATGGTATGCTTCCATTGTTGCACCTTAGCCCGGTATAGTAGAAGGCGATCCATGCTATTCATGAGTTGATAAGCTCCATTCCATCGATAGGGATCAACCCAGCTGCATAGCTTTAAGATCCTAAGCTACACCACAGCTAAATCAACCAACGTCAGGGATTCTAGCTCAAGATCAGGAAAGAGCTTCGTTCCCTCCCGCCTGCTGGCTAGAGTTATACCATCCACTCTTGCTGCTGACTATGAAGTAGCGTAAAACCCTCTATCGCGTCTGTTTGTTTGCCGTTGTACGAAAGTCTATCGATTCAAGAATTTGCAAATCCCTTGGGTTCTTTGCCGAGGTTAGCCTAGCATTGGAAGCCCTGGTGGATAGCCTTGCTTTGAAGATGAGGATTATGATGTAATCACTACAAACAATATGGTAGCAACCACTTTCCATTTCACCAGAAAATTACAGTACTGCTTTAACATTCTTTAAAGAGAATTTGGAGAACCAACCCTTTCCCCAGATACGAATAAAGGAGACTGCTTTCTGTATAATTGTGCTTATGCAGCTAGAAACCCATTTTATGTTTATGTCATTTTCCCAAATGCTCGCAGCATGTAGTAACAACAACCAACTTGGTTGGTATTATATGCAGAGATTACCTCATCAGCTAGATGCCTCAGCTAGTGCTTATCAGCTAATAAGCTACTTCGAAAAGACCAGATACTGGAGAACATGGTGGAGGAAGCAGCAAGTGATTTCTTCAAGACGGCGCTCTTCATTGTTGCAGCTGGATCCAATGACATATTTTGGAGTATCTTTCGCCTTCAGTACCGTTCTTTGGACGAGAGAAGCCTTATCCTTCAGACTTTCTGGACGTGTTGGTTTCCAATCTGTCATTTTATCAGAAGGTTCCGCCAATTTATCACTACTGTAGTTTAGTGTCGCTTGCTCTTGTTTGCTGCAGACCTCTATTTTCTTTCCATCGATTAAGAGGCTAAATGAACAGGGTGCTCGAAAGTTTGTTGTGTCCGACGTCGGGCAACTCGGTTGTATACCGTACGTTCGTGCTCTGGAGATACGTACGATATCGTGACGGAGATCATTCTGCACTACCATCAATACGGTACGCTTTTCTTCCTCGCTGCTTCCCGCAAATGATGCGCTTCAGACTTCTGAACACGAAATGGCAATACTTAGAATCCAATTCTTGCTTTGTATTAACACCTCTGGACGTTACCTGAGCTGACTGTGCATATGAAGAACCCCAGTGGTAAACGAAACTTTTGTTCATTGACTACATTGCCTGGTTTTGATAATGCGCAGGACCCGTGCAGCGGCGGCTGCTTCCCTCCGTTCCACTGCTTTGGCGCAGCCAAACTCCTGACTCTTCCTCGTCAATTTCATTGCCTTAATGGCAGTTATCCCTTTCTTCGATAAATGGAGCCGTGTGACAGCACAGGTAGTCGCATAGTTTCATTCCCTGGATGGCTAATGCTTAACACTGGTCAGATACCATAAGTTATGGTAGTGCTCGCTCGGCAAATTCTATCGGTTCAGCAGCGTCCTTAGTAGGAGCGGAAGGGATGTAGCGAGGAGCCGAAACCTACCGTTACGGAACCGTGGAAAAAGCCGAAACCTAGGGTATTCCCTGATCTGAACTTCAATAACAACCATTGCCTTACGTACCATTGGCTGGGAAAGGAAGGTGCCGTTTGCCGCAAGTAGATCTAGCTGATTGACTCGTTCATAGTCGAAAACTAATGCATCGAACCCTTTGCCGATCAAAAGATTAGGAACCGTCCTCCTTTTACCGGATACCCTTGCCGAAGAAGGGCTGTAAATATCTCGTACGTATGTTTCCTAGGATCTACTACATGAAAATGAAAAAGTATTGGCTTGAGTTCTTTCGCGATAGGCCCTTGCAAGAAAATGCTTTGAAGATGAGGATTCGGTGGGGATGACATTATCGCCATACGCTATTGGATTTCTCCCGGGCTTTGCCTTTGCCGAAACTGTTCCGTTGACATCCTTTGCCGTAGAACTTATCTTCTTGGAAAACGGAGGATATTACCTTTGATTTTGTTAGAGGAGGTAGGAAGCCGAGCATTGGGAACTAGCCGTTATAGGGTTTCGGAAAAAAGGGTTGATAACTCCCTTTGCTTTGTCAATTAAGAAAAATAGAATGTGCTTACCTTCGTGATATTCCCTTTTCTTTGATCCTTTCGGTTTTGAACTGCGCTTTGCCCGTACTAGGTCTTGAAACTTAGCTTCAACCTCTCTGTAGGAATGAAGGTTCTTTTCATGCAATTTCTCGTATGATAATGAATCGAGTTTCGAAACACGGTTGTTGTAGGGAGTTATTTCTTTCTTAAAGGAAGGCTCTCTGCTCCATTGGGTGACGATTCAATGGTTCTATTCATCCTATTCCTAGGTCGATCCGTTAACTTGGGTTTTGTTTACCAGTTGGTTAGGTCAACTTGTGGCATAGCTGTATTGGACGCGATACGGTGAACGAGTCCCTTTTTGCTTTCTGATACTTTCTTGAAGGAATAGCATCTGAGTACAATAGTGTAGAGTTCCCCGCACTAAACATTGCAAAGAGTCTAAAAGAGGTGAAAGAGCTATAAAGAACTAAGGAAGAAGCCATTTGTAGCACTAAGAGGAAGATGTCTCACAACCAGCCTACGGATAATACATGCCGATATAGGAATGAAGCATGCATAAACTCGTAAGTCAATAGTGAATTTGGTTGCATCGAAGGCGGATAAATTCAATAATGAGGGCCGCCCGCAGATGATAGCAATTCGTCTTCACTAAGAGCTAACGACTAGAAATCTAGCAAATAGGACGCTTTGTCAATTGAATTAGTAAGTTATCCTGGTCTAGAGGGTGTTCTTCCTCCCCACTCTAGAGGCTAAACCAGTTAGAAAAGCGTCCCCCGGGAGTTTCGCAGTAGTAGATGACGTTCCTGGTACTAGTAGTCCATAGAACTAAGATTTGCATGCATGGTGGGTAACAGCATTGTATCTATCTTTTGCAGTCTGTAAATACGTATCCCAAAGTTGTAGATTCTGCTTCTTAAGGGCTGGGTGTCAAAGTCCTCAGTAGGTGGTTTGGTCCTTCAAATGCCTATCTGTTGTAGTAGTCCCCAAAGGCGGAGCTTTATTAGTTGTAGGTGGACGGACCTCAAGTCCTTTCCTTTCTCTAACGCTAATACCGCGGCCTGTCATGATTGCTGTCAAAGATGAAGGCCATACTGTAGTCATAAGATTGCGTGTCGTGTCGTTATTCTGTATCGTGTACAGATTCTCATATGTGTTGTCATTCCAGTACAGCTAATCCGTGAACAGCTAACCATCGTACTGTCAAAATGGGATAGGTTCGATCTATGGTCATGGAAGGCCTCCTAAAAAGATCTACTAAATTCATCGAGTTGTTCCAAAGAATCAAAGCGCCCAGTTATTAAGAAAATCCCTTGTCGGCTTTCCGTGAAATATTCGTTTGGCCGAGGACTTCCATAGTTGTTCCTATTTCAACTAGGTAGGCCTTCGGTATTCATGCTTCCTTCTATCAAGAGCATTGTGGCAGTACGAAATCCTTCCTCAGCCTTGTTTCTAATTTTCACCGGGCATATCCGATTTTTGGACACTTGCTGCATCCCTTTTCTTGCTGCATTAGCTTAACCGTTCGCTTCTTTCCATTGCTTCAACGCTTGTTTCAAGCAATAGTCAAGAGTTACTAAAGTAGTTTGTCCTATTCAAAGCTATAATCAGTGACTAATATGCACACAACAATAAAGACTATTGTTTTTTCTAGTGAGAAATCGAGTACTGTTTTTACACAGCTATAGCGTCTGAGAATTTGACAGAAAAGCAAGGTTCAAAGCCCACGGAGCGGTAGGTCGACATTCCTTCTTCTTTCCAAGCTTCTGGTGGTATCTATACCTTTCGAGACCAAGCCCTGCTACAATTCATTGCTGGAAGAGACTGCTAGATTTCTTTTTCATAGTTCGCTTCAGGGTTGTAGATAATGCTCTATCAAAGAGCGCCAGCGTACGTGCTCGAAAGCGTTAGTCAACTAGCTACTTGTCCTTGCTTTTCTCTAGTGTGCCCCTTCATTCAATCTCTAACTCAATGTCTACCCACATACCTTTCCTTTCTGAATCAGGAATAGCCGACTCAGGGTAAATGCTTTTCCCAGCTCAAAGGCGATGACTAGTAGATCCGGGGGTACCTAGAAAGCGAACAAATGTTCCCATGGTCATGATTGTTGACTAAACAGCCCTTTCTCTGATTCCCCTTGCCGACTTTGAACGAACTCATGCTTGAATGAGAACAAGCGATTTGCGACTTTGGTCCATGAATTATAAGATCATGAACAACCGATTATGCGACATCTCTCTTAGCTTATAGAAAGAGCGGAAATACTACAACCGATATTGCGACATCTAATCCAAACAGCGTATCAGCGACAACCCTATTCTTTCTTTCCTTCCTTGCTTATTTATTCTATTATTCAGCTTGCTGTTGCAAATAAGTAAAGTAGTTTGAAGTTCTCTCATATGCATTTGCATTTCATTTAGTGTTGAATATGCAAGAAAAATGAAGGCTGGCAACGCGCCCTCCCTTCTGCTACCAATCAAAGCGTGGAACTAAATCTCCTATTTTTCCAAGTGAAAGCCGGGCTGACGAATAACCAACCCGCAATGAATAAGGAAGGTATAGTAATGCTATGAATAACCCAGTATCGAATACTGGTAATAATATAAGCAGAAGAGCGTTCTCCCGTGCTTCCAGACATGCTGAGCTCTACCAATTTTTGTACATTCAAAAAGGGGAATTGATTCCTTCTCTAGATAGGGCGGGAAAACTAGACTATATAAGAGTTTATACATAAACGCACATATAGTAAGTATTTGGATCTTCCTGCGAGACTGTTCTTTTCGCTGGAGAAACAGAACACTTCTTTTCTTTTTTTTTGATTCAACAAATGCAAGTTCGTCTTCGTCTGATTTGTCAATGGGAAAACGAAATCATGGGTGGAGGAAGAGGCTGTGATCGATAAAGGGGATGATGATGACTTCCATCTTTCTATGGATTTTCTCTCATTATAAATCGAAAGATCAGGTCAAAGCCTTCCAAACCATCCACTGGATTTTCATGTTCGTAAGGGAGGAATATGTGTGTGTTGTATATAAATAAAGGACTTTCGATTTAGCGTTGTCATTTTCACGAGTTTTTAGATAATCCAATTTTATGTGAGATTACTTTCATTTTTACTGAATCACTTGAATCAGTTAAAGGAGACGAGGCTTCTGGCCCAGCCAGAGGGGCTGTAGAGGAGAGTTTTGACTGCGGGAGAGGCAGGTCCAGGTAACGGGGAGAATCCGCTAGGCTGAGGTTGAGTGGCTCACTTCCTTGAGAATATAGAATCTATAACTAAGAAATGAGAATTGTTGACCCATATGATCTCAGGCTCATAAAGAGGATGAAACTGATAATTTCATTCACACTTTGAAATTGAGCTCGTCAGTGATCTTTTCCAAGGTGTCTAGAGAAACCTGCTTTGAACATGACATTCGTACCCAAGGAAAGTTTTGGCAGGCATTACTGTGATCTTGAAGCCCTTGCTAGGAGCTAGTCGGTACGGCTCACTACTAAAGAAGGTTCTGGCATGCTTCGACTTAGCCCTGTGATCCGCTAATTCATCTCTTGATCTGGTATTCCGCAAAGGAGGTGGATAGGGTCAGCCTTTTCTTCATGGATATGTTGATCTATCAGACCTATCTATAGTGGAATACTAGATTCTTTGCTACTTCCTGGATTATCCCTGTGTTTGCTGTTTCCAGATCCTGCCTTCTTGTCCTTTGCGCTCAAGTCTATGGCCAGTACTGCCCAGGGCAATATTAGCAGTTTTCTGAGGGTTCCATCGCCTCTTGGTTGGTTTTTCTCCGCAAGCAGAGCAAGCTAGTTCACATCCGATTATCCTTACCGCACTAACCATTGCTGGCGAGGTAGCCTTGCCCTAACGTCATAGAGAAGACGTGCCGCAGCTGCCTTTCTAAGACCTGGTACAAGTGATGACCTTGCTGATAAGGGTCGAATGCGTAGTTCATTCGCATGTCTTTCGAAAGAATTGACAGTTGATGACGGAACGAACTGTTCGACCTTGATTTCTTGGCTTTGATGTTGTTATCACAATCAGGTTGCCATAACACGCATTGCTATGTTGAGACAACATGATCTTGAATCAGGATTGGATTGCCTTATCTTATTAGTAGGAAGAGGTGAAGTTCCCTTTTCTTTTCCCTGGGAAACAGTACCTGCATTCCCGTGAGCTTTTCCTATCCCATTGCTCTCTATTCTCTAATTCCCTTAATCAAACAAAGTTTATATACCCTCAGATTTGGGGATCCTTCTTTTCTGCACTTCCCCTTTTCTCTACTTCCCATTGGAGTGTACGGGGCCATTTTGAGATATGGGATAGGTCCGTTTTCATCAACCAGCAGGAGGAAAGCTAGCACATTTACCTTAATCCATTGCACTACCGAGAAGTTTGATGACTTCTCACCTTCATAACATACTTACCAAACCTAGTAAGGGATTTTGTACCTTAATCTAGTGAAAGGTGCACATCCGATCCCTAATCTAGCTCTCTGTGCAGAAACCCATTGGCAAAGAAACGGGTTGATTCTTCGGTTCAAGTGATGGTGGGGGATCAAGAAGAGTGGCTATGTGGGGTTTGAACTTGGACACGGGATTAGCTTAATTTGGATAGTTCATTTTATCACTCCACTGGGCCCTTGGCCTTTCTCCCTATGTGGATGGATGATAAGAAAAATGCCAATCGAACCAAGTAAGGGCTCCGCGTGAAGCATATTATGTAGATCTAGCTGACAATAATAACTGAGATCCTATACAAATAACGCATTAGCGACCCCTTGGATAGACAATTCAGGCTACTCGACTCACCATCACTCTTTAGAGACATTCGACGAAAAGCAAGCTTACCAATAAGAAACAGCTGGCATGGCAGTATCTTCTATATCTTCTATAATGAATATAATGTGCACACCTGGCTTTAACCAGATAAAATCTAGTACAGCGGGAAGGATGTCATATTTCTGGTCCACTACTTAGACTCTACGAGGGCTTTAGGTGAGGAACTACTTATCTCCCGAGGCACCCTTCTCCTGAGTCCTACCCAGCTCAAGTTTAAGAATGCGCACAGCCCCAAGGATAGGTAGAGGGGGATCTTGTTCTGTTCAGTGCCGCCTCTTCCTCGGCCATTCAAGAAAGGGATTTGCTTCTTCTTACAGGTCCTTGAGAAAAAGAAGAAAGATAGGAAAGGAATTAGGGCGTTGCCGAAGGCAATGGTCCAGCTTGTGTGAATGGATTTCATTGTTTTTTTAGATTCCACTATTTGTTCGATAGCAAGCAAACTCTCCCAATTTAGGACCTTCAGTGATCTTACAACGAACATTGTAAATGACAATCAACGAATTCCGGCGAAATAGAAGATCTACGGGTCACCATAGTCTTCTGATACACAAATAGGATTCCGCACTCTTAAACAAGAGGTTGCCACTTAGCATAAGGAAAGGGAAGAGTAAGGCCAGCATTGACTAGAGCTACTGATATCTCGGGACACTATGTGAAATAGCTACGATATGCTTGCTATTCTGGGAAGATAAGTCATGCCTTAGGAAACTAGTCATGTCATGATCGAATTGGAATGTGCGGGCTTTGTGACTACCACTGATTGGAGGATCAAGAAGCCTACTAGTTCACTCTTCCTGCGATATCTGATCAATCGCTCCTGCCGGTTGTACAGATTCTATCACTGGCTTTAGGTTATTCCTTCTCGGACCTGACGTCTCCATCACTACTAATAAGGAAGGCCACTTTCTTTTGTATCGGGCCTTCAAAACGCAACGCAGTAGAAACAGATAGCTGAGTAGAGAGTGCGGCCGAAGCATCCATAGCTTAGCGATTATGTTCTTATAGATAAGGATTAGACGGATGTAGACAACCAAGAAATCTAAGGTGAACCAATAGAAATAGAGTCTGGTGGAAGCGGTCATATGGAAAGAAGAAGAAGAAGCACGGGCATTAGTAACATTATGGGTAATAGACACCAGATTAGTAACATGATTGATATGGAAAGGATCTTGCTGTGATACCGGAATTTCCCGAAAAGCTAATTATAGGTTCTTCTCTCCATCGGAACAATAGGGCCGTTATGCTTATTACTAAACTTGTTGAAGAGATGAAATAGAACCAAGGTCTATCTTTTTGATCAGAGGTTGAATCGATCATCAGAAGAAGAATTAGGCCAAAAATTAGGATACATTCTGGGAAAATGAAACTTCCATTGAAGAGAAGCAAATGAAACGCTTTCATAAAAATTCTCGTGGAATCGAGAATGAAGTTTTCATTCTGTACATGCCAGATCATGAATTAGTAACTGCATCCAATCTCCGAAAAGTCCCGATTGTTTCGATTTTTGAAATGGGATATTTACGGAATCCCCATGAATAGGATCAAACCTTATTCCATGCTATTTCCATAAGATTCTTCTTTCTTATTCTTAAGCAAGCCCTCGAGAGGGCTTAGTTGATCATGATTTCTGTTTTCTCTTTCTTTTCCTTTTTGTTTGTTTCGAGAAAGATATCGTCCGATTCTCCTTCTATTGATTCTTTTCCGATCGAGATGTACGGATCCATGTGTCTACATACATAGATTCTGTTCATGGATTAACGAAAATGTGCAAGAGCTCTATTTGCCTCTGCCATTCTATGAGTCGCTTCCTTTTTGCGTATGGCACCCCCACTCCCTTTGGCAGCATCTACTAATTCGGAACTTAATTTGAAAGCCATATTTCGACCCGGACGCTTTTGGGATGCTTCTAATAACCAACGAATGGCAAGTGCTCTTCCTTGTTTAGATCCTATTTCAATCGGAACTTTCCGCGTCGATCCTTTTTTATTACGTCTTGTTTTTACTCCTATATTGGGAGTTACTCTACGTATTGCTTGACGTAAAACCAATAGTGGATTTGTTTCTGTCTTTTGTTGAATCTTTTTCACGGCTCGATAGAGAATTTGATAAGCCAATGATTTTTTTCCGTCTTTCATAATACGGTTAACCACCATGTTAACTAATCGATTACGAAAAATTGGATCGGATTTTGCAGTTCTTTTTTCTGCAGTACCTCGACGTGACATGAGCGTGAAAGAGGTTCAAGAATCCGTTTTCTTTTTATAAGGGCTAAAATCACTTATTTTTTTGGCTTTTTGACCCCATATTGTAGGGTGGATCTCGAAAGATAGGAAAGATCTCCCTCCAAGCCGTACATACGACTTTCATCGAATACGGCTTTCCACAGAATTCTATAGGGATCTATGAGATCGAGTATGGAATTCTGTTTACTCACTTTAAATTGAGTATCCGTTTCCCTCCTTTTCCCGCTAGGATCGGAAATCCTGTATTTTCCATATCCATACGATCGAGTCCTTAGGTTTCCGAAATAGTGTAATGGAAAAAGAAGTGCTTCGAATCATTGCTATTTGACTCGGACCTGTTCTGAAAAAGTCGAGGTATTTCGAATTGTTTGTTGACACGGACAAAGTAAGGGAAAACCTCTGAAAGAATTTCCATATTGACCTTGGACATATAAGAGTTCCGAATCGAATCTCTTTAGAAAGAGGATCTTTTGTCTCATGGTACCTGCTCCAGTCCCCTTACGAAACTTTCGTTATTGGGTTAGCCATACACTTCACATGTTTCTAGCGATTCACATGGCATCATCAAATGATACAAGTCTTGGATAAGAATCTACAACGCACTAGAACGCCCTTGTTGACGATTCTTTACTGCGACAACATCTAGGGTTCCTCGAATAATGCGATATCTCACACCGGGTAAATCCTTAACCCTTCCTCCTCTTACTAATACTACAGAATGTTCTTGTAAATTATGGCCAATACCAGGTATATAAG